>OZ004704.1:102006958-102452243 GCA_963924515.1 Vespertilio murinus | reverse complement strand
GGGCCCCTCGAGTCCATTGGGTACAACGGGCCTCTGGCTGGAGGAACAAAGCCAGAGCCGGCTGCTTCGCTTTTGGTGGGGAGAGATGCATCAGGCACATTTAAATTCTATAACAAATTGACATATGGAAGTCACTAAAAATAAGAGCAAAATTTGCAATCACTTCCCTAAAAATTTTAGGCTTAGAAAGCCTGAAGCATCTAGGCAGAAAGCACTTCATGATAGTCTTTAAAAAGCTCCAGAAAAAGACTATTTTCTATATGATGAATTTTTGCCATCACAAATATTTTATTAACTCGATAGAACCAACAAAGTAATATTCTGACTAAAGACATGACAGAATAGACCAAGGGTACATTCTTTTATCAAATACATACTGAAAAAAATATGCTTATTTTTATAATTTCAACATAAGGTGAACAAAACCAAAATTGTAAACACAGTAACAAAAATGTACTTTAAAACATTTAAATAAAAGTCCAAGAGGGGCCGAAACCGGTTTGGCTCAGTGGTAGAGCGTTGGTCTGCAGACTGAAAGGTCCCAGATTTGATTCCGGTCAAGGGCATGTACAATGGTTGCGGGCACATCCCCAGTAGGGGGTGTGCAGGAGGCAGCTGGTTAATGTTTCTCTCTCATCGACGTTTCTAGCTCTCTATCCCTTTCCCTTCCTCTCTGTAGAAAATCAATAAAATATATATTTTTTTAAAAAGTCCAAGAGGGAAAATCCAAATTCTTATTTAACTACAGTACAATAACTCAAGCCTCTTGTTTGTAGACATGTTACAGTCTGTAAGTTGTATTTTCTCACCATCAGGTACATCCCAGAAAAGGAACAGCTATAATGCTAAGTAGGAAGTCCATATATTTGTCAAAAATGAATGAAACAGCTTTATATAAAAAAAAAAATAGATTGCTAGCTAAATTTCTATTCTTGGAAACCAAGAGATTAGAAAGCTTCTAAATAATGAATAAAATTCCACTTTCAGTACTTACACCAAGGTCATCTTTGCTATCATTTCCACTGGATTCCATTTCTGAAGACTTTGGCCCATCTAGACATAAAAGTTAAACTATGAAAAATGCATGCCTTATCACTCCATTCCTAGAATAGCACCAGATCACAAAGGATGTTGACACTTTCATCGGCACATAAGCTAGCGTGACACTAGCACCCTGTATTAGGGCCACAGGAGCAGCTTGCGGGCCCTGGGAGTTCCGGTAGACTCGGCGTTCTCCAAAGGCATATGGCAGCTTGTTGAAGGCAATCCTGTCACAAGCAGCATCATGAGGAGACTTCTAGGAAATAGCATTTCTATCCTTCCATTCTTTCCTTCCTTTTTCTCCAGCCTTATTTCCTTTTTTACCTCTCTCTCCCCTTTGCTCCTTCTTTTCTTTCCTCTTACCCTTCCTTTCTTATTCCTCCATCAAGAAGCACAGACTAGTGCCCAGTCCAGTTTGGCTCAGTGGATAGAGCATCGGCCTGTAGGCTGAAGGGTCCCAGGTTCGATTCCAGTCAAGGGCATGTACCTCGGCTGCAGGCTCAATCCTCCATGACTTTAGCCACTGTTTCTAAATTAATCTTCCAACTTTGTTATCAAGAACTACTTAGTCTCTGAGAACATTCCAGCCTAGGTTAATCCAATTCTGATTCCACTCTTCTTATACCTGAGCTACTTAGCACTTCTGGGGGTGAAATAAACCAAAGCTGAGTACACTGGCATCACTCCAGGCTGATAATCTCCAGCCATATGTCCAGCTGCCCTCTGCCTAGTTTTGTGTGTCTTCTAAGCCTGTTTTCTCCTCAGCAATTTCAAACCTCCATTCTCCTCAAAATTACTATACCAGTCACTTAGAAACTTCCTTAACTTTTTGTAATCAAACATATAACAGCAACTATATTCCTATGACCTTTCCTCCTATTATAATGAAAAAGGATTCCTCTAAACCAGTGTTTCCCAAAGTGTGGTATGCATACCCCTAGGGGTATGGGAAGAGTTTGGTGGGGATATGCACTGCACCGTGCTTAGCTGCGCCTAATTCTACGTTCTCATGAGTCAAGTAAAGACAGTCTTGTGCACCGAAACTGGTTTGGCTCAGTGGATAGAGCGTTGGACTGTGGACTGAAAGGTCCCAGTTCTGACAAGGACATGTACCTTGGTTGCGGGCACATCCCCAGTAGGGAGTATACAAGAGGCAGCTATTGATGATTCTCTTATCGATGTTTCTAACTCTCTATCCCTCTCTCTTCCTCTCTGTAAAAAAATCAATAAAAAGTATATATTTTTTTAAATGTTTTTTTAAAAAAAGACAGTCTTGTGAGGCGTGAGATGGTTGAGTGTGCAAATAAATGTTGTTTATAATATAACTTTTATTTATATTTTATTATGAGTAATTTTATTTTTCGTTTATTATTATTTTGTGTATGTACCAAAAAAAGAAAAAATAAATATATTTTGATTGTTATTAAAATACATCCTTTTTGTTTTTTGACGAGAGGTACTCAGCGTTACAAAAATTATAGAAGGGATACACATATGTCAAAAGTTTGGGAAACACTGCTCTAAACAATCTATAACCCTGATTCTATGCTCAGAATCTTTCCCCTCCAGCTTTCTCAGGGATTTTCCTCTCTGTTTCCTTGCTCCTCCCTTTTTGCAAGTCTGTCCCAATTATTATCTAAAAATGAGACAGCAGTCCAGCCAGCACAGCTCAGTTGTTGAGAATCAACCTATGAACCAGGAGATCAAGGTTTGATTCACAGTCAGGGAACATGCCTGGGTTGTGGGCTCAACTCCTAGTAGGAGTGTGCAGGAGGCACCAATCAATGATTCTCTCTCATCATTGTTGTTTCTATCTCTCCCTCTCCCTTCCTCTCTGTAATCAATAAAGATATTTTTAAATGACAGAAAAAGAGAATCCCCTTACAGCTAGCTACCTCTCCTTAACAATCAATTATTCTATACATATTGTTTAGAATTCCTCCCATTTTGTTCTCATTTTACTAGAATCTATTTGCAACATCAACTGGTCATTGAAACTATTTTCCCCAAAATCAAAAAATCTTTTTTTGCAAATTAAAATAGACCCCTTGAATCAAAGCCGGAGAAACCAAGATGGTGGCATAGGTAAGCACCTAAACTGCTGCCTCGCACAACAATTTCCAAACTACAACTAAAAGAACGGACATCATCCAGAACCACAGGAAAGCTGGCTGAGTAAAAATTCTACAACTAGAAGGAAAGAGAAAAGCTCACAGAGAATCAGAGGAGCTGCAAAGGGCTGAGGTACAGACACATGCGCAGAGAGGAATGGCAGCTGAGTGCCTGGCTGGCTTTTTCTGGCAGGAGGGGGAAGGAAGCCCCCGACTGCACTGAACCCCAGTTCCGGGCGAAACCCCGTGGACCCAGACTTATACGGGGGGAGTCAGGACTGTCAGGCAGGGAGAAAGGCACACGGAGACTCGGGCGTTCAGCAGGCGGGGTCTGGCGGCACAGGCGCACAGAGAACACTGACTTCAGAGGGTGCTGCTGGCTCTCCCTAGTAGAAGGGAGTCAGAAGCTCCTGATTGCACTGAACCCCAGTTCTGACTGCCAAGCTGACATTCAGAATCAAAGGTCAGCTAACGAGCTTCACAGATAAGAAAAAGCTACAGGAGTTCATCACCACCAAACCAGTATTATATGAAATGCTGAAAGGTATTCTTTAAGAAGAGGAAGATGAAGAAAAAAATAAAGATCAAAATTATGAACAACAAATACATATCTATGAACAAGTGAACCTAAAAATCAAGTGAATTAAAAATCTGAGGAACAGAATAAACTGGTGACTATAATAGAATCAGGGGCATAGAAAGGGAGTGGACTGATAATTCTTGGGGGGAAAGGGTTATGGGGGGTGAAGGAAGAGACCAGACAAAAATCGTGCACCTATGGATGAGGACAGTGGGGGGAGGTAAGGGCAGAGGGTGGGGAGGGAACCGGGTGGAGGGGAGCTATGGGGGGAAAAAGGAGAAACAACTGTAATAATCTGAACAACAAAGATTAAATTTAAAAATAATAAAATAAAATAGACCCCTTTAGTCCTTATGTTATTTCTCACCATTGTTGACTACTCCCTCCCTCCTTAGGCTTTTAAATATTTTTGTTTTGATTTCAGAGAGGAAGGAGAGGGAGAGAATGAAGCATCAATGATGAGAATCTTTTGTCCGCTGCCTCCTGCACAGCCCCTAGTAGGGGACTGAACCCGAAACCCAGGCATGTGCCCCGACTGGAATCAAACCGTGACTTCTGGTTCATTGGTCCAATGCTCAACCAGTTAGCCACACCAGCCAGTCACTCCCTCAGCCTTTAATTTCTGTCATCCTTCCTTCTATCCATCTCTTCTTTTTAGCTGCTGCTCTTCAGTCTCTTTGGTGGAATCCACTACCTTGGACCATCCTTACAGGGTCATCTCCTCAGAATTCCACCTTTGGCCTATCCAGTGGTTAGCAAACTGTAGCTTACGAGCCACATTCGGCCCTTTGGCCCCTAAGTGTGGCTCTTGCACAAAATACCACGTGCGGGAGCACAGGTCAGTGCAATGGAAACTTCTTGGCCCATGCGCAGAAGTCAGTTTTTGGCTCTCAAAAGAAATTTCAATCGTTGTACTGTTGATATTTGGCTCTGTTGACTAATGAGTTTGCCGACTACTGGCCCAGATGGCACTGCCAAGATTCCTTCTTCACTCCCACATGCCTTCAATCCTAAATCCTCCCAATTCTATTTTCTCTGTTTAGTCCCATTTATCTATCCCCTCCTATCCCTTCTGCTAATCACCACCATCACTCATGTAGATTCCTATCATAGGTCTCCTAAAAAGTTACTCTGTCTCCAATCTTAATCACTCCCTCCAAATCTATTTGTCATAATACAATCACAGTAATTCCTCTAAAATGCAGATCTGATTATATTATTTCCCTGATTAAAATCCTTTAATGTGTTTATCCTGTGAATAAGGTCTACATTTCTGAACAGGTTTGCAAGACCCTGAAAACCCTATGCACTACTTACCTCTTCATCACTTGTTTCAATATTCCTGGACTCACACTTAATGTTGCAGCCATAACTTACTAAGCACTCTTACTTCTAAATCTTTAAAGATGCTATTCTCTTTTAAATCAATATCACCATCCTTTTGGTCCAGCTAATTCCTCCTTTAGTTCTTAGCTTACTTCCGACAAGATTTTCTTGACTATCTATCCCATGCTCAAAAATGCTAACACTTCATCTTGGTGAGTCCCCATATGCTCTCATAACATTGTGTACTCATTACTTTGTCACTGTCATACAAGTGCTATATGGCTTTGCTAAACCACAAGGTGTAAGGAATGGTGAGCTCCTCCTGTCCACCCATGAAATAGAGCAATTTCCATAATGCCTGCCATACAGTAAGCCTTCTATAAACATTCAGTGCCCCAATGGCTGAGTCCACTAGCCTCACCTTTCAGAGAAGTATAGGGATCAAGACCATGGCTTAAGTCAGACAGACATGAGTTTAAGTCCTGCCTCAGAAATTTCCTATCCTGAGATTTGTGTATTTTTTGAAGCCTCAGTTTCTTTACCTATAAATGAAGATACCAATGTCAACTTAATAGGATCATTATAAAAATTAAGATAATTCACTTTCATTCAATGAATGATTACTGAGCACTAGTGTTGGTCAATGTGTTTCCACCTTCTCTCTCACCATTCTCCTTTGTGTAAATACCAAATACTGACAAATCAATGGTAATATGTTATGTTTATATAAAACTTTTCTGTTCACAAAACACTTCAACACACGAACTCATTTAGTCTTCATGAAGCCTTGAATATCTGTTTTAAAACCATTAATCAAATGACTCAAGCTGTTGTTTTTCTCTTTTTGTTTGACTTGCATGCTGTTCATTATTAGTGCAGACCCCCACCTTCCAATTAATTTTTCAGATTCCCTCAACAGCAGCTCAAATGGCACCTCCTTCATGGACTTTTCCTTGATCCTTCAACTAGATGAGCATGAACACAGCATATTCTCTGAGACTTACTATTCTCACCAGTATTAAAGATACATGTCTTTTTTCCTTATTTCATGATTAATCTATACTAATAAAAGAGTAATATGCTAATTAGACCGGGAGACCTTCTGGATGTCCTTCCAGAAAAAGCTGGGGACTTGGTAGGCCTGCAAACTGCCCCCAAACAGCTCTCAGACCCTTGCCCAGGCGAGCCATGCCCCTCCAGTGGGGACCCTCACCCTGATGGGGGTGATCCAGCCTGAAAACACCCCTTAACCCCTTGCTCAGGCTGGCCACACCCCCAGCATAACCCCCTCCCCGCCCCCCCCCAAAAAAACCCCTGATGGGGACATGGTTGACCTGCAAAGTGCCCCAGCCCCTTGCCCAGGCTAGCCAGCCCCACCCGTGCATCAGGCCTCTATCTATCTATACTAATAAAAGGGTAATATGCTAATTAAACCAAGAGACCTTCCAGAAGTTCTTCCAGACAAAGCCATGGTGGCAGGCCGAGGAGGTGGTTAGGGAGATCAGGCCAGCAGGGGAGGGCAGTTGGGAGTAAGCAGGCCGGCAAGGGGGCGTAGTTGGGGGTGAACAAGCTGGCATGAGGGGGGCAGTTGGGGATGAGCAGGCTGGTGGGATGGGGCATTTGGGGGGGATCAGGCTTGCAGTCACAGTGGTTAGGGGCGATCAGGTAGGCAGGCAGGTGAGCGATTAGGAGCCAGTAGTCCCTGATTGTGACAGGGATGTCTGACTGCCAGTTTAGTGATCAGGCCTAAACTGACAGTCATACATCTCCCGAGGGGTCCCAGATTGGAGAGGGTGCAGGATAGGCTGAAGGACACCCCCCTCCTGTGCACAAATTTCATGTACCAGGCCATTAGTCCTATCTAATAAGAGTGATATGCAAATTAACCATCATTCTGCCATTCCCACAAGCCATGCTCACCATCCAATCAGGAGTCAGTATGCAAATTAATCCAACCAAGATGGCTGCAGCCACGGAGCGAGCAGGAAGCTTCGGTTTCTCTGGCGATGAAGGAAGCCAAGCTTTCCGCACACCCTGGCAATCCCGGGCCTCCACTCAAGGTTACAAAGTTTCAATTACAGAAGATAAATAAATACCAACAAAAATGGCTGCAGCCACAGAGTGAGCAGGAGGCTTGGCTCTGCTCCAGGCTACAAAGTTTCAATTGTAGAAAGTACGGTAAATATATCCCAGATGCCAGGGCCTCCGCTTGGGTTGCTGAGGAACGTGGCGGCCTGCAAACCACCACATGCCCCTCGCTCAGGCTGCCCCACGCCCCAAGGGAACCCCCACCCTGATCTGGGACATATTTCAGGGCAAACCAACCAGTCCCTACCTGTGCGCCAGGCCTCTATCCTATCTAATAAAAGAGTAATGTGCAAACTGACCGTAATTCCAACACACATGATGATTACCCCCATGTGGTCAAAGACGGCTGCCTCAGGTGAACCCAAGATGGCCGACATAAGATGGCCAGCAGGGGAGGGCAGTTGGGAGGGACCAGAACTGCAAGGGAGAGCAGCTGAGAGTGATCAAGCCTGCAGGAAAGGGCAGTTAGGGGTGACCAGGCTGGCAGAGGAGGGAAGTTAGGAGCAACTGGGCCTGCAGGGAAGGGTAGTTGGGGGTGACCAGGACTGCAGAGGAGGACAACTAGGGGCAAAGAGGCTGGCAGGGGAGTGGTTAAGGGGTGATCAGGCTGGCAGGCAGAAGCAGTTAGGGGCAATCAGAAAAGCAGGCAAGCGAGCAGCTGGGAGCCAGCAGTCCTGGATTGTGAGAGGGATATTTGACTGCCCATTTAGACCCTATCCCAGTAGCGGTCCCAGATTGGAGAGGGTTTAGGCTGGACTGAGGGACACCCTCCCCTGCAGGAATTTTGTGCACCAGGCCTCTAGTATAATTATAATAAACAGTACCTTATTATAATTATATTATTTGCAATGCCATGCAGAGCACCTTCTAAGCAATAAGCATTTAAATATTACCTGTTTAATCAAATATTGTTTAAATACTTACAAAAATGAACATGTAAAAAATTTTAAATAGCACTACTTTAATTATACTAGAGGCCCAGTGCACAAATTTGTGCACCAGTGAGGTCCCTCAGCCTGGCCTGTGGGATTGGGCCAAAACCAACTCTCTGACATCCCCTCAGGAGTCCCAAATTGTGAGAGGGTGCAGGCCAGGCCAAGGCACCCCACCAGTGCATGATCGGGGCCAGGGAGAAACGCGGGAGGTTGGTCAGCCATGGAGGGACCATGGGGGGCTCCAGGGTATGTCAGGCCTGTCTCACTCAGTCCCAACTGACTGGACCCCAGCAGCAAGCTAACCTATCAATCAGAGTGTCTGCCCCCTGGTGGTCAGTGCATGTCATAGCATGTCGTGACCCATAGGTTGAAAACCGCCAGCAGGGTCACCTAAGACCATCAAAAAACACAGATATTTACATTATGATTCATAACAGTAGCAAAATTATAGTTATGAAGTAGCAACGAAAATAATTTTATGGTTGGGGTCACCACAACATGAGGAACTGTATTAAAGGGTCGCGGCATTAGCACTGGTCTAGAAAGTCATATGAAAGGACATCTGGTCTATTTAGCATATTACACTTTTATTATTATAGATAATAAAAATTCAAGCCATAGGTCTAGTTCATTGCTTATTATTCAAAAAACTTTTCTAAAATAATAAACACTTCAGCTGAAACCGGTTTGGCTCAGTGGTAGAGCGTCGGTCTGCGGACAGAAAGGCCCTGGGTTCGATTCCAGTCAAGGGCATGTATATTGGTTGTGGGCACATCCCCGGTAGGGGGTGTGCAAGAGCGGCTGGTCAATGTTTCTCTCTCATCGACGTTTCTAGCTCTCTATCTCTCTCCCTTCCTCTCTGTTAAAAAATCAATAAAATATATTTTTAAAAATAATAATAATAATAAACACTTCAAAACAATAATGCCCTCCCCCCAAATATATAACCTTTCCTGAGAAAACTTTTACCAATATATTTATATTAACTTTCTACTGATGTTTTAATCTTTTTATGTTCTGAAGAGAAACCAAGATGGTGGCCTAGGTAAACACCTAAGCTGCTGCCTCACACAATAATTTCAAAACAACAAAAAAAGACAGAACAGACATCATCCAAAACCACAGGAAAGCTGGCGGAGTGGGAAATCTACAGCTAGGAGAGAGGCTCACGGATCAGGGGAGCCGCAAAGCGCTGAGGTAGGGAGGCACTCACGCACAGAGAGGAAGGTGGCAGAGTGCTTGACTGGCAGGAGGGGAAAGGAAACCCCGGCTGCATTGAACCCCAGTTCTGACTGCACTAAACCCCACCCCAGCCGAAACCCAGGGGACCCGGGCTCATATGGGTGGAATCTGGACTGTAGAGAAAGGCACCCAGAAACTTGGGAGACTCAGGGGAGCCGGAAGCCGCAGCAGGCGAGTGAGTGCATGCAGAGGGGTCTGACCTCGGATTACCGCAGCTGCTCAATAGTGGAAGGAGTCAGAAGCTCCAGACTACAGAGACCCAACGCAATTCCGGGCGAGCCCCTGGGGCACCCACACTCTTACAAGGGGATTCTGGACTGTCAGATGGAAACTCACTCAGGGAGCTGCGGAAGGCAGAGGTCTGAGGCTTGCGCACAAGGGCAGGGCTGATGGGAAGCCAAGACTGTCAGCTCAACCCTGAGACTTCGCCCCAGCCAAGCTGAGCATAGAGGCTTTTGCAATTTTGCAAGTCTGATCCTACAAAACTGTCTCCAATACAGAAGGTATCCCAGAGTAGACACAGCTGATACTCACATCCAATTGGACTGGAGGTCAATTCCTCCCAGTGATACCAACAACAATCAAGACTTAACTACAACAAGGCTGTACACACAGTCCACAAAGGGGAACACCAAGAGTGTCTACCTCAGGTAACTGGGGAGGCTGACCCACCAGGCCATATAGGACACCAAACACACAAAGCCATCCTATCAACTCAGGGAAGCAGCAAAAATTCCAAGACAAGGAAAGAGATCTCAAACAAAAGAAATGGAGGAGAACAAAAGACTGGCTATAGAGTTCAAAACCACAGTTATAAGGTTTTTTAAGAATGTCCTAGAAAAGGCCGATAAATTTAATGAGACCCTCAAGGATATGAAAAAGGATCAATTAGAAATTACACATACACTGAATTAAATAAAAAATATTATACAGAGATCCAACAGCAGACTAGAAGAACGCAAGAATCAAGTCAAAGATTTAAAATACAAAGAGCCAAAGAACACTCCTCTGGAGAAACAAGAAGAAAGGAGAATCTAGAAAGTTGAAGACAGTGTAAGGAGCCTCTGGGACAACTTCAAATGAACCAACATCAGAATTATCAGAGTGCCAGAAGAGAGAGTGAAAGATACTGAAAATCTATTTGAAGAAATAATGTCATAAAATTTCCCCCACCTGGTAAAAGAAACAGATTTACAAGTCCAGGAAGCACATAGAAGCCCAAACAAAAGGAATCCAAAGAGGACCACATCAAGACACATCATAATTAAAATGCCAAGAGCGCCGAAACCGGTTTGGCTCAGTGGATAGAGCGTCAGTCTGCAGACTGAAGGGTCCCAGGTTCGATTCCGGTCAAGGGCATGTACATTGGTTGCTGGCATATCCCCAGTGGGGGGTGTGCAGAAGGCAGCTGGTCGATGTTTCTCCCTCATTGATGTTTCTGGCTCTCTGTCCCTCTCCCTTCCTCTCTGTGAAAAATCAATAAAATATATTAAATAAATATATATTTTTTAAAAATGCCAAGAGCACATGACAAAGAGAGAATCTTACAAGCAGCAAGAGAAAAACAGTTAGTTACCTATAAGGGAGCACCCATATGATTTGTCAGCTGATTTCTCAACAGAAACTATGCAGGCCAGACGGGAGTGGTAAGAAATATTCAAAGTGATGAATAGCAAGAACCTACAACCAAGATTACTCTACACAGCAAAGTTATCATTTAGAATTGAAGGGCAGATAAAGAGCTTCACAGATAAGAAAAAGCTAAAGGAGTTCACCACCACCAAACCAGTATTATATGAAATGCTGAAAGGTATTTTTTAAGAAGAGGAAGAAGAAAAAAGATAAAAATTATGATCAACAAAGACATATATATCAACAAGTGAATCTAAAAATCAAGTAAATTAAAAATCTGAGAAACAGAATAGATTGGTGAACATAATAGAATCAGGGGCAAAGAAAAGGAGTGGACTGATAATTATCAGGGGAAAGGGGTGTGGGGGTGCATGAAGAGACTGGACTAAAATCGCACACCTAAGGATGAGAACAATGCGGGGGGAGGGCAAGGGCAGAGGATGGGGTGGGAACCGGGTGGAGAGGAGCTATAGGGGGGGGAAAGAAAAACAATTGTAATAATCTGAGCTATAAAGATTAAATTTGAAAGAAAAAAAAAGAAAAAAATCTTTGTATGTTCTTAATGTTATATACTTCTGATGTTTACATTGGATATATACTATATTCCCTAACTTCAGTGGGTTGCTTTGAGATGGTTTAAGGAAAAAATGCCTGAGAAACAACAGATTCCTCATTAAATGTTAGTTAAATCTAAGTACAAAATGTTTAAATAAGACAATTGATCAGACCAGCAATAGAGCATGTACTCAAATTATTTTTCTGGTGAATTTTCACACATCCATTTACATAAGCCTAATTTCCCTGATTGCTAAAAAGGATATATGTAAGTGTACTGAAAAAATTAGAGAATTAATCATGAAACAGAGTAAAATTTTCTTCCATAGGTTCAAACCTATGGTGCCCAAACCAATCACCAAATATATGTAGATGCCACAGATGTGGCATTATTTTGTAATAATAAGAAACATAAAAACAGGAGCATTTCAGGAAAGAGATTTTGGCCTTAAGGCTACCACAGATAGCAATGATATGGTCCTTTATTCAGCTTCTAGTTTTTTAATTTGCCACCATTACTAAAAAGTATTTTTAATACATACACACAAGTATTTCTTACCTGCTTTATCCAGCGATGGCATATTAAAACTTCTGAGTTCTGCGGGTCCAGAGAGTCTACCAGTATTAGAATAATATCTGTCTTGCCTTTGTGAAGGAAGAGCTGGATCAGAATAAGGTTGGCCTACAAAACAGGTTTTAAAACATTTTCTTTAGAAAAATATAAACCAAATTTACTTAAGTTTAATATATTGAACGTAGAGACTCTCTTGCTTCCTAAAAGATAATATGGTAGACAAATAGTAAAGAATTTTAGGAAAATTACATATTGCACTAAAAGCAGTAACTATTTGCTTTTGTAGTAAACACAATTATGATATTCTACACCGAATCTTAAAAGTTCATTTATAATGTGTAAATTAAAATACAGGGTGGGCCAAAAGTATGTTTTCAATTGTGAATACATGAAACAGAGTGTGTTTATTTATTTATTTATTTTTAGAAAAGCAGGCAAGAATTTATTGACCACAGCAAACAACACTTAGGACAGTGAAACAGAGAAGGGCTCCTTCAGAGTACCCCTTGTTCCAATCAATGGCACACACACTTTCTGAGCAGCACTTCAAAATATATGAAGTGGAAAAGTGGGTCTCTAAATGGTTTGCCTCAAAACAAGAAAAGTTCTATGGGACGGTATCCACAAATTACCTGAAAGATGGGGGAAATGTGTAGGTAGCGATAAACATTACTTTGAATAAAGCACTTTTGATGTTTCTCCTGAAAGTATTGCGTTTTCTTTTATTATAAAATCTACAATTATTAAACAGTACACCTATCACAGTTTTTCTTAAGACAGGGCACACATGTACTCTTTTCTTCCATTCCCTTATGTTGCATATACTGGCTGACTTTCAAATATAAATATAACTATACTCTTCCCATACCAGACGAAGGAATCATCATCCTATGATCATGTTCCCATGGAGGTGAAAGGGACCCAGTGTCAGAAGGTTCCCTGTGAGGATCAGTTGACTTATCATAGCTTGATTTTCCTCTTTCATTAGTAATCAGATGGTCCTGAGGATTCCCTGGACCTCTTGAGCCTAATTAAAGGGAAAAATACAATTCTGTTTTATCAAAAAAAGTATTATGAGAACTATCATCAAATAAAATCCAGACAGTTTTTAAAAAGTGAAAACAATCAGATTCCAACAAAATTTCCCTAAACTAAATTAAGCTAAAACACTATCCTACCAAACCATTTCTAGGACAATTTTGCCACGTGCATAAACAAGCACTTATTTATAAAATGTGTTTGTAAATGATATAAGAATAATAATTTACATATAAAATCAATCGTTAAATTCTATATTATAAATAATGTCTGAAAGATAAAAGTAGAAAGTAAGTTGCAAAGTAAAGATTTCTATATCAGATGCAAAAACATAGTTATAAAATAAAGTTTTCGTTGCTTAACACATTAAGCACCATGTCAGTCACCGATGACTGACACTATACTTTCTGTCCAGACTGTCGGTCACTGGTGCCACCAGCATATCAGTGAAATTGGATATCTTGGACTAAACAAAAAGGAAGACAAAACAGGCTTGGCGCTTAATGTACTGAACTAATCTACCAAGTCAAAAAGCATGATTTATTTAAAACAGTCATCTTAGGGACAATACACATATTTTAATGATTCTACAACTATTCAAAGTATTTCTTAGAAAAACTCTTTGGAAATATATTTAGGTTAACCTTAAAACCACTCAAGGAATTCTATCTCAGTGTTGTAACATGACATGACTCTACTTCTTCCCCAAAATGATTTCAACCAATCTGATTACAAATTTTGTATCACTAGGTAAATTTGTATGTAAATGGCTTATAACTATCTCTAAATGTCAAATTCACAGCTCTGAAGGCAAGTCTAAAACAAGAGTTTCAGAAACAGCACTGTTGGAACAAACACTTCGAACAAAATAATATTAATTTGGATGAGAAAATCTATCATGCCTACATTAATTAATAAAGGAGAAAAAACACTTTAAAGTTCCCTTATGACTCTAGAAAGAATAGTACCTAAATTAATAACCCATATGCAATTTAAAAAAGAAAAGACAGCCCAGGCTGGTGTTCCTAAGTGGTTAGAGCATCAGCTGGAAAACTGAAGGTTCTTGGGTTTAATTTTCAATCAAGGGCAGATACTTGGGTTGCAGGTTTGATCCCTGGCCCTGGTTGGGGTGAGTATGAAAGGCAACCAATTGGCATATCTCTCACATTATATTTCTATCTCCCTCCATCCCTCCCTTCCACTCTCTCTAAAAACTCAATTTAATAGGAGGGAAAATCCTCTGGTGACAATAAACAAAACAAAAAAATTTGAAAAGACAAATAGAAAAAAATATTTAAACACTAAATAACAAAATATATTAAACACCTCATTGATCCATCATTGAGGGGTAAATGAGGTCAAAATTATATTGCCCAACAAATAAAAGCTCATTACTTTTCAAGAAAGCTTTTTAAGAAAAAACACACATTTTTTTAAATAGAGGTCTTTCTTTTAAAACTATATATGTATATTATTGATTTTTAAAGAGGAAGGGAGACGGAGAGATAGAAACAATGATGAAAGAGAATCATTGATTGGCTGCTTCCTGCACGCCCCCTACTGGGGATCAAGCCCACAACCCAGGCATGTGCCCTTGGCCAGAATCGAACCTGGGACCCTTCAGTCCGAAGGCTGATGCTCTATCCATTGAGCCAAACCAGCCAGGGCTGTCCACACACATTTTTTGTGGGCAGAGTCCATTGGCTTCCTTGGGGGCTTTTTCTTCTTCCCCCTTTGTTTCTCCACAAGTGCTGTCTTTTCTGCAGACAGTATACTGGCCCCATAAATAGAAGTCTTCCTAAAATGCTTCCCACATTTCAAAACCTCCTTTAATAAAAGGAAACATAACTTATTTTGACTTTTTCTTTATAATTTGTGCAAATCAGCATAAGCTTCCTCTTTTTTAAAATATATAATAGTCTTTTTAAAAAATGTTTAGCTACTGCCGAAACCGGTTTGGCTCAGTGGATAGAGAACTTCGACCTGCAGACTGAAGGGTACTGGGTTCGATTCCGGTCAAGGGCATATACCTTGGTTGCGGGCACATCCTCAGTGGAGGTTGTGCAAGAGGCAGCTGATCAATGATTCTCTCTCATCGATGTTTCTAACTCTCTATCCTTCTCTTCCTCTCTGTAAAAAAATCAATAAAAATATATATTTTTTAAAGTGTTTAGCTACTGTCTTTTGTAGAATAAAGTGGAAAAGTGACTTTTATGTTAAAAGGTTAACCATCTCTTTTCCTTATAGCTGTACATTCTACCAAATTCCCCAAATCTTTCCTTCTAGCTTGTTCATCCTTCTAATCAGTTCATAAAAACAAGGGGCGGGGGTGGCGCTGGAAAAGCAGAAAACTGAATTGGTAGAAATGTGCAAAAGTGATTAGGCTAAATTCTTCTATAGTGAAGCATAAATCTCTAAAGAAGACATTCAAATGCTTTCCTCTGATTTACTTCCAGAAGACCAAGTATAGGCCAACTGATTTATTTCTAGGTGAATATTATAAATTTAAGTTGCCAAAGGTTAAAATTTTTCATTCAGACCCAATGTTTTACACAATTTATTCTAAAAATATTATTTCTTTATACTCAGTCTTATTCAAACATATATCTCACCCAATTTTAAAAGGTGAAAAAAGGAAGGGGACTTGGTCATCCTTCTTTGGTGGATCATAGGAACTTTCAGTACAAAGCAACTCTCTTAGGACCTGTTAATTACTTATCTAAAATCTCTGTAACATCTCTTTTTATTTAGTTAGTTTTAAAAATACACTGTTGTTTATTTTTGCAGGTAACCAGGATATACATTGTAACATTACACTTTTTAAAAAATTTCTCTGTAAGCATTTCTAACAAATTGCAAAACATCCTTACAAATCATGTAAACATATCATATCTTTAAAGTAATTAAAAAGGAGAGAAAAATAATTGAAATAGGAGAGGAGAAATCAAAGATAATTTTTACTCTTATTTCAAATATTAAATTGACTACAAGCAATCCTTGACTTATATCATTCAACTTCCAGTGATTCTCATTTGTGTCTAGCCAATTATACCTTTATTTCTAGAGCTCTCTTTTTAAGATTGCTGCCTACAACCCATTTTGGTGCATGTTATTAATTTAGTCTTAATTCTTAATCATTATTGTTTTTTAATGAAATGGAATAGAACTGAATAGAAAATATCAAAGCATTGAAAATAGTAATGAGTATTATTTCATGTAACTGATTTCAATTACATTTATATTGGTATGTACTATGACATGATATAAAATATATTTCTTATTCTAAGCCAGGGTAAAAAACGGGGGGAAATTAAAGCAAAGCTCTTTTAGAGCTCCAAGTGTCAATCTGCAACTCAGTCTCCTTCCCTGGGAACTTCAGTTCAAAGCGAATATAAGTGAAGGCTCTCTTCTCTCTGAGGTGTCCCAGGCTGGGAATCCAACTGCTGGGGAGCAGGAAGCAGGAAGGACCAGTGAGTGCTATGTGTAGCCAACTGGTAATGGGGAAAGGATAAATAAGAAATGGGCAAGTAGAGAATGTCTCATAAACATAAAGTAGAAAACTGACTTTTTCATATTCTTGAAAGAAATTCCAAAGAAAGTGTTACCAAAATATTTAATTAAATAATTATGAAGCTTCAACAGAGAAATACACAGACTCTCTGAGAGGCTATTTTAATGAATTGTATCCATTTGGATATTAGAGCTTTCCTATATTGTGTTTTGTTTGTTTTTATTTGGTCTCATTATTTTCTGTTCCTACCTCAGATTCGATGTTAAAATCACTGACAAAAGGGGGAATGGGGACATGACACTGGTGAAGAATGCTATCAGTTCTAATAAAACAGACTTGGGGCTAAAAACCTGACTTTTGATTTTGGAAGATAGCGTTCTATTATCTTTGAAATTTGCTATAATTCAAGAAAAATTTTTAAAGCAAATGATAAAGTGAACAAAATATTGTGCGAGATCAAAAGAATACTCCATCTGGGCAGGGGCTGGGTGGAGGGAGGCAGAAGAGGGGGAAAATAGAGACATCTGTAATAGTGACAACAATAAAAATAAGGGAAATTAAAAAAGGAATACTCCAGGTACATAGGTAACACCAGAGTAAGTGCTGATGAGCTAAATGCAGAAAGACCAGCAGCTAATACTTAGGGACTTGAAGTAGTTCTCAAACTCCCAAATCATAAAACACATAAAGGAGCCCTGGATGGTGTGGCTCAAAGGGTCTCAGGTTTGATTCTCAGTCAAGGGCCTGTAACTAAGTTGCAGCTTTAACCCCAGCCCCAGGGACAGGTGCAGGAAGCAACCAATCAATGTATTTCTCACATCAATGTCTCTCTCTCCCTCCTCTCCCCCAATACCTCCTTTCCATTCTCTCTAAAAACCAAAGGAAAAAAATATCCTCAGGTGAGGATTAACAAAAACAAAAAAAGAAACACATAAAAGGATAACAAAACAGACAATCTTAGGTTGGTTTTCCAAAATATTGACAAATAATTTAGGTCTCCTTTAAGATTAGTATCAAACTCTGTGTACAAAAGAGCAATTGTGAATTCCTCAATATTAAAAATAAGATTCTTTCACTTTGTTTTTCTACAATAAAAATATCATGATAATGAAGTAAAATCTACCTTCTAATAATATTTCATTAAAATACAATTTTATGTTGTTATATTATTATTTTATATACTTATAACGTTTTATATTATGTAGTATAAAGCAGAATCCTTAAAAAGTCAAAAATATTATTTAAAAAGATATGCATCAAGTGCTTGCCCAAATGTATTCTATTATAACACACTTTCTAAGAGAAAAATCTATTAAAACTAGAGGCCCAGTGCACAAAATTCATGCACTTACTGTAGGGTCTCTAGTGGCTGCCAGCAACTGGCCAGGGCCTCCCTCCCTCCCCTGGCCAGCCCCGCCCCCTGGTTGAAATCCAGGTTGAGGGGACAATTTTCATACTATATTTTTATTATGTAGGATTAGGTGTCAAATTTTGGCCTTTTCCAAATAAAAGTAACCCCTAACAAGTGCAAGGAGTGCCTGTATTTTCCAAAGGATTATTTTAAAGATTGTTTTTAAAGAAAAGTTGAGATATAAAGTAAGGAAGAATCTAGAGTAATAATAAACATGTTTAAACAATATACCTCTTCCTCCTCCCCCTGGTAGCAAAGGTGAGAGTCTGAGTGGACCCTCCAACAAAGGTGGAGGGGAGAGAAAAGCTCTCGTTTCAGATGAAGGTCGACCCAATGGTGAGGGGCCATATGGGGAATGCTCTGGAATAATTAAAACAGAATGTTTAAATTCATAGTTTCAATTAGCTACACTCAGATTAGAATTCCATCTCAACAGTTACCATTAGGTCATCCTCTGGCCAATTTAAGTTTAATCCATGTCCTGACACTAACTGTGTCTTGGATTTGCTAACATGAAATAGAATTCAATATGGAATTCTATGTTCCATAAGTCTGTTTACCATGTACATTTTAGTTAATCAAAACATTATCCTCTTGATAATTAATACACATAAATAAAATAACCATACAATATTAAACAAAGAATACTGGTGATATTTTGGAGTTACAAGAAAATTTGTGGGGATGAAGTTTGTTTTGTTTTCACAGTGTGCTTCTAGATATTTTAGCTGGTGATGGCTGTAATATGGAAGGCTCAGGTAGCCTGTGTTGGGCCATGATTTACTTGAGTAAAACTTTAAATTTTGAAAAATAGAAATAAAAGCATAAAATACTCTATAGCATCAGAAATTACTTTTGATTCATTGCCAGTGAAAAGTAAAGTTTCAGTCATGGCCGCATAGTTCATTCACTTTGAGTGTTCACCATACACCAAAAGGTGGTGGGTTAAATTCCCAGTCAGGGCACATACCCAGGTTGTGGGTTTGACCCCTAGTTTGGGATTTTATTATGTAATTTAATAAAATAAGTTAAATTTTATTATGTAATTTACATAATATACATATGTAGCTGCCACAAAAGATCAAAGCATTATTTACGCAGCCCTGAGATTTCTTACATTAACTCAGATAAAAAATCTTTATGTATAATTCCTTCCACTCCTAACTTCATTACTCATAATCTACTATCTTCAAAAATGTAGAAACAGACTTTCATTTTAATAAAACTGGACTCTCAAGATGATGTTATAACTTTTCAAAGGTTATAATAGGATTCTGTCTATATAAAGATGGGTTTATCTTCATTGCCATCCAACCTTAATTCTAATTCAACAAAAATTATTTTGAAAATTTTAAGCTATTTGGAATAGTATGAGATGCAAACTCATTAATAAATGGACAGAAATATTAAATACATCTTCCAAAGAATTTGTCCTCTCTTTTGAGGACATTAAAGCAATCAAAACTCAGATTGCTCAGGTTTTCCAATATTTTAATTAATATTTTTAAGTAATTAAAGGCTAACTGTTTTAATTCTCATTTTTATTTTTTTATAGTTAAGAATCCTTTTTTATTTAAGAAAAAGAATAATGTATCATTAAGCATCATAAAAACATACAGCTAGTGTTATACCGGTGAAAATCTTTTCCAAGTACAAATTCCCTTTTGCATGGCAAGTCAACTTTACTAACACATAATATGTAAATTATGAAACTAAAATACATCTAACATTTGTGTTTAAATTGATACAAATACATTATGTTGCTACCAGCTTCCTGCTCATTAAATTCTCATTTTTATAATTCACAAAAATACCAAAGAATAGTTAATATATTAGTAGTCACAGTACTATTCTATTTAAGCAATCCTTACCCATTCATTCTCCAAAACATAATTAATGAGTACCTTAGTATATACCAAGAACTTTGCTTTTCAAGGAGCTCAAGGTATTAAATAGACATAATTATATAAAATCCCACTGAGAAAGAGAGGTTCCAAATATTTATATTATCGCTAGGGAAAGGAAACTCAGAAACTTGGGAAATTGTGAGAGAACTTAGGTTAGAACCCTAGCTCCAAAATATAAAATATTATAATAGTGCTAAATTTACACTAACATAAATTATATATACAACTTATATATATAAATAAATATATATGTATTTGTAAATGAGGGGTTTAAAAAAAAGCTACCTCTGCCAAATGCTGCATTTGGAACATCAACTGCATAAGGATCTTTTTCTAAAAGTTCAAATTTAATCTCTGTTTCAGTTAATCTGCAAATAAAGAACAAACATCTCTAAGTTACTCGTCAAAGAAAAGCACCCACATTCATAGAAAAATGCCACTATCAACTATAAGCTACTCTTCATTTTCTCAATATATGCATAAAAGAAACAGATCCTTTAAAATTATTCTGACCAAAATACCTTTCTATATTCCCACTACTATTTTGGGATAACAGGTTTTTGTGGGGTTTTTTGCCAAGTGGCAGTGATGTTCTGCTGATGTTTGAAATTGTTTTGGTTGTTTTTTTTTTCTTCAAAATTAAACAATAAGGGGTGTAGTATCAACAAATTCAAACTTAAAAATAAAAGGGACCCTCAAGGTCAACCAGTTCAAATCTATCATTTTTCAACTAAAGAAACTGAGGGTAGGAGTTTGATTTATTCAAAATGAAAGTACCAGGATTAAAACAAGACACCTGGTTTTGAGTCACATATGCTTTCCACTATAATGTTTCACATAGGGTTCCAAGCATAACGTAAAATTAGAATCCAATTAACTCAGCCTACTATTCTGCTCCTACATTTTTTAATCTTAGAAATGTGACATTTTAAAAGAATACTATTTCTACTTCTTGACCATCAGAACTGAAATAAAACATTTATTCATTTGGTTTTCATTTCTGAATAGAAAAGGCAAGCAAGAAGACTAAAATGAATATTGTATAATATTGATAGCACCTTCTGGAAAGAAATTATAACACTTTGGGAAAATGTTACAATCCTCATAGAAAAGCATTTATTCTTCTCTTTGTACAATGTGCATTTCTTTTCATTTTCTTACTGTAAAGTAATGTTACCCATTACATTAAAACTTGGGGATAAGAGAAATAATAAACACTTATTCCATTCACTTAACCATTAAAAGATGCTGATACTCTGAGAATTACTATCTCAGAGAGATCCATCCATCCTTTCTCTTTCCATCCTATACCTAGCCTGTTGCTCTTTTATGTTTTGTTACACCTTTTATAAAAGAACCCAAGAATAGTTTCCTTCTCTGTTAGAGTGACCTTTCTTAAGACAAATGTTTTTCCCAGCAGGCGTGGCGCAGCGGTTGAGCGTTGATCTATGAAACAGGAGGTCAGGGTTCGATTCTCGGTCAGGGCACATGCCCAGGTTGCAGGCTTGACCCCCAGTGTGAGGCAGAGGAGGCAGCTGATCCATGATTCTCTCTCATCATTGATGTCCCCCCCCCTTTCTTTCTCTCTTCCTCTTTGAAATCAATATAAATCTATATTTTTTTAAAAGACAATGTTTCAGCCAAAGCCGGTTTGGCTCAGTGGTAGAGCGTCGGTCTGCGGACTGAAAGGTCCCGGGTTCGATTCCGGTCAAGGGCATGTGCCTTGGTTGCGGGCACATCCCCGGTAGGGGGTGTGCAAAAGGCAGCTGGTCGATGTTTCTCACTAATCGATGTTTCTAGCTCTCTGTCTCTCTCCCTTTCTCTCTGTAAAATATCAATAAAATATATTTTTAAAAAAAAAGACAATGTTTCAAACAAAAAAATCTAGTAACTCAGTAAAACTAAATGTTTTCACTATTAGATATGCTGGATCCATAAGCTTTCTTGTTTACTCTTATAATATTAACTAATTTATAAAATAACAACTAAGAATAAAGTTTTCAGTGTTCCCACTAAGATACTTACTTTTGTCTGAGGTAAGAATTTTCTTTCTTCAAATCATTGAGGTTTCTTTCAGCAGTCCGAGCTGCCAACTTAAAGAAAATAATACACTTTAAAAACACATTAATACAAAATTAACATTAAAGATACATGTATATAACTATCTCAGTGATGGCATACAAACATTGTAATCAGCCGAAACCGGTTTGGCTCAGTGGTAGAGCGTAGGTCTGAGGACTGAAAGGTCCCGGGTTTGATTCCGGTGAGGGGCATGTGCATTGGTTGTGGGCACATCCCCTATAGGGGGTGTGCAGGAGGCAGCTGGTCGATGTTTCTCTCTCATCGACGTTTCTCTCTTATCACTCTCCCTTCCTCTCTGTAAAATATCAATAAAATATATATTTTTTAAAATATTATAATCAGTTAAGTATTTCAGTAAATTCAATGTTAAATGATTTAATTTAGAGAACATTTTTTATTTTTTTATTTTTAGAGAACATTTTAAAAGGGTATGTTTCATATAACCAGAAGATCTAAGCCTACTAAGACTGGAGTTCAATCATGTACTTGTGAACAAATACTGTTACCTAGATGTGAAGTCAAGGATTAGCATTATTTGGAACTAATATCCAAAAACATAACAAAAGCATGTAAGAAGTGAATGGAATAGAGACTCAAAATCATTATGCAGGCAGCATTGACCATGAAACAAGGTAACCATCTCCGGAAAGAAATCACTATAAATCTAAGAAGCCAGGAAGATCTAAAAGAGTTTCACAGCATGCTGTTACAGGCTTTTCTAAATGGCTGAATAACCAAAGCATGTACATTAAGTACACAGCGCTGTCACATAATATTATAATAGGCTTTCACATTTTAGTTACCCTTTTGTTGAATAAAATAAGAGGTTAGAAAATCAGATTTTATGTTACAGAAAACAAAGCTACACTTATAATAAATAGAAGAACATGCACTATTCCCAAATCGTTGTGGGAAAAGGTTAAACCTGAATGGGTTATTGCATGTTTCCCAGTCACACTGTGGGTTCTCCAGACAAGCAGCAGAGTGTGTGGAACACCGGCCCTGCCAAACTAATGCAGTCCTAGGGCAGCTGTTTCTATCATACAAAAGTAGGTAGGATCAATTCCGTTTATAACCATAACTTGCTAAAAGTAAAGGAACTACACTATCAATGTGTTCACTTAAAACTGCGAACTACAGCTGAAACCGGTTTGGCTCAGTGGATAGAGCGTCAGCCTGCGGACTGAAAGGCCCCAGGTTCGATTCCGGTCAAGGGCATGTACCTTGGTTGCGGGCACATCCCCAGTAGGGGGTGTGCAAGAGGCAGCTGATGGATGATTCTCATCGATGTTTTTAACTCTCTATCCCTCTCTCCTCCTCTCTGTAAAAAATCAATAAAATAAAGAAATAAAAAAAAAACAACAAAAAACTGCACATGAGAATTGACTTTAACTGGTCAAAGAATATATTATGTAAATATTCACAAAAAAACAGCTTAGACCTATTTTAGCACTCACTATGAAAATCATTTTCATAGGTAAATCTTTTTCTAATATATAATTACATAATAAATTTTTACTAACAAAAAAGTATATTATAACATAACAATTTTAGTTAATAAAATACCAATTCATTTAACTTTTAACAATGCAGAATCAAAATTACAGCTCAATATTTTATGTATAGTAGAAAATATTTACCTCAAGATAAGGTACAAAAAATACATCATTAGTAAGTTAAAAGTACGTTCTATGATTATAGTGTAGTATGTATTAATGGTATACCTACAACAACAAAATAGAAAAATTGATGGCAAGTGAATACAGACTTTTGAAAAGCTTATACCCCAAGGTTATATGAAACTACTAGGCCTGGTGCATGAAAATTCATGCACTAGAGGGGTGGGGGGTCCCTCAGCCCGGCCTGCCCCCTCTCACAGTCCGGGGGCCCTCAGGGGCAGGAAGCAATCCCGCGATCAGGGGAAGGCGATGCCTCATCACAACTCTGCTGTTGCCATTGCCAGCAGCGCAAGCCTCGGCCAGCCCTGGTTACCTGAGCCTTGGGCGGCCCTCGGTGGCTGGGTAGCCACCATCCAAGGCTTGTCTGTGCCTCAGGTAGCGGCTAGGCAGCCGCAGCTGCTGGCCCTGCCCCCTGCCCACTGGGGGTGGGGACAATCTGGGGCCAGGCCGGCTGGGAGAGGGGCTTTGGGAGGTTGAGGCACAGCAGGTTGCACCCTGTTCAGCCTCTGTGCAGGCGTGGCGCCTGGACCAGGCCCGCGCTGCTATCTCAGTGGCTACCTCCATGGAAGGGGTAGCACTGGGAACCGGCTGTGCTGTGGCCTGTCCCATGCTGCCTCTGCAGAAGGGGGCATAGTGCCACCTTCTCACACAGTCGCCGCCTTCTCACTGCCTCTCCAAAAGGGGCCATGGCTTTTTGGACTGGCGGTGCTAGACTGGTCCACAGCACCATCCACCTGTCCCATAGTGGCGCCTCTCCCATACAGCAAGCCCTAAGCCCTGGAAGCTGCTGTGGCTTTGTCTGGATGTCCAGATTAGCATATTACCCTTGTATGAGTATATACTAGAGGCCTGATGCATGAAATTCATGCACAGGTAGGGTCCCTAGGCCTAGCTGGTAGTCAGGACCGATCTGTCGGGTGACTGGCAGGTCAATCAGTGGACCCTGCTGGCACCTGCCTTGGCTGGCCTGGGGCCAGCGGGCTGGGGGCAACTCCTGCGTTGAGTGTCTGCCCCCTGATGGTAAGTGTACATCATAACATTCTGACATTTGGTCAATATGCATATTGGGCATTTTATATAGGATAGATTACAGTAACTCTTTGAAATTGGTATAATGATACCTTTAAATTACAGGTAAGGAAACTGGCAGTAGGTGATACCAACCAAAACAGTTGATTCCCACCACATGTATTCACCCACTGTGCAAACTACTCTCCTTGAAGACTCCTAGGGACACATCCTACAACAACTCTTACAGGGATAATTCTGATAATTACTCAAAAACTGCATCCTTATGATTTCCTCACACAGTTCCTCTGGAGGACTGACATCACATTTCTTATGATGATTTTTTTCTTAATGTGTATCGAATAATTCAACAGACACTGAGAATCAGATACTAAAATTTTTAGATTTTTAAAACTAAAAAAGGTTTAGTGTACAACTAGGTACAATCCCACTGTTTTATAGAAGAACAAACAGGCCCTAAGAATTTTAAGTAATTTGTCCACAGTAATTACTGGCAATCCAGTGTCCTGAAACAATGAAGGCAAGAAGATTACATCACCTTCCCCAGAGAGAATATAAACTCCCTGCAAAGAAGCAATGTGCTGAAAATAGAGAATTTAATACTTACCCAATTATCATGTGCTTTTTTCTCATGAGATATAATCTGAAAAAGAAAATCATTAATACTACTGATAACTACTTCTTATTCAAAAAAATTCACATCACTATGATTTAGCACATAACTCATAAACTCAAAAATAACTCAAGCATCTCTGAAAAGTCAGTAACATTTTAAAGCAAATTTTCATATACAATGCTCTACTCGTAAAACAAAACTGAATGTAATGACAACTGAACTTTGTCTAGTATATTTCTATTTTATGCAGTAATCAAGTATAATATTAGTTGCCGATTAAGAAATACTAACTGGCCGAAACCGGTTTGGCTCGGTGGATAGAGCGTCAGTCTGTGGACTGAAGGGTCCCAGGTTCAATTCCGGTCAAGGACATGTACATTGGTTGTGGGCATATCCCCAGTGGGGGGTGTGCAGGAGGCAGCTAGTCGATATTTCTCTCTCATCGATGTTTCTAGCTCTCTATCCCTTTCCCTTCCTCTCTGTGAAAAATCAATAAAATATATTTTAAAAAGAGGGGGGAATAGAAACACTAGCTGGACTGAATATAAAACCCTAATGCTTATGTACAAGGTAGGGCAAAAGTAGGTTTACAGTTGTATGTACACAAAATACAGTTAACAAAGCTACTGTAGTAATCATAATCTGCATGTATTCCACCTTTAAGCCTACTTTTGCCTCACCTTGTATGTTATTTGTTTATACAATTCACATTCCCAAAGCAGCAGAAGAAATGGCAACTTTAACAAGATCTCTTTTCCCACAATCTCTGGCTCCCTAGAAATGTTCCACAGCCACATGTAAAACTTTAAGAAAGGTATACAACTACTCAACTATATTCTTCATGAAAATATATATAAATTCAAACAAATCAGAATTGTTTTAAGTTACACACACACCTACCTGTCCCTGGTAAGAATGAATGGTTCTCTCCAATTCTTCTTCAAGATCTTTGGCTCGCTTTCTATAGGGAAGAAATAACCATTCTAATACTAAGAACTTATAGAACACGCGCTCTACTGGAAATATTCATTAGAGTACCTAGAATGCTTTTTTTCATGTAAAAAGAAAAAGTTTAGAACTCCACATATCAACCACCTTTAAGAGGTTCTAAAGTATGTTTGTTCCTGATATTTTAATATTAAGATTTTAAGAATGCCACTACTTGGGTTTACCCAAACCAAAGATCTTGAAAAAATTTATAGGGTACATTGATTAGTTCATTTTTATTTTTAAGAGGTATGATCTTGAAAGATTTATTTAGATGTCTTTAATTTTAATAGAATTATAGAAAATTAATGCCCACTGTGAAATATAAACCTAACAAGTTAATTCCTTCTTTTGGATAAGACTCAGCTTAAATTCCCTAATGTTAAATGTTAAGTATCTCAACTATCTGGTATACTGGTGATAGACTTATCATCTTACAAACACTTTTTCAGAACTTTACATTTGTACCAAAGAGGAAGTATTTTTTTTAATTAATGACTCTTCATAATTTTCTTGACATTAAAATAGGGTTGCCCATGTTCATATATAATTAATGGGAGAGATTTAAAATCTCACATACTGAAAGATAACCATTTTTCCTTTTTAAAATTTCTGTATAATTGTATTATAGCAACACATCTAAATCAGTACACAAAAATACATTTTTTAATTTTTTGTTGTTATTGCAGTATTATTTTTTTCTGAATATTTTTTCTGATATTGGGCTTCTGGATATCCTCCCTACCTCAAAAAGAAAGGTGTAAGCCCAGCTGGGGTAGCTCAGCGGCTGAGCATCAAACCATGAACTAAGAGGTCACCGGGCTCGATTCCCGGTCAGGACACATGCCCAGAATGCAGGCTCAATCCCCAATAGGGGGTGTGCAGGAGACAACTGATTACCATTTCTCTCACTGTTTCTATCTCTCTATCCCTCCCCCTTCCCCTCTCTCTAAAATCAATGAAAGGGAAAGGGAAGGGGAAAGAAGGGAGGAGGGGGAGAAAAGGAGGAGGAGGGGAGAGTAAGGGGAAGAAAAAGAAAGGAGAAGGAGAGAGGTAAAATACATTTAATACCTATAGGTCTCCAGCTCTTCAGCTGCATGGCTGATTCTTTCATCTGCTTTAGAAAGTTTTTCCTCTTTCTCTAACCGGTAATTTTCTTCTACTGTCAATTTCCTTAAAACAAAAAGTGTTTTATTTATTTTATTATATGTCATAAAATAACCAGTCATATCTGTTTAATTGTGTCACAATTGGTGCTTCCCATAAAGCAACTTGTATAATACCACTAAGAACATCACTGGCAAAAAACACAAACTGTGTAAGTATTTCTGGCATGGATTTAATATTACAAACTCAAGTTATAAAGCCTCTTATCTAATAACAATACTATTAATATAAAAGTTTCAAGAGTTTTCTAAAAGAATTCATCATAAAATTAAGATTATAAAAATAAATACCGTATTTGCCGGCGTATAAGACGACTTTTTGGCCCTGAAAAATATGCCTCCAAGTGGGGGGTAGTCTTATATGGCGAGTATATAACAAACTCTGTATTTTGAGTGGAAATGTTAGGGGGTCGTCTTATACGCCCAGTCGTCTTATACGCCAGCAAATACGGTATTTTCAGGCCCCAAAAATCGTCTTATACGCCGGCAAATACGGTATTAATAAAAATAATGACTATGTTATTTATCAAGACTTCTTAAAGAAGCATTACATTTATTAGACAAGAAGTCACAGCTAATGAACTGTTTCAATAATTTTTAAGTTGGTTGTTAAGTTGTCAATTTTTAAGTTGGTTAATTTGTCTTCCAGGCTAACTCACCAAAAGAAAAATAAGCAGAGAAACTAAATAACTAAACCAAGGCATAGAGCTAGCAAGTAGTAGTTTCATTACACTAAATCACCCAGGTTGTTTCACATGGTATCATTAACAACATTGGTCCCTCAAGAAATACTTAGTGAACATCACAGGAAAACACATTTCGCATCCTAACTATGAATGTCTCCCCTCCTTCATGAACTCTGGGGAGGAACATGATAAAACAAATGAACAAATTCTGTGAGACACAACCATAAATGTTCTATTTTCTACACACTATATTACCTATTGCTTAGGAAGCACTTCCTACCCAAGTCAATAGTTTCACAGGTGTAAGAAAATAAAAGTCATCGCCTTAGGAAAAGCATAAAAGTGTAATTGGTTTAAAGATGAAGAGAACTGCTTTTACAAGCCTTGGCCAGTTTGTTCAGTGATTAGAATGTAGGCCCATACACTCAATGGTCAAGTTCAATTCCGGTCAAGGGTTCACACATACTTGGGTTGCAGGTTAGACCCCCAGACATGGTCAGGGTGCATGTGGGGGGGCAACCAGTTGATGTATTTCTGTCATGTCCGTGTTTCTCTCTCTCCCTCCCTTCCACTCTCTCTAAAAATTGATGGAAAAAATATCCTCAGGTGAGAATTAAAAAAATAATAAAGAGCTTGGCCACCATAACTCAATGGCTGACAGTCTACCTATGAATCAGGAGGTCACCACTCAATTCCCAGTCAGGGCTCATGCCCAAGTTGCGGGCTCAATCCCCAGTAGAAAGAGCCAATCAATGATTCTCTCTCATCATTGATGTTTTTTTCTCTCTCTCCATTCCTTCCTCTGTCTGAAATCAATTTAAAAATACATATTTTAAGTACTTTTACAGACTGCAGATTAAAAATAGACAGAAATTCTTTGACACCCCTCCCACTGAGAGGTAGTCTATGAACCTGCCCCTTGAATTTGGGTGGACTTATGAAAAAATTACAATGTGAAAGGAAACACAACAATATAACTAAAAAATAATCACATTTTCACATATTAAAGCAATATATCAAGCTTCTATACTTTTTCACTTCTCTTCAATACTATATTTTTGAAAAGTGCTAGTAATGCAATATATCAGTAGTAAAAAACATCAATCCAGGATTTAGAAAATAACCCAATCACAGTTTACAGGCAAAATTTTTAAATTAACATTTATTAGTACTATCAACTCTCCATATTCTCCTCTGAAGAACAACCAGTGTCACAATTCACTGAATTTGAGTAGTGAACAGATTAATTTAAATGTAAGAATAGAATAGAATATATTGGGAATTCAAAGCATTTCAAACTAATGAATGAAATCACAATGTGAACAACATGTATAAAGCTAGGATTCTATTCAGCTTCCCATTCTTACTTTGAGTATCTACAGCAATTTTTTCTTTAACATTTTAAAGATACTCATTAAAATTGTATGACTTATCATATTTTTGTCCAAAAACTACACTTAAGCCGAAACCGGTTTGCCTCAGTGGATAGAGTGTCAGCCTGTGGACTGAAAGGTCCCAAGTTCGATTCTGGTTAAGGGCATGTACCTTGGTTGCGGGCACATCCCCGGTAGGGGCTGTGCAAGAGGCAGCTGATCGATGATTCTGTTTCATCGATGTTTCTAACTCTATCCCTGTCTCTTCCTCTCTGTAAAAATTCAATAAAATATTTTTTTAAAAATACACTTAAAAGTATTTCTTTCACCTCAATCCCTTTTATGTTCAAAAGGCCCTGAGGGTAATGTACTTGGCATGCTAAAGATCATCAAGACCTGAATGGTTTGGCTCAGTGTATAGAGCGTTGGCTTGCAGACTCAAGGGTCCCAGGTTCAATTCCAGTCAAGGGCATGTACCTTGGTTGCGGGCACATACCCAGTAGGGAGTGGGCAGGAGATAGCCATGGGCCAGGTTTTGTAGTATCTTATAGGCCATAATAAAGCTTTGGATTAAATTCTGAGTGTAATATGAAGGCACCTGGAGGTTCTAACCAAGAGAGTAACAATACTCATTATTTTTAAAAGGATCATGCTACTGAAGTCAGAGCAGGAAGTTAAGAATATAAAGAGAGACATTTTTTTTAAATACCTATAGGTCTCCAGCTATATATCACACTGTGATTTCATTCATTATTGCTAAAGCAATAAGCCAGATACTGATGTATAATGGCTTGGATCAGACTATTGGTATAGGAGGAGGTAAAAAGTAGTAGTCAGATTCAGGATACAGAAAAGTTGACAGAATTTGAAGATAGAATAAATATGGGATAAAAGAGAGAAGTTGCCCTGGCTGGTGTGATAAGTGGTTAGAACCCTGACTGAAAGATCACAGCTCAATTCCCACTCAAGGGCACATACCTGAATTACAAGCTTGATCCCTGGCCCTGGTCAGGGCATGTGCAGGAGACAACCAATCAATGTGTCTCTCTCACATCAATGTTACTGTGTGTGTGTGTGTGTGTGTGTGTGTGTGTGTGTGTGTCTTCCTCATCCCCTCCCTCCTATTCTCTCTCAAAATCAATGGAGCCAAATCAGCATGGCTCAGTGATTGAGTGTCAGCCTATGAACTGGGAGGTCATGGTTCCATTCCTGGGCAGGGCACATGCCTGGGCTGCAGATTCAATACCCAGTGTGGAGCATGCAGGAGGCAACCGATCAATGATTTTTTTCTCATCATTGACGGTGTTTGTTGTTGTTGTTCTCTCTCTCTCTCTCTCTCTCTCTCTCTCTCTCTCTCTCTCCCTTCTTCTCTAAAATCAATAAATATATATTTTTAAAAATAAAATAATAATCAATGGAAAAAATATGCTCAGGTGAAGATTAACAAAATAAACCAAAAAAAAGAGAGAGAGAAGTCAAGGATGGCTTGATCAGCTACCATGATCAACTTAGTAAATAATACTGCCATTTACTGAGACAAAGATCAATTTGGCAGGAGCAATTTACACATGAGAAAGGAATCAGTTTTACATATATCAGAGGTGGAATTAATGGATAGAGTGCAATTACTAGGATGTCCACCCAGATTCCCTGACCTAGCTTACAGTATCAGGAACTTTCATTAGCAATAATTTTCTAATTACCTGAAAGAAGTTAAAAAGGATTTTGTGAACTAGTCTGCAAAGTCCAATATCATTTACACATTTTCTTCCTTGAAGAAAAAGTGTTTCAAGATCAAATAACTTTCTTTAAAAATCAATTCATGAGCCCTAGCCAGTTTTCTCAGTGGTTAATGTCAGCCTGCAGACTGAAGGATCACAGGTTAAATTCTAGTCAAGGGCACGTACCTCAGTTGCAGTTTCGTGCCCTGGCCCCAGTCAGGATGGATGAGGGTAGCAACCAATTGGTGTCTCTCTCTCACATCAATGTTTCTCTCTGTATCATTCCCCCTCCCTTCCATTCACTCTAAAAAAATCAATGGAAAAAATAGCCACTGGTGCCCGACCAGTGTGGCTCAGTGGTTGAGCATCAATTCATGAACCAGGAGGTCATGGTTTGATTCCCGGTTAGGACACATGCTTGGGTTGCAGGCTCCGTCCCCCAGTAAGGGGCATGCAGCCGATCGATGATCCTCTCTCTCATCATTCATGTTTCTCTCTCTCTCTCCCTCTCCTTCTTCTAAAATCAGTAAAAATGTGTTTAAAAATACATTTACATACATATGTGTGTGTACACACACACATATACTCTGGTGAGGATTAACAACAACAAAAATGAATTGAGGAAATATAACCCAATCATTAACAGAATCTTGGCTAATCATATAAACGTCATATGCAATATTTCACTTGCCATTCAGTGACGATATCAACATATATTTTATTACCTATGAAGTACCATTTCATTTTCTTGATATAATTCAGTCATTACTTTAAGTTTGTGCTGAAGCTTTTGATTCTCGTTTTCAAGGTTTTCATTTTCTGGCTGTAAACATGCTTGTTCAGTCTGGATATTTTTAATACACTCTATGAAAAAATTTTAAAAGTCAAAATTAAAGGAGTAAATATTTTGAGTTGCATATTAACATTTCATAAAAATAAAATTACCAAAAATAATTAATTACTAATAAACAAAATTCTTTCCAACAACAGAAAATCTGTAAGGTATTTATAAATTTATACCTGGTGGCTTAACCTTTAAACCATTGCCAGGAACAGTCACTTAACAAATAATGATGATGGATATTGGATCATCCCTATTTAAAAAACACACAATAAACTAATACTTAAATCTTCACTATATCCTTGTACTTCTATTGTAACTATTTTGTTTCAAATCCTCTGTATCTTAAATGATTACCAAAGAGGGAAAGCAGTTTAGAAGAAAACCTTCATGTTATGAACAGATAAAAACAATTGTAGGAATTTATCTTTCATGATCCATTACAAAAAGTTAGATTTGGAAGGAGGGTACAGGCAGTTTCCAAATACTAGTTTCAGAAAATAATAAAGATTTGCCAAGCAATTAATTGAATTACGGGATAGGATAACTTGTGAGTAAATTCCTCGGTATTCTGGCACTTACTGAATAGTCCCACACTGAGGGTCTGTTAATACACTGAGTGCAGCTTCCTGGAAAACAGGCTCCCTATCTTTCCTCCACTGACTTACCAGGGCTTTTAGTCCTATGCATTACATATAGCAAAATTCAAGTTAATACTACTTTTCAAAACCTAAAAATATTCCATCAATACTATTTGAATGAGTCTATGATCTTTTGATCATTTTTTAATAATCTGTACCTTTTGGATGGTTCAATCTTTTCATCTTTTATTTTCTAAAGCTTATTTCAGTGGCAGATGTAGGGGGATGAATCCCAATTAGTGGTAGAGTAACCCCTAGGTGGTTCAACCTTTTCAAAAAATCTATTATTATAAACATAATTCACTTATTGTAGAAATTTTTGAAAATACAAATAAGTGGGACAGGGAAATCTCGCCATCTTGAAGGGAAGAGGCTTGTGTCAGAGGCCTGAATACCCACAGCCGCCAACGACCACCACGCAGCTGAGACCCCAGAACGCTGATCTCAGTCAGCGTGAACACTTGGACTCAAAGGAGCGCTCCACCCCAAGGCAACAAGGTCAGATTTCGCGGAGATCCGTATTTTTAATGGATTTCGAAACAAGATGGCGGCCTAGGTAGTCCCCTAAGCTGCTGCCTCATCAACAATTTGGAAAAAATAAAAACAGCCAAAATCAAAAGGGATCACATCAGATCCACAGGAGAGCTGGTGGAATAGGATGGCTAAAACTAGAGGAAAGGAAAAGCGCTGCTGCTGCCATGTGGAGTCGTCGCCACCAGTGAGGAAGGCCCACCGAGAGCGGAGCCCACCCCGCCCTGGGCCCAGGGAGTGGGCAGCCTCGGAGCCCAGCCTCCACACCTGCAGACTTTCCGGCCCGCCCGCCTTGCTGGCAAGGGAGCCAGCGCAGGGCCTCAGCCGCGCCTTCCGCTCGAGGCCCTAGCGAGGCCTTCGCCCATCTGTCCCCCCCCCTCCCGCCGCTGGGCCTGGCCGGAGCTTCTGCCGAGCCCCCGAGAGCCTGCATCAAGGTGGAGCATACTCATGGAGCGTGATGGAGGACCGAGAGGTAGTACCCAAAACACTCTTTGCGGCCTGGGACTCTAAACACCTAAACCCGGGGGACTGAAAGCCTGAACGTGTGAAATCAGAGGTGCTGAGGTTGCTAGGGTGGAGTCGGCCGGAGCCTCCGCGTGCTTCCCACTCATCATCCTCCTGCTCGCCTGCAACTCAGGCCCCAGGGGATCCAGGATAGGAGGGCATCAATCAACAGTCCCAGGTGGGCCGTGTGCCCCGGGGGGGCAGTGGGCCCCGGGGGAGCTGTGTGACCTGGGGGGCGGTAGGAACCAGGGGAGCCGTGTGTCCCAGGAGAGCCTTATGCCCCGGGGAAGCAGTGGGACCAGGGGGAGCCGTGTGCCCTGGGAGAGCCGTGAGCCCCGGGGGAGCAGTGGGCCCCGGGGGAGCTGTGTGACCTGGGGGGGCGGTAGGAACCAGGGGAGCCGTGTGTCCCAGGAGAGCCTTATGCCCCGGGGAAGCAGTGGGACCAGGGGGAGCCGTGTGCCCTGGGAGAGCCGTGAGCCCCGGGGGAGCAGTGGGACCCGGGGGAGCCCCTATGTTCATAGCAGCACAATTTACAATAGCTAGGATTTGGAAACAGGCTAAGTGCCCGTCAGATGATTGGATCAGAAAACCATGGTACATCTATACAATGGAATACTATGCTGCCATAAAAAAGAAGGAATTCTCATCATTAGTAGCAACCTGGATGGAATTGGAGAACATCATGCTGAGTGAAATAAGCCAGTCAATGAAAGGGAAACACCACATGTCCTCACTCATTTATGGATAATAAAGAACATTATAAACTAATGAACAGAAAGATAGATATAGTGACAGTAAAGCAACAAGCAGACTGTCAAATGACAGCAGGGAGGGTAGGGTGATCTGGGGGAGATAAGGGATCAACCGAAGGACTGGTATGCATGCATATAAGTACAACCAATGGACACTCTGGGGAGGGAGGGTATGTATGGGAGGTGGGGGCGGGGGGCAATGGTAAGCAATGTATGTACACATATAATACCTTAATTTTTAAAAATGGTGGGGGGAAAAGAAAATGCAAATAAGTTTTAAAAAAGAGAGCAATCCTATCTAATAAAAGAGTAATATGCAAATTAACCACCACTCCGATATACCATTAGCCACGCCCACCCACCAGAGAGAGTATGCAAATTAACCCCAGCCAAAATGGCTGCAGCCACAGAGAGCAGCAGGAGGAGGCTTGGGTTTCCCTGGAAATGGAGAAAGCCAAGCTTTCCACATACCCTGGTAGGTCCAGGCTTCCACTCAGGGTACAAAGTTTCAATTATAGAAAGTAAATAAATTCCAACAAAAATGGCGGCAGCCACTGAGCTGGAAGAGCAGGAAGCTAGGGTTGCCCCAGGTGATGGAGGAAGCTAAGCTTCAGCAGCCCTGGCCAGCACAGGCCTTCACTCCAGGCCACAAAGTTTCAATTATAGAAGACACATAAATTCCAACAGAAATGGCTGCTGCAGGGGGGGTAGTTGCCGTAGGGGGGGTGAACAGGAGGCTTGGCTCCACTCGAGGCTACAAAGTTTCAATTGTACAAGATAAATAAACCCCACATACCAGAGCCTCAGCTTGGGTTGCCAGGGGGCGTGGCCAGCCTGCAAACCACCACAGGCCCCTCACCCAGGCTGCCCCATGGGAACCTTCACCTTGATCTGGGACACCCTTCAGGGCAAACCAGCTGGCCCACTCATGCACCAGGTCTCTATCCTATCTAATAAAAGAACAATATGCAAATTGATCATCATTCCAACACACAAGATGGCTGCCCCCATGTGGTCAAAGATCCTGCCCCGATGAGGACACAAGATGGCCACCACAAATGGCCAGCAGGGAAGGACAGTTGAGAAGAACCAGGCCTGCAAGGGAGGGCAGTTGGGGGTGATCAACCCTGCAGGGGAGGGCAGTTAGGAGTGACCGGGCTGGCAGAGGAGGGAAGTTGGGGCCAAACAGGCTGGCAGGGGAGCCGTTAGACATCAATCAGGCTGGCAGGGGAGTGGAACAGGGGGTGATCAGGCTGCCAGGCAGAAGCAGGATCGGGTCTAAACAGGCAGTCGGACATCCGAGGTGTCCCAGATTGGAGAAGGTGCAGGCTGGGCTGAGGGACAACCCCCCCCCTCCCCTGTGCACTGGGCCTCTAGTCTATCTATAATTCCATATTCAAAGATAATCACTGTTGACATGAATATACCCTTCCATTCTTTTTTTATGTAAATGGTTATGATGAAATTATTTTTTAATTGATTTCAGAGTAGAAGGGAGAGGAAGAGAGAAATAGAAACATCATGACGACAGAGAATTATTGATCAGCTCCCTCCTCCCACTTGGATCAAGCCCACAACCTGGGCATGTGCCTAACCGGAAATTGGACTGTGACCTCCTGGTTCATAGTTCCACTAAGCCATGCCAGATGAGAGAAATTCTTTTTTTTTTTTTTTATAATATAATGGTATGTTACTTATATCAACTATTTAAGAAAACTAAAAATGTTTCAATTAAAAAACCTTCCATTCTACATGTCTAAGAGCACTCTTGCATGTGCTGATATACTATGCTTGTATATTAAAATTTACTATAACCAGATCTGTAAAATATAGCACTGTTGAATGTCAATTTTTCAATTAAAATTTTTTTTAGCCGAAACCGGTTTGGCTCAGTGGTAGAGTGCCAGGCTGTGGACTGAAAGGTCCCGGGTTCGATTCGAGTCAAGGGCATGTACATTGGTTGCAGGCACATCCCCGATAGGGGGTGTGCAGGAGGCGGCTGGTCGATGTTTCTCTCTCATCGACGTTTCTAGCTCTCTATCTCTCTCCCTTCCTCTCTGTAAAATATCAATAAAATATATATATTTTTTTAAAAAAAATTTTAATGTTTTAATTTGCTACTTTTTAATATCTCAAACCATACCAAACACATAACACTGAGATCCAAATACCGGTATGGTTTTACATGGTTTTTTAAGTAATTTAATTTTATATAAATACTGGTGGGCTATTGCATGAAATCTGTGCACTGGGGGGGTGGGGGGAGTGGGAAGTCGCCCAGCCTGGCCTGTGCCCTGTCATGGTGCAGGAGCCTGCGATCCATCACCAAAGAGGTAGGCCCGCCCACCCAACAGGGATTCCTCGATGGATTGCCTCAAAGAGGCAGGCCGGAGGAGCCGGGAGAGGCCTGTGGACCCCGGGCCAGGCCATGGCAAAGGCCTACAGACTCCCAGCATTGCGCAGAGGCCTCCACCGTGGCCCCGCCCATCCATGCCTGCTGGGCATGCAGCCTCCGGCTGATCAGTCGTTATGTGTGAGGGCATCCTGACCATTTACATATTACCCTTTTCTTAGTATAGATGGAGGAAACTGACAAGGCTTTACCAACAACTAACAACTCAGGACTAATTTTTCACAAATAAGAAAAGTAAAAAAAATAAACAAGAAATTCCATCTTCACATAATTGGTTCAATTCATGGTACCATTCTCTATAACAAGATTTAATTATTTAGAAAAACATTAAAGTATGTAGATTACCTACCTGTAAGATCTTCCTTTGTTTTATCTACTTCAGTTAATTGAGTGTATATTTGGTTTCTTTCTCCTTCTAGGGTTTTTAAAGAAGCCTTTAACTTCAAAGAATGGGAGAAGGAAAAAAGCAACATTAATCTCAAAATACCAACCCAGACTTTTGAAGCTCTTTTATCACTTTGAGAAATTATTGCCTAGAATATACTAATTAACAATGCAGCTTCCATCTTAGAAAGTTAGCAAAGTCATCCATAGTTGTAAATTTCAGGACAGAGAATAAGATCAGTGATGGATACTTAAACTGTGGCTACTCTCATTTTATTTATTTGCAACACATAAGGTTTTTAAATTTTAATTTATTGATTTTAAAGAAAGGAAGGGAGAGGGGAGAGGGGAGAGGGGAGAGGGGAGAGAGAGAGAGAGAGAGAGAGAGAGAGAGAGAGAAACGTCAATTTGTTGTTCCACTTATTTATGCATTCACTGGTTGATTCTTATATGTGCTCTGACAGGGGGTTGAACCCACAACCTTGGCATATAGGGATGATGTTCTAACTCAGTGGTTCTCAACCTTTCTAATGCAGCGACCCTTTAACACAGTTCCTCATGCTGTGGTGACCCCCAACCATGAAATTATTTTCATTGCTACTTCACAACTGTAATTTTGCTACTGTTAATGAATTGTAATGTAAATATCTGTGTTTTCCAATGGTCTTAGACTTTACAGCGCTAGCAAGGTCATCTAAGACCATTGGAAAACACAGATATTTACATTATGATTCGTAACAGTAGCAAAATTATAGTTATGAAGTAGCAACAAAAAAAATTTCATGGTTGGGGGTCACCACAGCATGAGGAGCTGTATTAAAGGGTCTTGGCAATAGAAAGGTTGAGAACCACTGCTCTAACCAATCTAGCTACCTGGCCAGGACTTCAATATATATTTGATTAAAGTAATCATTAAACATCACCAAAATTTCTCAAATAAGGTAAAGACCAGGATACCACTACTAGGATGAAAAAAGAAGGGATAAGCCAGAAGAAAATAAAACTAAATGTTTACTTCATGTTTAATTCATAAAATAGAATATTGGGGCCCTGGCAGGTTTGCTCAGTGGTTAGAGTGTCAGCCCACAGACCGAAGGATTGGGGGTTCGATTCCCAGTCAAGGGCATGTACCTCAGTTATAGGTTCCCCAGTCCCAGTAGAGACTAGTGTGGGAGGCAACCAATCAATGTGTCTCTCTCACAGGATGTTTCTTTCTCTTTCTCTCTCTCCCCTTCCTCTTTCCCTTCTACTCTCTCTGGAAATCAATGAGAAAAATATCCTTAGGTGAGGATTAAAAAAAAAAAGGATCTTGGGCAATAAAGATAGGAAAATATTGAGACCAGAAGAAGAGAAATGCTCAACGAGAGATGAAAGAAAATAGAGTAAACATTTTTAATATATGCAGACTTTGAAAAATTTTGTTATGATAAAGTCTAAAAATTAACAATATGAATTTCTAAAGTTATTATGAAAAAGAAAAAAGCAACTGATAAGAGTAATTCTGATACTACTGAAATTCTGACCACTTATAACTATAAAATGGACTTTAAAAATAGTTACTAAAGATATATGGGTTTAATTTATGTTCTATTGTCTTTTCTTTTTTATATTTATGTAGTAATGCAAACCTTAGCAGCATGAATCAACTTCCTCAAAGCCCCTTTTGGTTCATTATCTATTATAAAAAACAAAAACATAACAATAAATTAGGGGGGGAGCAATGCCACAAGAGAGATCTAAATGATTTTATTAATTCACTCAATTAGAGCCTCATAATTCCTCTTCTTGCTACAACAATGAATTTGGTATAAGGCGGAATGACCTTGAACCTGCTGGTACAAAGTTAAACAGTAAAATTACTTGGTAGTACCATAATATCAATTAACAAAGTTCATCATCATAACTCCAAGAAAAAAGTTGCAGTTCCATAGTCTGGACTATTCTTTGGTTCCTTCTCCATATAAAATATGACTGCAATTGTTCTCCAAATTAAAACAACATTAAACAAGCACAGGTTTTCTCATTAGAAACATTTATTTCTTACAAAATAAAGCAGAACAGAAAAAGTACAAACAAAACTGTATGTATTTACTTTGGAAGTATAATTTTCCTCCAAAAGATTGTTATCAAGAAATTTTTTAATCATACCTTCTTAATAAATTTCTTAATTATGCAAGGGTAAAGAAAGAGAAAAGAGAAAGGATATAAAAGTCAAAAAAAATTATTATTAGTGGAAATTAGATTGATTATACATAAGACCTCTCTGTACTCCTTTGCAACTTCTTATGAATCTACTATTATGTCAAAATACAAAAAAAAATTGAAGTCAAAGGGATTAGTTGAGAATACAGTGAGTAACTGGCGATCATAACTTTTTCTTGAGTTTAGAGACTGCAAGTAACAATACAATAAGAATTTGGGATGGCCAAGGTTAAAGTACTATAACCATCCTAACTATCTAAAAAAGATTTTTAAAGAGTGTCCTGAGGTATTTATTTACTAGAGGCCTGATGCATGAAATTCATGCAAAAGTATGCCTTCCTTTCCCTGGGTGCTAACACTGGCTTCCCTCTCAGCCTCAGCTTTGTCTGGAAGGACATCCATAAGGTCGTTCAGTTGTACTGTCTAATTAGCAAATTATGCTTTTATTATTACAGAAGATATAACACTCACTTTTCAAACTACTTACCCAACCATTTGATTAGCTTACAGTGCAGGGGAAAACAGGCATTGAAATGATTATGAAACAATGTGGCTATAATGATAGTATGTACAATATATTAAAAAAAAACAAAAAACAAAAACCAGCCTAAACCGGTTTGGCTCAGTGGATAGAGCATCAGCCTTCGGACTGAAAGGTCCCAGGTTTAATTCCGGTCAAGGGCATGTACATTGGTTTCGGGCACATCCCTGGTATGGGGTGTGCAGGAAGCAGCTGGTTGATGTCTCTCTCTCATCGATGTTTCTAGCTTTCTCTCTCTCTCTTCTCCTTCCTCTCTGTAAAAAAATAAATAAAATATATATTTTTTTAAAAACCAAAAAACAAAGAGTAAGGAGGCTATAAGTCTGTCTGAGGAATTGGAGAAAAATTTAGTGAAAAGGCAATATTCTAGCTGAAGGTTAATAATAAGGGATGGTGAGAAAGGGACAGAGTATTAAAGAAAGATGAAAAGATGGAACAAAGGACAAGTGAACATGGTGAAAATGGGGAGCTAGTCATCATTTTTAGCAAGAAGATATGTGATTTAATACCTGAAAGTGCATCATTTTCTGACTCTCTCTTCATTCCCAACTCCAAGTTATCATCTGTTATGTCTTCTCCAAGTACAGCAGCCCAATCTTGCATTTTTAGCAAGCGTTCAGTCAGAGACTTGACATTTAGCAAAGGGAGGAAAAAAAGAGAGGGTCATGCTAATAATTTACCATTTCCGAATATATACTTATTGTTTAAAAATCAATGCACATAAGTAACAGTATATGAACTCTTTTTCTCCAGCTGGTATTGAAAAACCTAACATTGACTATTAAATTCTGAGCATTAAAAACCAATAAAATTCTTTATAATAGTCCATCTTTGCTTACTATATCACATGACTATAAAGTGACAAAACAGCATGTCATGGCTCAGTGGTTGGGCATCGACCTATGACCCAGGAGGTCACAGTTCAATTTATGGTCAGATTGCTGGCTCAATCCCCAGTAGGGGGCATGCAAGAGGCAACCAATCAATGATTCTCTCTCATCATTGATGTTTCTATCTCTCTCCCTCACCCTCTCTAAAGTCAATAAAAATATATTTTAAAAATAAAGTGACAAAACATTTTCTTCTTTTTCTTTATTTTTTAAATATTTTTAATTGATTTTTTACAGAGGAAAGGAGAGGGACAGAGAGCTAGAAACATTGATGGGAGAGAAACATCGACCAGCTGCCTGCTGCACACCCCCTATCGGGGATGTGCCCGCAACCACTGTACATGCCCTTGACCGGAATCGAACCTGGGGCCCTTCAGTCTGCAGGCCGACGCTCTACTCACTGAGCCAAACCGGTTTCGGCCAAAACATTTTCTTATATGACATTTCTCAAATGCCACAAATAAGTCTGGCCATTTATGAGAGAGTAAATTTTGTGTGAAGTCACACACATCTGCAAAGTGAAGTTTGTGATATATGAAAAGATCATATTTCACATATTCAGTTTACTAAAGTAAGCAACTAGCTGGGGAGTTCAATTGACATAAAGAAAAAGAAATTATGCCCAGCCAGTGCAGTTCAGGGGTTGAGCATCAATCTATGAACCAGGTGGTCATGGTTCAATTCCCAGTCAGGGCATATGCCCGGGTTGTGGACTCGATCCCCAGTGTGGGGTGTGCAGGAGGCAGCTAGTCACTGATTCTCTCTCATCATTGATTCTTCTATCTCTTTCTTTCTCTCCTTTCCTCTCCAAAATCAATAAAAAATATATAATAAAAAGGAATTACTAGAGAGAATCTGAATTGTAGCATTTCAACAATACTTTATGCATTTTCTTGAAAGAAAGGTTTTCTAGCACTATGAATGACTGTGCCATGTATTTCTGTGAAAGTTCCCACCTAAAATTCCATTCTGCCCTATAATTTACATCTTTCAATCAAATTCCTGAGAATTCTAAGCACAAATAACATGGCTTATATTTTTTAGTAGAGTGTGAGGTAAGTATCTCATTTTGTTTTGTTCTTTTTTCTTTTTCATTTTGTTTGTTTAGGAAGAATTCCAAGCCCTTTAGTAGATAAAATTTGGGAGGGCAAAGAAGGGTAAAACAATATGCAAAATTATGAATACAACTCCTACGGATGGAATCTTGAAAACATTCTTAGTAGCAACATAAACAGTATAAATGTATAGCTTTCAAGAATGTATCATGCACTTCACTATTAGATTACAAAATGTTAGTTTTATTTCTTATTACTTAATTAGTGGCCCGATGCGTAAAATTTGTGCATGGAGGGGGGGTTCCCTCAGCCGAGCCTACACCCTCTCCAATAGAGGACCCCTTAGGGGATGTCCAATTGGGCCTAAACCGGCAGATGGACATCCCTCTCACAATCAGGGACTGCTGGTTCCTAAACACTCACCTGGCTGCCTGCCTGATCATCCCTAACTTCCTCTGCCTGATTGGCCCTAACATCTCTGCCTGCCTGATTGCCCCTAATTGTCTCTGCCTGCCTGCCTGATCACCCACAACTGCCCTCCCCTGCTAACCTGATCTCACCCCAAACTACCCTCCTCTGTTGGCCTGGTTGCCCCGAACTGCCCTACCCTGCCGGCCTGATCTCACCCCCAACAGCCCTCCCCTACTGGCATGATCTCGCACCCAACTGCTCTCCCCAGCCAGCCTGATTGTCCCTGACTGCCTCTGCCTGACTAATCACCCCCAACTTCCCTCCCTAAAGGCCTGATCACGCCCCCAACTACCTTTTCCTGCTAGTTAATTTGGTTCTGACTGGCCGGTTTCTATGCCAGTCAGCGTCTCTGGGCCTATCTCCAGCCTGATCAGAGAGGCGGGGCTGATCAGCAGCCCCATGGAGACCCAGAGAGAAACAGAGGTGCAGCTGCTGGCAAAGCCTAGAGAGAAAGAGGCCACGGCTGATCAACAGCTGCCACAGAAGCTATGGATCAGACCCTGCTTCTCTCTTTGGGCCTCTCTCGGGGCTTGATCCAAGGCCCCTCGGCATTCAGTGCCAGGTCGCTATGCCTGCAGGTGACAATCGGTGCTGGGTCACCACAGCAACCCAGCACTGACTAAAGGTTGATTTCTGGTGTTCAGTCGAACCTTCAGTCGTTTTGGATGTTACAGACCCTGGATCTTTATATATATAGATACTCATACCTGAGTATCTCTTTGTAGCTTGAAAGCATAAGATTTAAATGAGTAGGCAGGAAAGGGGGATAGGAGAGGGAAACAAGTTTCAGTTAGATTTATATTTTTAAAAGTATTCATCTCTGTGATAATCAAAGCATCAAAGATATTCAGCCAATATATACAACTTCATCTGTCAATTTCTAACATTCTTTCTAACCCTATCAATAGAAACAGATGGCATTCTAAAGACAAATTCATTTTCTTCTTCATTTGATACCTAAGCTAAAATAAGGAGAGGGAAAGGGGGACAAACAGAAAGTTGAGATATACCACAGATATGTATTTGTTGTAATCTTTGTTGCCAAAAAAAGCATTTGACAGCAAAGATGACAACACTGCTACAAATTGAAATGTATGCCAAAAAAGTAAACATCCTCGCCAGTCAATGAAAGAGGAACACCACATGACCTCACTCATTTATGGATAATAAAGAAAATTATAAGCTAATGAACAGAAAGATAGATATAGTGACAGTAAAGCAACAAGCAGACTGTCAAATGACAGTGGGGAGGGGAGGGAGATCTTCTGAAGATAAGAGATCAACCAAAGGACTGGTATGCATGCATATAAGTACAACCAATGGACACAAAACTCTGAGGAGAGAGAGCATGTATGGGGGGAGGGGCAATGGTAAGCTATGTACACATATAATACCTTAATAATAAAAAAAATTAGAAAAAAAGTAAACCTCCTCAAATTGGCCAAATGGTCAACATAAAAACTGCTACTACTGGGCCGATGCAGCTCAGTGCTTAAGAGTTAACCTATGAACCAAAAAATCATGGTTCGCCAAAACCAGTTTGGCTCAGTGGATAGAGCATCGGCCTGCGGACTGAGGGGTCCCAGGTTCGATTCCAGTCAGCGGCAGGTACCTTGGTTGCAAGCACATCCTCAGTGGGAGGTGTGCAAGAGGCAGCTGATGGATGATTCTCTCTCATCGATGTTTCTAGCTCTCTGTCCCTCTCTCTTCCTCTCTGTAAAATATCAATAAAATATATTTTTTAAAATACCTTAATGGATATAACTGCCACTTCCATTTATTATTTTTTTTAAATCGGAGAAAAACCAAGATGGTGGCAGAGGTAAAGCCTAACTACAGCCTCACTCAACAATTTCAAAAAATAAAACTAAAATATAAAGTGGACATTATCCAGATCTACAGGAAAGTTGACTGACTGGAAATTCTACAACTAGAAGGAAAGAGAAAACCAGAAGGAAAATCAGAGGAGCTGTAAAAGCCTAAGGTACGGAGACACGTTGCGCGCACGGGGAGAGGACGGAGCCAGAGAGGAGGGGTGGCTGAGTGCCTGGCTGGCGTTCCCTAGCGGGAAGGAGATAAAAGCTCCAGACTGTGCTGAACCCCAACTCCGACTGCACTGAACCCCAGTTCTGGGCGAGACCCTGGGGTCCCAGGCCCATACAGAGGGAATCTGGGCTGAAAGGCAGAAGCTCAGGGGAGCGGCGAAAGGCAGAGCCCCAGAGTCGCATTCATTTGCGCACAGAGGATGGACTGTTCACTGAGCTGCTGGATTACCCTAGTGGGAAGGAGACAAAAACTCATGACTGTGCTGAGCCTCAGTTCTGACTGCACTGAACCCCAATCGTGGGTGAGACCTTCGGGCCCCAGCCTCATACAGAGGGAATCTGGGCTGTAAGACGGAAGCTCAGGGGAACGGCGAAAGGCAGAACCCCCAAGTAGCACACAATTCGTGCAGAGGACAGATGGTTGATTGGGCCGCTGGATTGCCCTAGCAGGAAGAAGACATAAGCTCTGGACTGCTCTTAACCCCATTTCCAACTGCTCTGAACCCCAGTTGCAGGCTCGTTGCAGGAGAGACTAGACTGTCTGGTAGTGGGCGAAACTCTAGGGCACCTTTCTCTCAGAGGTGCTTGCAGCGAGTACCAAAGGACACTGAGGTACACTTAGACTCAGGAATCTCAGAGGGTGGGGCTAACCGGAAGCCAAGGCTATAGGCTCCACCCTGAAACTCCACCCCATCCAAGCTGAATACAGAGGCTTTTGCAGGTTTCCAAGTCTAGTGTAATAAGGCTGTCTCCTGGCATAGACACAGCTGATCCTCCCAACCTACCAACTCAGGGAAGCAGCGAAAATGCTGAGATGAGGAAACAGATCACAAACCAAAGAAATGGAGGACAAAAAGCGACTGGATATAGAGTTCAAAACCACGCTTATAAGCTTGTTCAAGAATCTCCTAGAAAAGGCCAATAAAATAAATGAGACCTATGAGGATATGAAAAGGGATCAACTAGAAATAATAAAGGATCAACTAGAAATCAAGAATACATTCTCTGAAATAAAAAATATTATACAGAGTCCTAAAAACAGATTGGAAGATCGCAAGAATCAAGTCAAAGATTTGGAACACAAAGAGCTAAAAGACACTCCTCCACAGAAGCAAGAAGACAAGAGAATCCAGAAAGTTGAAGATAGTGTAAGAAACCTCTGGGACAACTTCAAGTGAACCAACATCAGAATTATGGGCATCCCAGATGACAGAGAGCAAGATACCGAAAACATATTGAAAGAAATAGTGACAGAAAACTTCCCCCACCTGGTGAAAGAAATAGACTTACACGTACAGGAAGCACACAGAACCCCAAACAAAAAGAATCCAAAGAGGACCATACCAAGACACATCATAATTAAAATTCCAAGAGCTGCCGAAACCGGTTTGGCTCAGTGGATAGAGCATCAGCTTGCGGACTGAAAGGTCCCAGGTTCGATTCCGGTCAAGGGTATGTACCTTGGTTGTGGGAATATCCCCAGTAGGGGGTGTGCAAGAGGCAGCTGATTGATGATTCTCTCTCATCGATGTTTCTAACTCTCTATCCCTTTCTCTTCCTCTCTGTAAAAGATCAATAAAATATTTTTTTTTTAAATTCCAAGAGCAAAATACAAAGAGAGAATATTAAAAGCAGCAAGACAAAAGCAGGTAGTTACCTATAAAGGAGCACCCATACAATTGTCAACTGATTTCTCAACAGAAACCATGCAGGCCAGACGGGAATGGCAAGAAATATTCAAGGTGATGAATAGCAAGAACCTACAGCCAAAAACACTCTACCCAGCAAAGCTATCATCAGAATCGAAGGCCAGATAAAGAGCTTCACAAATAAATTTAAGCTAAAGGAGTTCATCATTGCCAAACCAGAATTATATGAACTGCTGAAGGGGTTCTTTAGGAAGAGAAAGAAAATAAAGATAAAAATTATGAACAACAAATATGTAACTATCAACAAGGGAATCTAAAAACCAAGGGAAGTAAAAATCATGATGAACAATATTAACTGGTGAATATAATAGAATCAGAGGTATGGAAGGGGAGTGGACTGATGATTCTCGGGGAAATGGGGAGTGGAGTGGGGCGGGAAGAGACTGAACACAAACTGCACCTATGGATGAGGACAATGGGGGATGGGGAAAGGGCAGTAGGTGGGATGAAAACTTGGTGGAGGGGAGCAATGGAGGGGGGGGAAATGGGGAACATTTGTAATAATATGAACAATAAAGATTTACTTTAAAAAGAAAGAAAGGAAGAAAGAAAGAAAAAAGAAAAAGAAAACATCATGGTTCAATTCTAGTCAGGGCACATGCCGGGCGGGGTTGCAGGCTTAATCCCCAGTGGTTGCAGGAGGCAGCCAATCAATTATTTTTTCTCATCATTGGTGTTGCTATGTCTCTCCCTACCCCTCTAAAATCAATAAGAAACATATATAAAAATAAAAATAAATAAATACCGTATTTACCGGCGTATAAGACGACTTTTTGGCCCTGAAAAATATGCCTCCAAGTGGGGGGTAGTCTTATACGGCAAGTATATAACAAACTCTGTATTTTTTAGTGGAAATGTTAGGGGGTCGTCTTATACGCCCAGTCTCTTATACGCCGGCAAATACGTATTTTTCAGGGCCAAAAAATCGTCTTATACGCCGGCAAATACGGTAAATGTGTGTGTGTATTTTTTAACTGCTAAAAATAAAAATTTTCAAATTTCAGAATTGGTATAGAATTCTAGCTAATTCAGTCACTAAAACCAGCAGGGCCATTTACCTTGATATGATTTTCTTTATCACAAAGAACTTGTTTTGCATGTACTCTGGAGTCTTCAAATGTTATTTTCTGTTTATTAAGTTCACTCACTTGTTCTTTCCATTCTTCAGCTTCTTGTAAAAGCTAAAAATCAAACCCCATACAAAAAAAAAGAAAAACTCAATATTACTTTATCGTACTTTTATATATATTTAACTGTATCATTAATAGTTATTATGCAATGCAATGTGTTGCTAAGAAGGGAGGAAAAAGAAAAAAATGGATGGAATGAAGGAGGGAGGGAAGGACAGAGTAGGAAAGGAAGAGTGGGCTCCTGTTTGCAAAGAATTTCCAAAAGAGTAGTAAAATAACAGACACTTAACCATCTCCAACTAATTAACATAATAAATCTATATCAAATGAAGTTTCTGAGATATACAGATGTTAGATTTGGTCACTTCTTACCGCTCTTTATAGCTCATACTATATCTTACTTGTATTAACATTTATCCTACACAAGAGACACAAAACATGGGAGACTGTCCTGCTCTTGTGCTCTCCAGGAAAAGCCTTTTCTTGCCCCTCGCATGGGTCAGTCATCAGTATGCCCAGAAGATTTATAAATACAAGTTGAAGGGTCCCTATACAGTACAAACCTGTTTCTGGCTTTCCTGAAGTTGGGAATTTTCACTCAAAGCATCTTTTATAGCTATCTTAAGTCGTTCTTCATTCATTTTAAATATTTTGAAGGTTGTTTTGGCCTATGTAAAATACAACATATAAAGTTATAACAATCAGTTTATACAATAGTTATTTTTTACCCATATTCCCTAAAACATGGAATTAAAGTTTAAAAAAAACATGCCAATATTAATAGACGAGGCAGCATAGTATAGGAGAAAAACGTCTGGCCTAAAATCAGGATCTAATCATGGCTCCCACATAACTAGCTATGTGGCTTTAAATTTTGATTTAACCTCTTAAAACCTTCTATGTACTGTTTTTGTAGTTTAATCAGCTTTTTAAAATGTTTTTATTGATTTAAAGGGAGAGGTAGAAAGAGAGAAATATCGATGTGAGAAACATCAATCAGTTGCCTCCTGCAGGCCCCAGCCTGGGATGAAGGCTACAATCCAGCATATGCCCGGACCAGGAATGAAACTGGCAACCTTTTTGTTCATTGGACAATGTCCAACCAAATGAGCCTCACCAGCCAGGGCAGTTTAATTAGCTTTTTATTATCTGTTCTTCTCTTACCATAATTTAAGTTTTTTCTATTTTAACTACTAATGTAAGTGCCTATCATCTACAACAGTGACCAGTACATAGCAATAGCTCAATAAATACCTGTCCAATAAAAAATTAAAAAAAGCTTCACAGGCCTGATCGGTTTGGCTCAGTGGATAAAACGTAGGCCTGTAGACTGAAGGGTCCCAGGTTCGATTCCGGTCAAGGGCATATACCTTGGTTGCAGGCACATCCCCAGTAGGGGTTGTGCAGGAGGCAGCTGATCAATGTTTCTCTCTCATTGATGTTTCCAACTCTCTATCCTTTTCCCTTCCTCTCTGTAAAAAAATCAATAAAGTGTGTTTTTTTTAAAAAACTTTCCAGAGGTACCTTGTATAAAACATATATTTCTAAGACCCCTATATCTCAAATTCTAATATTATATCTTACTTTTTAATTATAATAGTAGTGGGAACATTAAAATTATTTTCAAAAGCAACAGACCTATTAGACCAGTGGTCGGCAAAGTCATTAGTCAACAGAGCCAAATATCAACAGGACAATAATTAAAATTTCTTTTGAGAGCCAAATTTTTTAAACTTAAACTTCTTCTAACACCACTTCTTCAAAATAGACTTGCCCAGGCTGTGGTATTTTGTGGAAGAGCCACACTCAAGAGTCCATAAAGCCGCAATGTGGCTCGCAAGCCACAGTTTGCACCACTGTATTAAACTACAGCAACTTACTTCAGCTACTTGTGATTTGAGTGATTTTGATTCATCTTCTAAGGACTGTATCCTTTTTGAAATATCCACCATCTGGAAAGACAGTATCAATCAATAAACAAGCATTTACCAAACTCCTCTAGTTTCCAAGATGCAAGATACATTAGATACACTGTTAACAAGTTTTCCTCAAATAACTGAGGGCTCAAATTAAGAAATCTTCTCTGCCATTTGCTTAAAGAAATCTTAAACGAAAGTTACATAATAGTCTTTTATCTCATCTTTAATGTTTCATAGCATTTAAGTTTAAATAGGCTCCAGAAAAGCCCACTAATACTGTATCTTAATAATCTCATACACATCAAGATCTTCCTTAAGAAATAAAGGAAAGTGAAAATGTTCTTAACATACTTTTTGAGTGGTAAAATCCCCTATGTATGTGATTATTAAAACTAAACTATGTGAGCTACTTCCTTAGTGCATATAAAAAATTTCTATAAGAGATAGCCGAAACCGGTTTGGCTCAGTGGTAGAGCGTCGGTTTGCAGACTGAAAGGTGCCAAGTTCGATTCCGGTCAAGGGCATGTACATTGGTTGTGGGCACATCCCCTGTAGGGGGTGTGCAGGAGGCAGCTCGTCGATGTTTCTCTCTCATCGACGTTTCTAGCTCTCTATCTCTCTCCCTTCCTCTCTGTAAAATATCAATAAAATATATTTTTTTAAATTTCTATAAGAGATAAACACCTAAACTGTTGCCTCGCACAACAATTTCAAAACTACAATGAAAAGACAAAACGTCTATCACCCAGGACCATGGGAAAGCTGGCTGAGTGGAAGTTCTACAACTAGAAGGAAAGAGAAAAGAGCATTGAGGCGTGCACAAGCGCTGAAAAGCTGAGGTGCGGAGGCATGCGAATTGGGCTGGCAGACAAGCTCCTGATTACTCTGAACTCCATTTTCTGGGGAGACACTGGGAACCCAAACTCCTACGGGGAAATGCTGGACTGTCTGGCATCGGGTTGGAAAGTGAGGGTAACTTTCTTGCAAAGATGCACCCAGCAATCATTGTTTACTGTGCTGGGGCACAGAACGCAGGGATTTGTAAACAGGGAAAAGCAGAGAGGGCAGACTGGCCGCCATCGCTGTTTGCCACGCCCTAGCCTAGTGACTCCCTGAGACCCTGCCCCACACAATCTACAAACCCACCCAAGCTCCACACAGCGGCTTTTGCATATAAATGGCCTGCCCTAGTACAGCTTAACCTAACAAACTACAGCTCTGGTGAGACAGCTGCAAAACCTCCAAACCCCAAGCAAAGAGGAGAAAACTATAGTTCTTATTGTAGCTCCTGTTGGGTGGCCTCAAACAAAGCCACCCTACCAACTCAGGAAAGCAGCAAAAATGTGGAGACAAAGTAACAGATCACAAATGAAAGAAGTGGAGAAAAGCCAACAACTGGACATAGAATTCAAAACCACGGTTATAAGGTTTTTCAAGAATTTCCTAGAAAAGGCTGATAAATTTACCCAGACCCTCGAGGATATGAAAAAGGACCATCTAGAAATTAAACATACACTGACTGAAATAAAAAATATTATATTATTCTGAGACCCAACAGCAGACTACAGGAATACAAAAATCAAGTCAAAGATTTGAAATACAAAGAAGCAAAAAACACTCAACTGGGAAAGCAAAAAGCAAAAAGAATCCAAAAAGTTGAAGATAGTGTAAGAAGCCTTCGGGACAATTTCAAGCGTACCAACATCAGAATTATGGGGGTGCCAGAAGAAGAGAGAGAGCAAGATACTGAAAACCTATTTGAAGAAATAATGACTGAAAGCCGAAACCGGTTTGGCTCAGTGGTAGAGCGTTGGTCTGCAGATTAAAAGGTCCCGGGTTCGATTCCGGTCAAGGGCATGTACATTGGTTGCGGGCACATCCCCAGTAGGGGGTGTGCAAGAGGCGGCTGGTCGATGTTTCTCTCTCATCAACGTTTCTAGCTCTCTATCTCCCTTCCTCTCTGTGAAATATCAATAAAATATATATTAAAAAGAAAAAAGAAAAAAGAAATAATGACTGAAAACTTTCCCCACCTGGTAAAAGAAATAAGCTTAAAGTCCAGGAAGTGCACAGAACCCTAAACAAAAGGAATCCAAAGAGGACCACACCAAGACATATCATAGTTAAAATGCCAAGGGCAAAAGACAAAAAGAGAATCTTTAAAGCAGCAAGAGAAAAACAGTTAATTACGTACAAAGGAGCACCCATAAAATTGTCAGCTGATTTCTCAACAGAAACTATGCAGGCCAGATGGGAGTGGCAAAAAATATTCAAAGTGATGAATAGCAAGAATCTACAACCAAGATTACTCTACACAGCAAAGTTATCATTCAGAATTGAAGGTCAGATAAAGAGCTCCACAGAAAAGAAAATGTTAAAGGAATTCATCACCACCAAACCAGTATTATATAAAATGCTAAAAGGTATTCTTTAAGAAGAGGAAGATGAAGAAAAAAGATAAAAATTATGAACAACAAATACATAGCTATCAACAAGTGAATCTAAAAATCAGTGAATTAAAAATCTGAGGGACAGAATAAACTGGTGAATATAATAGAATCAGGGACATAGAATGGGAGTGGGTTGATAATTCTTAGGGGAAAGAGATGTGGGGGGTATGAGAAGAGACTGGATAAAAATCGTACACCTCTAGATGAGGATAGTGTGGGGGATGTAAGGGCAGAGTGTAGGGTGGGAACCAGGTGGAGAGGAGTTATGGGGAAAAAAGGGAGAAACAATTGTAATAATCTGAATAATAAAGATTTATTAAATTTAAAAAATTTTTCTATAAGAATATGCAAGAGCCCTAGCTGGTTTGGCCCAGTGGCTAGAGCATTGACCTGCAGACTGAAAGGTCCCAGGTTCAATTCTGGTCAAGGGCACATGCAATACCCAGTAGGGGGTGTGCAGGAGGCAGCCGTTTAATGAGTCTCTCTCATTATTGATTTTTCTATCTCCCTCTCCCTTTCTCTCGGAAATCAATAAATATATATATATTTTAAAAGTCACCATTGTCCTAAAAAAAAAAAAAAAGAATATGTAAGAAACTTAACAAGGTAACTATAGGCCTAGTCCACAAAACTTGTGCATGGGGGGGGGAGGTGTCCCTCAGACCAGCCTGCACCCTCTCCAATCTGGGACCCCTCGATGGATGTCCGACTTCCCTCTCATAATCCAGGACCGCTGGCTCCAACCACTCACCTACCTGATTGCCCCTAACCACCTCTGCCTGCCAGCCTGATCAACGCCTAACTGCTCCCCTACCAGCCTGATTGCCCCTAAACTGCCTTCCCCTGTAGGCCTGGTCCCTCCCAACTGCCCTCCCCTGCTGGCCTGATCGCCCACAAATGCCCTCCCCTGCTGGCTATCTTGTGTCCACATGGGGTTGGCTATCTTGTGAGTTAGGGTGATGGTAAATTGGCATATTACCTCTTTATTATATAGGATGGCAATCTCTAGCAAATGAAAAGAATTAGTAGGTCTGAAAATTTACACTATTTTACAACCTTCTGTATTCTTTAAGTTTTTTACAGTGTATACAATTGTTTAAGTCAGTGCTTTTCAACCAGTATGCTATAAGAATTTTTAAAACACACAATACCTGGCTACTCAGGGACACTGACCTCTTTTCCTTTAGATTGTCAAATTAAAAAATGACAACAGCAAACACAACAATAGCCAACTAATGTGAATGAATCAAAATTATACCTTTTTTTGTCAAATAAGCAAAACATATATATTTTTTAGAGTGGCCCAGAATTTTAGTAATTAATTTATATGTGCTATGAAATGAAAAAGGTTGAAAATAGCTGCTTTAAATGATATAATTTTTTTAATGCAATAACTTTCTTCTACCTACAGTCTCCTCAAACACAGAAGCCTTACCAATTCATCTTGTTCAGAATGTTTAGATTTCTCTTCCTTTAGCTCCTTTTCTAGAAAGTCTATTTCATCCTCAAATTCAGATTTGGAATTGTTCAGCTTTTCACAAATTGCCTAAAAGAGGAAATCAAATTCATAAGACAACCTAGGAATTTCTGGTTAGGGTAAATCAAATCATTATAATAAAACACATATATTGTTAGTTCAATAAATTTAGTTTATATATTTGTTCATTTTCATAAGACTGAAATAATAGCCATTCTAGCAGGGATTAGCAAACGTTTTTTTATAAAGAGCCAGAGAATAAGTATTTCAGGCTTGCAGGCCCTGTAGTCTCTGTCCCAACTACTCAACTATGCCTGTGTAGTGAGACAGCAAAGGCAACACATAAATGAATAAGCATGGCTGGGTTCCAATAAAATTTTATTTACAAAAAACAGGTAGGAAGCCCAGAGTCTAGTTTGCCAACTTCTGCACTAAAGCATTATAAAAGCAAAAATGAGGAATAAATCCAATTTAATAAAATTAAAGACATAATAAAATGCAAAATAAATTTAAAAACCAATCAAGATTGTTTCATAATAATAATCTATTTTGAATTAAAACATAATTTCTGTGACCTTTAAATTTAAAATGATTAGTTGTTGGATTATTCTAATTGGATTAAATGCTATAATAAACATACCTCTGATATTTGTGATTCTTCAACAAACTTGTTAAAAAATAAACCAAAAATTTAAAGAATTTAATGTAAGCCCAAATAAAAGCAGAACAAGTACATACTACATATAGTGGTTAAAGACTTATTTATATATATTTCCCCAAATTTGATTATTTCATTATAAGAATTCTCTTACTTAAATCAAAATTACCATATCATTTTTATTTTATATACCGATCCAACCATCAGATTTTTTAAGTTGCATCATATTAGTTTATATTCAATTTAACAATCTTGAAAATAAATATTTTTAATTGCTAAAATCAGACATTAACTTACTCATTTTAAACAATTGTTCATTTTAACACTCACTTGTTCATTTTTAAATGAGTGATTATTCATTTTAAAATAAAACTTCAGCTAATCTTATTGCTAGATTAAGTAAATTCAATGTCTTGAGAATAAATTGGTGTTTTATTTTATCCACAATATCATGAAACTTGAGGCCTTTGCCCTCCAGCTTTTTAGGGTTTTTTAAGCATGCTAAATGCCTTTCAAATTTCTTTAATCAAACTAATGAATTACTACTAGAACAACAGCTAAAAGAGAGGGTCAACAAATAAAATACAACTATTTCAACAAGTTTATAAGAATATTAATATGTAACAAGTGAAGAAAGAAAAGTTTAAAAAATGTCTTTCATTTGGAATTCAATTTGTAAGTTACTTTAGACTCCAGTAGGAAATTCTGAATCATTATCCACACACTTTCTGATGATTTACAGACATCAGTGATTGAGAACTGCCCAGCTGGACTGACTGAAGTCCATTGTTTCCACTTTAATATTAGTAAGCTTTTTATAAAACTTCCACTTCAGAACAGTAGTAAGGCACTCCCATTACCTAAGGTAATCACTCTGTTGGAGTTTAGCCAAGGGACAAATTATGATACCTTCCTTCCTATTTAAGCAAAGTAATATATGGCTTAGGAAACCCAACTATGCATATGTCTTCCAAACTCTACCATTAGTGACATTATGCTGACATCTTGAAATTGGTCATGGTCAGAGTATTTATACAATACTCAGGAAATGCTACAAATAAGGGCTTCTGCTTTTTAGATATCCAGTTGCTAAATATTTATCAGCACACCACTGCTTACAACATAAATCATTGATCTAATTCTAGTCACTCCTACTATACTGGGGATGAAGTAAAAGCAAGTACAACCAAAATTTACTAATTTATTGTTACCACTTATGCCTAAATTTATGAAAATCAATGCTATTTTTTTCTTTCTGGAGCAAAATAAGTAAAAAAGAAAGAAGAAAAAAGGTCAATTTTAATACATTTCCTAGGAATGATGAATAAAGACCTCCTATAACACCCTAGGTTTCAGTGAACTGACACCTCACTCAAAACAAGTTTGCAACAATAGTTCAAATATTTTATGCTACTTATTAATATTCTATTTCCTATCTTTAACTTTTTTTAAAGTTTAACATCATAAGATGCTCTTTTATATTTTCTTCAAATAGTTTTGAAATGATACATTTCATTTAAAGTTTATGCTATTCCCCCAGCTTTTATAATTATACTATTTATTTTACCTCCAAATTTTGAGCTTCTGTTGATTCCTTCTCAGAACTGAAATCCTTTAATGACTCTAAGCCTTCATACTGAAAGAAATCAACACAGTAAGTAAAAACTACACATTTTATCTTGGTAGGCATCTAAGAAACAGACAGAATCTAGTTTCACAGGTATGTTCAATTTATTTGGATTTACTAAACTTTAAATTTGACTAATATAACAAACAAAGCTAGAGTAACAAACACATCACAACCCATTAGCTTGGGCAACAAATAGCAGAACTTTACACTTAAGGCTATCCAAAGTCTACCTATTCACTAGAGAGAAATTTATACCAAGTGTCTATCAGAACTTTTCACTTGTAATTCAAATCTAACAAATAAAGCAAATAGGGAATATAAAATGTTTTAAATATAAAGAAAACAACCAAGAACAATGTAAAATAGGACAATGAAATGTACAATGCTACAGAATTTAGTAAAATGCACTTACTCCAATGCTTTTTTAAAAAAGTATATTAAGATGCCTCATTACTACAGTAGGTAGCACGTCAGTCTCATAAAAAGTAAATTAGATGGAAGAGCCAGGTTGTTTTGGATCAACCTTCTTGCTAAGAACAAGAAAAAGAGCTGGACGAAAATAACAAAAGACAGGATATGTCTGAAGGCCTTAGAGAGTTATCAAAAATAGTGAGAATGTGTGACAAGAAACAAAATAATCAGAAAAACAAGTCCAGATTTGACATTTACACACACACACACACACACACACACACACACACGCAAAGATTTTAGTAGAATTGGGAGTTGAGAAGACAAAGTTTAGAATTCAGGACCTGATGAGTAGGATGAACAATGAAGCTCAGAGACTGCAGGATGGGCCCTGTAGTAAGTTAAATAATGACCTCTCCACATTCTACCCTAAATCCCAAAATTTCCAGGTATGATTAAGGATCTTGAGCTGGAGCAAATATCTGAGATTATATTGGTGGGTTCAATATAATCCAAAGAGGCCTTATAAAAGGGAGGCAAAAGGATCAAAGTTGATGTGAAGACAGAAGCAGAGAATAGTGATATAGCTATGAGCCAAGAAATGTGGGTAGCCTCCACAGGAGGAAGAGGAATTAACAGGTTCTTTCCAGGACACAGACTGACTGATATTTAATTTTAGCCCTGAAAGACTGGCTTTACACTGCTGACCTCCAGAACTATAGTTCAATAAATTTGTATTGCCTTATGCCACTATATTTGTAGTAATTTGGTAGAGCTGCAAGAGGAAACTAATACCAACCCACAATGGCTACCTTATAAACCACAAACTAACCATTTTAAGTGAGACCAAGTTTCCAAACATCTCAATCTGTAATCAAAGTAATCGAAGATTTCAAATGTCCCTAGTTCAGCTGCCTATGAGAAGAAACAGTAAATCCTCACTGGAGAAAGATCAAAATTATCTGTACAATTTTTGTTTTGCTAGAACTGATACTCAATATAAAATAACTTGGTATTCAAAAAGACAAGATTTTACCTAGCCAGTGTGACTCAGTTATTTGGAACATCATCCTGTACACAAAAAGGTTCTGGGTTCAGTTCCCAATCAGGCCACATACCTAGGTTGCAGGTTCCATCCTGGTCAGGCATGGGTACTAGTTGGGCACATACAGAAAGCAACCAATGTTCCCTCTTACATCGATATATTCTCTCTCTCTCTCTCTCTCTCTCTCTCTCTATATATATATATATATATATATATATATATATATATATATATTAAAGCCCCAATCCCCAGTAGGAATTTAACTGTATTTGGAAAGAGGCCCTTCAAGGAGGTTATTAAGTTAAAATGTGTCCTTAGGGGTGGGCCCTAATCCACTGTGTCCAAGGGTATAACCGAAGTATGTGCCCTTGACTGGGAATTGAACCCGAGACCCTTCAGAAACAGGCACCAGGACAGAGGAAAGACCATGGAGTATCTGGCAAGAAGGCTGCCATCCGCAAGCCAAGGGGAGATACTTTAGAAGAATCAAACCTGCCAGCACCTTGGTCTGGACTGCTAGCCTCCAAAACTCTAAGACAAATTTAATTTCTATTGCATAAGCCACCCAGTCTATGGTATGTTATGACAGTCCTAGCAAACTAACATAAAGTCTAAAGGAGAGAAGTAAAACAACAAAGTTTCTAAAAGATAGCACAGAAGAATACCTTCATATCTTTGAGTAGACAAAAATTTCTTAAGTATTAAACAAAAAGCAGTCATCCACCATAAAAAAAGATTGACATGCCCTGCCAGTATGGTTCAGGGGTTGAGCACTGACCTATGAACCAGGAGGTCACGGTTGGATGCCTGGTCAAGACATATGCTGGGTTGTGGGCTCGATCACCAGTTTGGGGAGTGCAGGAGGCAGCCGATCAATGGTTTTCCCTTATCATTGATGTTCTCTCTCTTACTCTCCCTTCCTCTCTACAGTCAATAAAAATATTTTAAAAAAAAAAAAAAAAGATTGACAAATCAGATTATATTAAAATTATAAACTTCTGCTTACCAAGACACCATATGAAATAAAAAGGCAAACACAAGGTGGAAGAAGATATTTGCACCACATATATCTGGCAAAGGACTCATACTCAAAATACAGGAAAGGAAATCCTACATATCAAAAAGAATAAAGTTAAATAACTATACCTTTAAAAATATAAAGAAGAAGAAGGAAAGGGAGAGAAAGAAGAAGGCCAATAAACATATAAAAACATGTTTAACTTCACTAATCAGGAAAAGGCAACTTGAAACCTAGTAATTTGAAGAGCAATTTGAACTCTCATACTTTGCAAACAAAGCATTAATAATTTTAAACTAATACAGAAGTACCTGTGTTGAGAAGTATAAAGTCAGACTCTAACATGAATGTTAACATTTTCAAAAATGTCTTACCTCTTTTTGTACAAGGCTAAATTTTTCAAGTAGTTTACATTTTTCTTCGATTAGTGTAGAAAATTCCACAGCAAGCTTTTTCTCTCTTTCTAAATAAAAAGTTAAAATATAAAAACATTTATCCATAAAGATATATGTACCCCTATGTTCAATTACAATATTATGTACAAAAGCCAAGAAATGAAAACAACCTGACAGAACCTGGTTAAAGAATATGTGATGTATACATACAGTGTAGTATAATTATACAATGGAATACTGCTTAGCAATAAAAAGATGAAATATTCACATTGGTGACAACATGAACGAATCTTTTAAGTTCTATGCTAAGTGAAATAAATCAGACTTAAAAAGACAAAAAACATGATTTCACTAATATGTGTAATATGAAACAAAAAGTAACAAACAAAAACAAACTTAAGGTATAGACAACAGAAGAGATTAGTAGGGAAAAGGGGTGGAGAGAAGGCAAAGTTGGTAAAAGGAGTCATATATATGGTAATGGAAGGAAACTAGACTTCAGGTGGTAAGTACATAACAGAGTACACATATGTAGAATTATAATCTTATACACCTAAAGATCATCTGTTATTAACCAATGTTACCCCAGTAAATTTTTTTAAAGTTAATATTACTTGCCAAGACCGGTTTGGCTCAATGGATAGAGCGTCGGCCTGTGGACTGAAGGGTCCCAGGTTCGATTCCGGTCAAGGGCATGTACCTTAGTTGCGGGCAGATCCCCAGTGGGGGTTGTGCAGGAGGCAGCTGGTCGATGTTTCTAACTCTCTATCCCTCTCTCTTCCTCTCTGTAAAAAATTAATAAAATATATATATAAAGTTAATATTACCATGTGTAAATTGTTTTAAGTTTTAAAATTATAAACAATGGTAAGGTCTAAAGTAGAAAAAAGAGCTTACCCACATAAAGCCGGCTTCTAACCTGAAACAAATTTTAAGTAAAATTACATTAAAACAAATTCACATTCAAGTAAATCTAATTTATTTCACTTATACTGCCAACTTAAAAATAACACTTTTCTTATTGCCTGAGTATGAATTTGTTAATCAAAAGTATTCTATGTCCAATAAGGAAAATGCAACATATTAAAATCTCTCTATTAAAAGTTCACATTGTATATTAGAATATTGAAAGTGCTGAAATACTGTATCATTTAACCCATTGTTCCTCAAACATATTTGACCCTGAAACAAAGTATTTCAGGAAACCCCTATCATTATCTCCTCTAGTGCAAATATCCAAAATAATACAATTTGAGAAATCAAGGGACATGGATCTGAACTGACTATAAAGAAACAATAAACATTACCTTTCTATTCTTTAACCTCTCTCTCCCTCTCAAATAATGAAGGAAAAATTCCAGCTTCAGGGAGATCAGATTTAGGGTTAAGGTAATATAAGCAAGTATAAAAAACAATGGGGACTTAAATCATCTACAGAAGATGTATAGGGATAAAATTGAAATAAAATAAAATAAAAATTTAAGCCCAGCCGTGTGGCTCAATGGTTAAGTGATCACTCATGAATCTAGAGGTCAGGATTCAATTCCTGGTCAGGGCACACTGCACAGGTTTCGGGCTCAATCCCCAGTCAGGTGCTCCCCAATAAGGGGCGTGCAGGAGGCAACTGATCAATGATTCTTTCTCATCACTGATGTTTCTATCACTCCCTCCCTCTCCCTCCCAATCTGAAATCAATATCAATATATTTGTTTCAAAATGTTTAAAGTCAAGGTATAGTAGGTAGTATGGGTAAAGATGAGGAATAAATTAGCGAACTGAAACATCAGATTGAGGAACTCCCTCAAAAGATAACAGGAAACTACAAAAAAATATATTTTTAAGTAAGAGATATAGAAATCTTAAGCATAAGGGCTAACATCTAAAACACAGTAATCCCAAAAAAGAGAAATAAAAATGTAAAATGCAAAGAAATTTCCCTGGATTAAAAAAATGATAAAAGATCTCATTAAAAGAATAGAAATGAGAGTGCAGAAAGGGCTACATGTAAGAGGAACTCTTATATTTGGCATAGCAGATGAGTAGGGGAAGGATAGACTATTCAATATGAAGCTGGAAAAAATGGTTATTTTGGGGGGACAAAAATTATACTGAATCCCTATCCCATATCAAACAAAAAATTGGATTCAAGATGAATCAAGGACTTACATCTTAAAAGCAAAATTCTAAAATTAAGAATATCTGCTCATCAAAGAACACTTTAAAAAAAATGAAAACAGCCGAAACCGGTTTGGCTCAGTGGTAGAGCGTCGGTCTGCGGACTGAAAGGTCCCAGGTTCGATTCCGGCCAAGGGCATGTACATTGGTTGCGGGCACATCCCCACTAGGGGGTGTGCAAGAGGCAGCTGGTCGATGTTTCTCTCTCTCTCTCTCTGTAAAATATCAATAAAAATATATTAAAAAAAAAATAAATAAAAAAAATAAATAAATAAATAAAATGAAAACAAGTTTCATACTGGGACACAGACTATACACATAATCCAAAAGGGCAGCATCAAGAATAAAGAACTCCTACAAACAAGAAAACAACAACAAAAGAAAACAACAAACTACTTAATAAAAACTTAAGCAAAAGACATAAACAACTGTTATCCAAAATAACAAACACATATGACTGGTAAATTTAGTAAGAGATTACAATCTCACTAATGATCAAGGAATTCAAATCAAGACCATTATTTTTCATTCAAATGACAAAATAACAAGTGTTAGAGAAGACAGAAATCAAATGTATCTCTGGACCTCTTAGATATTGCTGGTTAAGGGTATAAATTAGTACAGACAACTTGGAAAACAATCTGGCATTATGTTTTAAAAGTAAAAGTTCCCACCGAAACCAGTCTGGCTCAATGGATAGAGCGTCAGCCTGTGGACTGAAAGGTCCCAGGTTTGATTCTAGTCAAGGGCATGTACCTTGGTTGCGGGCACATCCCCAGTAGGGGGTATGCAAGAGGCAGCTAATGGATGTTTATCATCAATGTTTCTAACTCTCTCTCTACCTTCCTCTTTGTAAAAAGTCAATAAAATATATATTAAAAAAAAAAAAAGTAAAAATTCCCATATACTCTATAACCCAGTAATTCCAAGAGAATATACTTTAAAATACACACCAGGCCATTACTGGTGTTGCTCAACGGTTAGAGTGTTGGCCCGAAGACTAAAGGGTCTCGGTTCGATTCTCAGTTAAGGGCACATACCTGGGTTGCAGGTTAGATCCCCAGCCCCAGTCAGGGGTCATAGGGGTGGCAACCAATCCATGTGTCTCTCTCACATCAATGTTTCTCTCTCTCTCTCTCTCTCTTTCTCTCTCTCTCTCTCTCTCACCTCTATCCTCCCTTTTCCCCTCCCTCCCTCCCTTTCTGCCTCTACTCTCTCTAAAAAGCAATGGAAAAAAATATCCTCAGTGAGAATTAAAAGGGAAAAGAAAAAAGGTAAAATAAACAACAGGAGATATGTATAAGAATATATATAGCAGGTGACTACTGGAAATATCAGGAGAAACACTTTGCAAAATTTGAGTGTCTAACCATTATGCTGTATACCTGAAATTAATGCAAAATAATATTTATGTAAACTGTAATTGAAAAAAAAGTATTTAACTAAAAATAATATATATAGCAGCACTAATAGTAATAGGAAAAAAACTGAAAACAACCCAAATGTCCAAGACCATAAAATCTAAAATTTTTAGTATACTCTTATAATGTAATTTCTATAGCAATCAAAATGGGGGGAAAAATAGTCTCATGGAAAAATATGGATGACTCTTAGAAATATAGACTGGAATAAAAAAGTTCCCAAACATGACATAGAGCATGAAATTGTATAAAATCACATATATACTTTTGATAAATATATGTAGATAGAACCAAAAAAATTTTTTTAAGACTTGTGAATTACAAGGATCAGGATAAGGTTACCTCTAATACAGAGAGGCAAGAAAATGAAATAAGGGAGGATCACCTAACTATAAATGATCCTCAATGTTTGTTTCCAGGTTGAGTGGTATATTCACATATGTTTAGCATACTTTAAAAACAAGCACAGACCATCCTATAAAATAAAAGCCTAATATGCTAAGTGTCCCATCATCTGGTCAGCCATCCAACCAATCTAAGCATAATATGCTAATGATATGCTATAGCCGTTCAACAGCTTGCTACGTGCACTGACCACCAGGGGGTAGACATTCAATGGAAATGCCCCTTGGTGGTCATTGCACTTCCTCTACAAAGAAATCCTTTTAAAAAAATTTAAATATATTTTTATTGATTTCAGAGAAGAAGGAAGAGGGGAGAGATAGATATCAATGATGAGAGAGAATCACTGATCACTGCCATCTGCATGCCCCTAGTGGGGATCAAGCCCACAACTCCAGCATGTGCCCGTGGCCGGAATTGAACCTGGGACTCTTCAGTCCACAGGCCAATGCTCTATCCACTGAGCCAAACCAGCTAGGGCTCCTTTAAAATTTTTACACTAAAAATATTCCTCTAAATCCATATAATCAGTTTCTAGTAGCCACACATTAACATGAGTGATCCATGTAACTACAACCTAACCTGTTATCTTAAAAGATGTTTCTCATATTACTTGTTCAACTGAAGACAAAATGAGCATTCTCTTAGTACGGATAAAGCATTGGTTACTTACCGATCGAAAGCTTCTCCACAGAAACAATAAAACAGCAAAAAATCCAACAGTCACTGCACATACCAGCAATTCCCATGGAAAACCATAAGGATTAGAACCATTTCTCATATCTTCAGGCAATGCTGCCACAACCTTCAAGACAAAAAAATTAACTACCATTATGATAACTCACAAAATCTGTGACTCCAACTCTGAGTTTTATAATACCAGTTTACTGGACAATAATTTACGGGAGTAGCTTGGAGGGCTCACTGCAGAGGAGAACCATCTGCTAGTCTGTATTCTATTGAAATGGGAAACTTCCTGCAAACGGTTATGGGCTACCTCCTCTGATGGAGAGAGGAAGGTGGTCTTTCCCAAGCCAGTCAGATGAGTAAAGGGGGAGGGCCTCTACCTACCTCAGACATTCTCTCAGGGACACAGACTTTGCTAAATGCAGAGATGGGCGCTAAAACGGTGCCTAGTACATAGAAATATGCCAGGTCCTAAACATGAGGCAGAGTCCAGGAGCCAAGAGGAAGGCATATTGAGTAGGCTGAATTATCTGGCTTATTCTCTGTGATTTCTTCTTTTTCTGCATGCAAACATTTAGTAAAGGCTTACTTAAATGTTTCCACCTTGCTTCAGCTACAGTGTGAGGAATTGGGCTTAGCCTAAAGGGCTACATAAAAAGCGCAGTGACTCTCCCCAGCACCAACTGGAACCTACTTAGGTCCCCAGCAAGCATCATGGCACATCACTCCCCGCGTCCACCTTACATTTCTGGTAAGATAGCCCCATCCAGTTCGCTGCACCCACCATGCTGTTTCATGCCTCCTCTGCTTAAACTATGCCCTCAGCCTTTCCTAAAGACTCAAAAAGACGTAGTCTCGCCCACCCCTCAATTTCCCTGCACTCTCTGTATATACTTCAGTAAGCACTCATCAGTTTCTACTTGGTCCTTTTTGTTGTCTTGGCTCCCTTGGCAGCATGATGCCAAGTGGCCAAATTATGTCACAGTCCATTTAGAACCCCCATAGAACTGCCATGCGTATATATATGAATACCATGTCAACTGTGCTTTTTATTTACATAGCAAGAAACAAATGATCATAGCTGCCCCGTTATTAAATGTCTAGTGCTTTAAGTGTGTTTTAAAACACGGCCACATACATGTCACTACACACCGTCTACAAAGACAACTGTATATACTCAGGAAAATCCCTGCAACCTGATTATAAACTGAACCTAGTCATTTTGAAACACCTGGAGGTTAATATCTCCAGGTTTTACATTAACAGGACCTCTGACAAGAACAAGACAACAGAAAGAAGAACGACCTCACTTAGGGTAAAGCATCTCAACAGAGCATCTTCAACAGAAAACGCAGAATTAGCATCCCGACCCCCTGTCCAGGCGGAGGTGTCCTTTCGGGACAAGGAGAAGTTTTGTCGCTGAAAGGAACTCATCTCGGAGGATCGGTCCAGTTTCTTAGAGCCGGGGGACTCCGTGTCGCCGAGTCCCGTTCAAAACAAACGACACGACGGAAAGCATCGTTCGCTAGGAATCGGGAAACTTCACTCGCCTCGGCCAAGCCCCGCCAAGCCGACGCTCTCCCCGCCGCCCCGGCCTCCGGGCTCCCGTCCGCCTCACCAACCCGGCCCGGCGCCCCGCGAACCCGGCTCCGGGCTGAGCCCGCCCGCGGCCGCAGGACACGGGCTCCGACCTCCCACCTCTGCGCTCGGACCCCGGCGCCGAGGTCCGCCGCTTCCTTCCCCGGCGGCTTCCGCACCCCGGGCCCGGGAGCCCCGGCCTCGCCCGGGCTTACCCAGCGCAGCTTCTCCAGGACCGGCCCCCAGGACCGCCGAGGGGCAGACCCGGGCAGCTCCATGGCGACGGGCCGCCGCGCACTCCCCGCCGCGGCCGGGCCAGGCGGAACCTAACTCCGCCGCGAACCCGCCGCGCTCCGTCCACAGCCCGGACCCGCACCAGGCAACCGGGTCAGACCACTGCGGAGCCGGCTGCGGGGGGGGCGCTGCAGCGCGCGGCCCCACAGGCCTCCGCTGTCCACGCTGTCCACGCTGCCCACTGGGAGGCTCAGGCCACGGCGGGACGCTGTGCGTCCAGGAGACCCGCAGCTCCACGCCCGCCCGGCCGGAGCCTGCCACCTGCCCCCTCCTCGCCGACCCCCCCCCGCGGTTTGGTTTGGGCCCGGCCGCCGCGGGGATCGGAGGGGCGGGGCGCAGGAAGTGTCCCGCCTTCCTCGCGCGAGGTTGGTAGACGTGTCCGGGGAGCTGGCTCTTAAAGGGGCCGGCTCTCTACCTGGCCCAGCCGCCCACCTTAGGAAGTGCCAGGGTTCGGGGCTGAGGAAGTGGGGACCGGCCTCCAGCTCCGCGCCGCGGCGGGTGAGCCGCTCCGCCCTGAGGCCGAGGGCGTGGGCCCAGGACCTCCCCCCGCGCCCCCACCCCGGCCGGCCGCGGCGCTCTCCCCTCGCAGCCCCGCGAGCGCCCCCCGCCCGCGCCCCGCGGGAGCCCCGGCGGCGCCGTACCCCGGGGGGCCCCGCGGATCCCGGGAAACCGGCCGCCGCCTCCATGGCAGTTAGAAAAGGACCGCAGACCCGCGCCCGCGCGTCCTGCCCGCCACGTCCGGACTTCCGACTTTGGACCGAGGCCGCCTGCGGTCTGGACAAAGTTTAACCTCTCCCGGGCACCAGAGCATCGACCGGCCCCCTCGGCCCAGCGGAGGGAGGGCTCGGGGGGGGGGGGGGGGGGGGGGGCTCCTCATTTTTGCCGGAATCACCTGAGGACTTAGAGGCGGACTGCCCTAAACCTCGTCAATCCCCAGGTACCTACCCCCAAACGCCAAGTCAGACCCGCAAGGACCCGCCTGGCAGAGTGCTGCTCTCCCCCAGGAGGGAAGCTAAAAGTAGCACCTGCCCTCTAAATTTAGGGCCCTATTTTTAGGTCTGTAGAATAAAGTAAGGGGGCTGGACCTGTTCGTGGGACGTGGTTTTAGCTGACATAGGTGCAGAGAATAACAACCCATCTGTGAGTCGCCCTTGCCAGCAGCATAATCCTCACCAAATCCAGCTTTCCAATTCAAGTCCGCAAGTGAAGCAACTCAAAAAGGAAGATGCTTCCAAAACAAATCACCCAAGAGAACGCAATAGTTGACATGTTAAGTCCATAGGAAATTTCCCTAATGTAAACTGGCAGCAACAGAACTTCTGTGCCCAAAAAAAGCGGCCCCAGGTTCACAGCAAATGATTGTCAGGACCAAAATGCGGCCTAGTTTTTTGGAACTCAAAGCTGGCTCTCTCTTGTTTGCCACATCAGCCTAAGGAATTTCAGGAACTATCAGTGTCAGAGAGTAGCAGAAATTACTTAATGCTCCCTTTAAAGAGTAGTACACACCCTTTATAGGTATTGGACAGCGTTGTGTTGAAATTATATGAATCGCTTATTAAGGTCAAAAAAGAAGCATAACCAAAATTTTATCTTTAAAATTTCAAAGGATCTTAGAACAATGTATGCCTCTATCAGAACATTGGATTACTCGGTAAAAATTATTTAAAAGAAAAAACTCAAAGTTTCACCTTACCCATAGCAAAAACAAAGTAAAACTCACAAACTCAGTGTCAGATTCAAACCTAGTTTCCATTTACTGAATAGCCATATAGAAACTTACCTCTTCCTCCAGATCTTTCAAGTCCATTTTAAAAACTCATGTTAAAATATCCTAACCTGTCAATAAAGCTTTGCTAAGCACCCCATATCCTTAAGAAAGATTTCAGGTTCTAATACATCCTGCAACTCTTCGGTTTCAACACTGACTGTGATCCTGTTTTGACACTTGTGGGTACAGGGGTGCTAAAGGTGGAGTTGTGACTACCAACCCATAATTCAGTTTCATGGACATCATTGCTGATTAAATATCATACTTACAAAATATCATGCATATTAATACCCTCTTAAAATCTATAATTGCAAAAAGAATTTGGTAACTGATAAAAATTAAATTGCATGATTTATTATATAGTCTGTTCATATAGAGTACATAATTTTTGCCATGTAAAAAATGTTCAGAAATAGTTGTTAAGTAGACATAGGATTTGGATGTCTTTAATAGACCTACTTTGACCGTGGCCAGGTGGCTCCATTGAATGGAACATCCTCTGGGACACCAAAAGGTTATGGGTTCAATCTGGTCAGGGTATACACAGGAGGCAACCAATCAATGTTTCTCTCTCTCTCTCTCTCTCTCTCTCTCTCTTTCTCTCCTTTCCTCACTCTTTAAGAATCAATAAAAACATATTCTCTTGTGAGGATTAAAAATAATATTAACCAAGAACATTGGAAACGTGCTAGCCAGAAAACCTTGTCCACAATCTAGAAACTGATTTCCCTTTTGAAGGGCCTATTTACAAAGGTTTAAGTTCTAGTTACTTCCATTTAATTCAACAGGCAATGTCACAGTCTATAAGATCTAGTCCTTTGGAAGAAGATCAAACATTTATTTCCCTTCTCTGAACAGTTATGTAAGAGTTGCTCTCAGAACATATTGGATCAGGAATTACCTGTTTAACAAGAGCTAGGAAATTTCCATTGTTTATTCCACATATAAATTAAGCATTCTAGTTAATAATATGTATAAATGTTAGAACTCAAAGAGCTTCCTCAATTATAAAATAAAGTAGATAAAAAGTGGTATTAATTCCTATTAAATAATTCAAAGGATGTTGTGTACAAAATCTGATATCAGCACCAAATAGAAAAAATTACTTGAAACATTTAGGCAAGAAGAAAAGCAAAGATTCTCACCTACATTTAACTGAAAAATTCTTCAAATTTTCCATTTGCTGTAGCTATTCAAAACTATAATATGGGTGCTTAATAAATGCACTAAGATTGTTAAAATTCTAGATCTAGCAGGAACTCTTCAGAAATTTAGTCCATGCATAGGAACTTAAAGCCCTCTGGAGGCCAGATAGTTGAAGTAAAGGTAGGGAAATGAAGAATGCATGTCTATTTAATGCAAGCACTTTTCAACTTGAGCTTATTGCCATATGAAAATGGGAGACTACATATTATACTATCGGGCTTTTTAAGAGAATCCAGGAATCCAAATTTTTATGTCAACTCACCTATTAAATATTGGCAACTGGTTCATAATTTTTAAACAATGTGCAAGCTAGTTTTGACAGTTTCTGATATTAGAGTTTTAAAGCCAGTACTCCCCCAGAGAATAAGTGACTTCCCAAGGTCACAAGATAATTAACATATTTAAATTCAATATTTTCATGTCTAAAAAATTTCAACCAACATAGTTCAAGTAAAATGTGTTTAACTATGTTTACTGAATCTATAAAAATAAGCATACTTAGCATAGCCTTTATAAATAAGCACTTTAGCCGAAACCGGTTTGGCTCAGTGGATAGAGCGTCGGCCTGCGGACTGGAAGGTCCCAGGTTCGATTCCGGTCGAGGGCATGTACCTTGGTTGCGGGCACATCCCCGGTGGGGGGTGTGCAGGAGGCAGCTGGTTGATGTATCTCTCTCATCGATGTTTCTAGCTCTCTATCCTCCCTTCCTCTCTGTGAAAAATCAATAAAATATTTTTTAAATTCTATTTTTAAAAAGTAAATAAATAAATAAGCACTTTATATGAATATTGTGTACTGATTAATAAATTATTTCAGCTGAAACCGGTTTGGCTCAGTGGTAGAGCGTCGGTCTGCGGACTGAAAGATCCCGGGTTCAATTCCAGTCAAGAGCATGTACATTGGTTGCAGGCACATCCCCAGTAGGGGGCGTGCAAGAGACAGCTGGTCGATGTTTCTCTCTCATCGATGTTCCTAGCTCTCTATCTCTCTCCCTTCCTCTCTGTAAAATATCAATAAAATAAATTTTTTAAAAATAAAAATAAATAAATAAATTATTTCATGAATTTAGAAACGTCACTGGTATTATTTGTGAGGGAGGGGAATAACAGGTGAGGGATATGTTAGTTCTCCTATGCTGAAGTAGTTTTCTAAGTAAAGTTTTTAATCAACAACTTCATGACCAAATCCTATAGAGTAAATTCATCATTTCTCTGCACTTATTCAACTGTCTGAAATCTAGCAAAGAAATTAAGAATGGAGAAAGACTCTGAAAGCAAAACTGTATATGACATTAAGCCCAGTTTTCACAAAGACATCACAGTCAGTGGCACTACCTACCATCTACCTGGTCATCCTCACTAGAAACCTGGTAAGTTATCTCTTTTCCATTTCCTTCTCCTTGCTACATTCCGTCAATCATTAAAACCAATGAATTGTATCTATAAAAGATATATTTGTCCTTCCAATCATTTAAATAACCACCATCAGCTATTAGGCCAAAGACTTAACAAGGTGGCTAGAGCCCAGCCAGCATGGCTCAGTGGTTGAGTGTCCACCTATGAACCAGGAGGTCACAGTTCAATTCCTGGTCAGGGCACAAGCCCAGGTGTGTGCTAGACCCCCAGTGTGGGGAATACAGGAGGCATCTGATCAGTGATTCTCATGTTTCTATCTCTCACTCCCTCTCCCTTCCTCTATGAAGTCAATAAAAACAATAATAATAAATAATATGGCTATGGGGTCCTGGCTAGTGTGGCTCAGTTGGTTGAGCATTGTCCCTTCCATGCACTGAAAGGCTGCCAGTTTCATTTCTGGTGCCCAGATTATGGGTTCAGTCCCCCAGTAGGGAGCCTGCAGGAGGCAGCCGATTGATGTCTCGCTCTCACATTGATATTTCTCTCCCTCTCCCTTCTTCTCTCTCTAAAAACCAATTTTTAAATATATTTGTTAAAGATAATAAATGAGATTGTTTTCTTAGTTTCTCTTTCTGATAGTTCATTATTAATATATGAAAATGCCATCGATTTCTGAATATGTAACTGGAATATAATGAACAAAATAAACTAACAAAACAGAAAAAAGATTCATAGATACAGAGGACAGATTGATAGCTCTCAGAGGGGAGGGAGGTTGGAGGTTTGGATAAAAAATAATGAAGGGAACAAGCAAAAAAATTAAAATCTCATAGTCACAGACATCAGTATTGTGACTTCCAGAGGGAGGGGGGTGGTGAAAGGTAATCGAGGATAACGAGTAAAGGTAATGGAAGGAGATTTGACTTGGGGTTATGAACACACAATATAACACATAGATGATGTATTATAAAACTGTACACCTGAAACCTACATAATTTCATTAATCAATGTCACCAAAATAAATTCAATTAAAAAATAAATAAAATACAACCCCATCAACCCCCCTCAAAAAAAGAAAAAAAAAAGGAAAAGAAATCCTGAACAATACCCATGCAACAAAACATTCATGTAAGGATAAATCCTACCTGTAACACTTCATGGAAAGAGAAATACTACATAGTGTTTATATATGGAAGATTCACTCAAACCTAATTTCAGCTGCTCCTATATTTATCAAAATTGGTAAAATTATTGCAAAAGATTTAAAAGGTCAACTTACCCTTTCTGTAAGAATTGCAATTGGTGAAAATGCCAAATTCATGAAATGATAAACACCAGTTTGAAATAAAAATTTCAGAATGTGGCCTCCGGAAGCATCTTCTGTGGATTTATAAAATAAAAAAATAAGTAAACACTTTATCTGATGTAACTTTTTTTCTATGTGATGTAACTTTTAAATCTAATTTCTTCCTTAATTGCTGCATTTAAAAAAACACACACACAACTTGCTTCTTACCTTTTTGAGCAATGTAAAGTTGAGAAGACAAAGTTGGAAACATCTGACTGACTGACAGGGCACTTTCCACAGAGATTTCCTCCTGAGTAGGCCCTTCAGTATCTAGTGCTGTTTTTGATTTTTCATCATTATTTTTAGATGATGGAGTTTTGAGATATAAATCTTTGTGAATTCCCATAGGTAACTCTATTTTAGAGATCATATCTGCAAATAAATGAGATTTTTTTTTTCTGTTTCAAAACTTGCTTTGTTCGGGGCCTCCCTTTTGTTTTCTAGGACCTTTGTGATCGTTGCGGTATTTCATTATGGAAAGAATTCACTAAAACATAAATTGTAGCCTGTATTAGTCTCTACCAAACACTACTGGCTTACACAACACAAATCTCTTAAATATGTAGAGATCTGCCCTAGCTGGTTTGGATAGAGCATTGACTCAAGGACTGAAAGGTACCAGTTTCAATTCTGGTCAAAGGCATATACCTCATTAGTAGGTGGGATCCCTGGCATTGGTTGGGGCATGTGCAGGAGGCAACTAATCTATGTGTCTCTCTCACATCAATGTCTCTCTCTCTCTCTCTCTCTCTCTCTCTCTCTCTCTCGCTCTCTATCTCTCTCTCTCTCTCTCTCTCTCTCGCTCTCGCTCTCGCTCTCTCTCTCTCTGCTCCTGCCCCTCCCTTCCACTCTCTCCAAAAATCAATGGAAGAAAGGTTGGGGGAGTGAGATGAGATAAATCAAAGAACTTATATACTTCCATGCATAGCCCATGAACATGGGCAATAGGATAGTGAAGATCTGGGGGAGTGGGTACAGGTTGGGAGGAGGGGGGAAAGGGTGGGGAAAGAAAGAATAATAATAATAATAATAATTAATAAATAAAAATCAATGGAAGGATATCCTCAGGTGAGGATTAACAACAAAAAAAATTATTTTTAGAGATCAAAAGTCCTTCAATCAAGGTGCTGGGGGGGCTGTGTTCCTTCTGGAAGCCCTAGAGGAGAATCCATTTTTATTTTTATTTTTTGCCTTTTCTACACTATGGAGGCCATTCTCATCCCTTTACTACTTTCAGCTTCAAAGCCAGCAGTGCAATATCTTCTAATCTTTCAATCTGACCCCTGCCTTCCTCCTATAAGAAACCTTCTGATTATATTGGGCCCACTAGGATAATCTCTCCATCTGAAGATGCTTATTTTAATTACATCTGAAAGTTCCCTTTTGCCTTGTAAAGAAACATATTCACAGGATTTTAGGATTAAGAGGAAGATGTCTTTTTTTTTTTTTCTTTAATCCTCACCCGAGGATTTTTCTTTTTTTCCATTGATTTTCAGAGAGAGGGAAAGACAGAGAGAAACACTGATGTGAGACAAACACATCGATTGGTTGCCTCCTGCATGAGCCCTGACCAGGGCCTGGGCCAGAAAGGAGCCTGCAACCTGCAACCTAGGTATGTGCCCTTAGCCAGAATCAAACCCGGGACCCTTCAGTCCACAGGCCTATGCTCTATCCACTGTGCTAAATTGCCTAGAGCAAGATGAGGACATCTTTAAAGGACCATTATTCAGCCTACCACCGTGGTTGGCAAACTGCGGCTCACAAGCCACATGCGGCTCTTTGTCCCCTTGAGTGTGGCTCTTCCACAAAATACCACGGCCTGGGTGAGTCTATTTTGAAGAAGTGGCGTTAAAAGAAGTTAAGTTTTAAAAAAATTGTCTCTCAAAAGAGATTTCAATCGTTGTACTGTTGATATTTGGCTCTGTTGACTAATGAGTTTGCCGACCACTAGCCTACCACATAGCTTTTCCCTTATTCCTTGACCAATGATGATTTTTTTTTAACTTTACATATCTATTCTCAACATTGCCTTTTTGTTCTAAAAACTATTAAAAAAGAAAAGACAACTAACATAACTGTCAACAACTCTGTTGTACTATGTAATATAAACTTATAACTCAGAATAAAACAGTAAATAGATCCCTATAGAATTTTATTCCTCTTAGATACATTTATTATCCAAGAAGATGTAATATTTAAATGCCATTGCAAAAATATATATCCCCACCATTCAAGAAAATAGGTGAGATAATTTTTCTTACTTTATTTGTTAGAAAACCAGAGAGTCAAAATGACCAATTATGTACATACCTATAACCTACTTGGTATTAATAATTTAAGAAATTCTATTAGCCATTTACACAGAGAGCTACCCATATCCTTAGGATATTTGTTGGAACAAATTTGAAAATGATAAAATACCAATAAAATGTCAGGTACTATACTCTATTGGAGCTTCATTATTTTCAAAGTCCAACTTTTGTTTCACACTTCATCCCATGTCCAGTATTCTATATAATAAAAGGCTAATATGCAAATTGTCTCCTCAAGAGTTTGACCGACCCAGAGTTTAACTACTCACTATGACATGTGCTGACCACCAGAGGGTGGCGCAGAACCAAGGAAGGCCCTGATCAGCCCTGATCACTGGCCAGGCTTTAGGGACCATGCACATATTTTGTGCATCAGGCCTCTAGTATTATATGTCATATTATATATTGTATCATGTCATCTAGCGAGTATATTAAAAGAAACAATGGAGGCTTTTTAAATTCCCAAATTAAATACATTCTTTATACCCAATGAACATTTTGTAGAAAGATGATTAAGAACAAACTTGACTAATTAGCACTTATAGTATTTTTTTTAAATATACAGTTTAAAGTACCTTACTGGAGTGTGTTGTGTAAAAGAAATATAGACAATGCATTCACATTATATTCGCAGCATCATTATTTAAGTTAGGAATTATTTATTTTGTAATTATCAAGAAAAGATTAACAGCATTAAAACAACATTTTGTATGTTTGTGTTGGCTCAGTAGATTTAAAACACTGATATTAAAACTAAAATATAGAGGAGAAAACCAAGATGGCGGCATAGGTAAACACCTAATTGCAGCCCGCACAACAATTTCAAAAAAATACAACTAAAATACAAAATAGATATTTTCCAGAACTACAGGAAAATTGACTGACTGGAAATTCTACAACTAGAAGGAAAGAGAAAACCAGAAGGAAAACCAGAATTTTTTTTTCTGTTTTTTTTACAGCTGTTTTTTTTACAGCTTCTACAGAGGAGCTGTAAAAGCCTAAGGTACGGAGACACAGTTTGTGCGTGGGGAGAGGACTGAGCTGGAGAGGAGGGGCGGCTGAGTGCCTGGCTGGCGTTCCCTAATGGGAAGGAGATAATAGCTCTGGACTGTGCTGAATCCCAGTTCCGACTGCACTGAACCTCAGTTCTGGGCAAGACCGTGGGGACCCAGGCTCATACACAGGGAATCTAGGCTGTAAGGCGGAAACTCAGGGAAGTGGCAAAAGGCAGAGTCCTGGAGGCACGCACCTTGCACGCAGAGGATGGACTGTTGACTGTGCCACTGTATTGCCCTAGCGGGAAGGAGACAAAAGCTCCGGACTGCAGTGAACCCCAGTTCCAGGCTCACTGGGGTAGAGACTAGACTGTCTGGTAGGGGTGAAACTCGAGGACACCTTTCTCTCAGAGGTGCTTGCAGCAAGTACCAAAGCAGCGAGTACTGAAGGACACTGAGGAACACTGAGACTCAGGAACCTCATAGGGCAGGGCTGACTGAAAGCCAAGGCTGTAGGCTCCACCCTGAAACTCCACCCCATCCAAGCTAAGCACAGTGGCTTTTGCAATCTTCCAAGTCTAGTCGAATAAGGCTGTCTCCCGACATAGACACAGCTGATCCTCACAGCCAATTGGCCTGGAGATCAGGTCCTCCCAGTGATACCAACAATAATTAAGACTTAACTACAATAAGGCTGTACACACAGTCCACAAAGAGGTGCACCAAGAGAGTCCACCTCAGATAACTGGAGGCTGACCCACTGAACCATATAGGACACCTTAGCACACAAAGCCACCCTACCAACTCAGGGAAGCAGCAAAAATGCCGAAACAAGGAAACAGATAACAAATGAAAGAAATGGAGGACAAAAAGACACTGGATATAGAGTTCAAAACCACACTTATAAGCTTGTTCAAGAATTTCCTAGAAAAGGCCGATAAAATAAATAAGACCTATGAGGATATGTAAAGGGATCAACTAGAAATCAAGAATACATTCTCTGAAATAAAAAATATTATACAGAGTCCTAAAAACAGATTGGAAGATTGCAAGCATCAAGTCAAAGATTTGGAACATAAAGAGACAGAGGACACTCCTCTGCAAAAGCAAGAAGACAAGAGAATCCAGAAAGTTGAAGATAATGTAAGAAATCTCTGGGACAACTTCAAGCGAACCAACATCAGAATTATGGGCGTCCCAGAAGATGACAGAGAGCAAGATACCAAAAACATATTGGAAGAAATAGTGACATAAAACTTCCCCCACCTGGTGAATGAAATGGACTTACAAGTCCAGGAAACACACAGAACCCCAAACAAAAGGAATCCAAAGAGGACCACTCCAAGACACTTCATAATAAAAATCCCAAGAGCAAAAGACAAAGAAAGAACAGTAAAAGCAGCAAGACAAAAGCATATAGTTACCTATAAAGGAGCACCCATACGATTGTCAGCTGATTTCTCAACAGAAACCATGCAGGCCAGATGGGAATGGCAAGAAATATTCAAGGTGATGAATAACAAGAACCTACAGCCAAAATTACTCTACCCAACAAAGCTATCACTCAGAATCAAAGGCCAGATAAAGAGCTTCACAAATAAAATTAAAAAAAAAGCTAAAGGAGTTCATCACAACCAAACCAGAATTATATGAACTGCTGAAGGGGGTTCTTTAGGAAGAGGAAGAAAATAAAGATAAAAATTATGAACAACAGATAGATAACTATCAAGTGAATCTAAAAACCAAGCGAATTAAAACATTTGATGAACAATACTAACTGGTGAATATAATAGAACCAGAGGTATGGAAGGGGAGTGAACTGACGATTCTCGGGGAAAAGAGGAATGGGGGGTACGGGAAGAGACTGAACATAAACTGTGCACCTATGGATGAGGACAATGGGGAGTGGGGAAAGGGCAGAGGGTGAGGTGGGAACCTGGTGGAGGGAGCAATGGAGGGGGGAAAAATGAGGAACATTTGTAATAATATGAACAATAAAGATTTATTTTTTAAAAAAAAGAATTGATCTAACCAATATGATGAAACTCTATTATATGACCTATATATTTTTGATTCAAGCAAGACATGGCATTCATGCTGGATGGCTATTGTTGTTTGGCTGTTGTTATTTTTAAAATTTTAACAACCTAAGGGGAAAGAGGTCAGTGCCCCTGATTAAATAGTCAGATAATGCATGTTTTAAAAATGCTTGCAGCCCCTGCCGGTTTGGCTAAGTGGATAGAATTTTGGCTTGTGGACTGAAGGGTCCCATGTTTGATTCTGGTCAAGGGCACATTCCTTGGTTGCAGGCTTGATCCCCAGTAGGAGGTTTGTAGGAGGCAGCTGTTCAATGAATCTCTCTTATCATTGATGTTTTTATCTCTCTCGCCCTCTTCCTTCCTCCTTGAAGTCAATAAAATATATTTTTTTAATTATTGCAGAATAAAAAACTAAAATATAAAAATAACAACTATAAGATAGTCTCATGTAAAATACATGCGGCCATGAGTATACACAAGTATATGCTTATTTTCTCTTTCAGACCCAATAACAGTATATGCTGAGCTAAAAAATTAAGTTAAAATCAATAAACTGTATTTTGAATTTCATTAATATGATGTGAATGTATCTGGCGAAGGAAAAACTTCACATGAGATTGATATTTTCTTAATTTGGTGATCTCATGAAATTCACATATTGCTTCAGTAAGATGAGAATATCATAAATTTTTAACAGAACTCGAGAAATTATAAATCTTATCACTGCTTTTTCAAAGAAGTCAGATAAATCTATAATGTCACATAAAATTCGTATTATCCAACTGATAATATTTTCATTAGGCAAAGTATTTTGCATTTCAATAAACTAAGGATAATGAATGTTAAATAAAATTTTCTTGAATTTTCTGCATTTAATATTAAATATTTAAATGATTCATCCCTTTAAATGGTAATATGCCTAAGTTCAAACTTAAAATGAAAATATGGAGAGTAAATGGATGCTGCACAGACACACTCCCAGGAACAAACTGGAATTACAACTAAAATACTGAAAAACTTCCAGAATAATCAATGTAAGACTCACAAGAGAAAACCCTGACACCCAACGACCAAAAGTAGAGACCTGCATAGAGACTGGTAGGAGGGGCCAAGGCGCAAAAGGACTGGCTGGCCGCCAACACACAGCAGCAGAAGTTTCGGAGAAATATCTAAGCTGTGGGGGGGAGATTCTCCTGAGAATTTTGGGACATAATCCCCAAGCTGTGCTCCCCAGCAGAGAGCACAACTGAGAAGGGTACCCACATAACATTTGGCTATGAAAAGAAGCAGGGTGCTGTCTGCCAGGGAGCAATGGCTAGAAAATTCAGGCACCCTCTTAAAGGGCCAATGCACAAAATTCTCTGTGGAGCCATCCACTTTGTGCTCTGGCAGAAGGAGGGCAGAGTGAAGTAGAGCTGTGTGAGAAGAAGCCAGGAGCTCAAGGGTTAGAGCTCAGAAGGCAGACACCCCTGGTTTCCTGTGCTGAGTCATTCACTCACACAGCAGAGGACATTTTCCCCACACAGACATTTGATTTGCCTAGGGGGGGAGGCAGTTGATCCACACTATTGGGAAACACCTTGCCTGGAGTCTACTTAAGAGACTAAAAATAATAATAAGCCTTCAGGCAGAAACAACTGCCCCAACCTATTGGGGAAAAAACCTCTTTCCACACCTAAAAATGATAGCCTGAGGGCAATTCAAGTCAGAATCCTATAAGTCTGCAGAGGCAGTACCTGGAGGCTTCAAGTCTTTGCCTGATCTAATTAGTCAGAAACAGTTTGATGCTGTCCTGTACTAGCGATTGAGAGGTGTACAGGATCTACCAAATACGTAGTCACAAACCCAAACAGATAGCCAAAATGAAGAGACAAAGAAACAACCCCCAAATAAAACAAGAGAATTCTCCAGAAGAAGGGATAAATAAAGCAGAAATTGAAATTTATCTGAAACAGAGTTCAGAGTAATGATGGTAAAGATGCTCAACTGATGAAATAGAATCAGTAATCAAAAAACTCCCAGCAAACAAAAGCCTGGGTTTGGATGGCTTTATACGGGAGTTTTTACCAAACATTCGAAGAACTAACACCTATACTCTTCAAACTTTTTCAAAAAATCCAAGAGGAAGAAACACTCCCAAACTCATAAGGCCAGAATTATCATAATTCTAAAACCAGATAGAGACACTACAAAGAAACAGAATTATAGGCCAATATTCTTGATGGTGCTGAAAGCTAAGAAGGAAGCCCCTGCCCCTGCCCCTCCCAAAGCCAACGCTAGAGCAAAGTCTTTGAAGGCAAAGAAAGCAGTGTTGAAAGGCGTCCATAGCCAACCACACACAAAAAAGAAGAGATCCGCATGTCACCCACCTTCCCATGGCCAATGACACTAAGACTCTGAAGGCAGCCTAAATATCCTCGGAATAACGCACCCAGAAGTGCATTGATGGCAAGCTTGACCACTATGCCATCATCAAATTCCACCTGACTATTGAGTCAGCCATGAAGAAGATAGAAGACAATAATACACTTGTGTTCATTGTGGATGTCAAGGCCAACAAGAACCAGACCAAACAGGCTGTGAGGAAGCTCTATGACATTGATGTGGCCAAAGTCAACACCCTGATCAGGCCTGATGGTGAAAAGAAGGCATATGTTCTACTGGCTCCTGACTATGATTCTTTGAATGTTGCTAACAAAATTGGAATCATCTAAACTGAGACCAGCTGCCCAATTCTAAATATAAAAATTTTACACTGGAAAAAAACAAACTACTAGATTTAATAAATGAATTTGGCAATGTAGCAGGATACAAAATCAACACCCAAAAATCGATGTTTTTTTTGTAAAGCAATAATGAATTATCAGAAAGAGAAACTAAACAAACAATTCAACTTACCATTGCAACAACAACAAAAATAAGATACTAAGGAATAAACTTAACCAAGAAGGCAAAAGACCTATACTCAGAAAACTATAGGAGAAAAAATATAGAAGATACAGTATAAACAAGGGGAAGAATATACTGTGTTCATGGACTGGTAGAATCAACATCATTAAAATGTCCATACTACCCAAGGCAATCTGCACATTCAATGCAATCCCTATTAAAATACCAATGGCATGACCTGGCTGGTTTGGCTTAGTGGATAGAGTATCGGTCAGTACTGAAGGATCCCACATTCAATTCTGGTCCGGGGCACATGTCTGTTGCAGGCCCGATCCCCAGTAGGGGGCATATAGAAGGCAGCTGATCAATGATTCTCTTATTATTGATGTTTCTATCCTTCCCTTTACCTTCCTCTCTGAAATAGATAAAAAAATGTATATAAAATACCAAAGGCACATTTCGCAGGCCTAAACCAAAAACTCCAAAAATTTATATGAAATAAAAAAGACCCAGAATAGCTGCAGGAACCTTGAGAAAGAAAAACAAAGTTGGAGAAATCACAATATATAATCAAAACAGCCTAGTACTGGTACAAGAACAGGAATATAGATAAAATGGAAATCAACAGAGAACCCAGAAATCAACCCAAGCCTTTAAGCTCATTAATATTTGACAAAGGAAGCAAGAGCATACAACGGAGTCAAGAGAGTCTCTTCAATAAGTGGTATTGGGAAAATTGGACAGGTGCATGCAAAAAAAATGAAACTAGACCACCAACCTACACTATGTAAGTCGTGAAATCATAAAAATCCCAGAAAACATCATAGGCAGCAAAATCTCAGACATTTCTCGTAGCAATATATTTATATATAAATATCCTAAGGCGGAGAAAATAAACAAATTGAACTACATCAAAATAAAAAGCTTCTGCACAACAAAAAAAACCACCAACAAAATGAAAAGAGAGCCTAAACCAATTTGGCTCAGTGGATAGATCGTCAGCCTGCAGACTGGGGGGTCCTAAGTTCGATTCCAGTCAATGGCATGTACCTTGGTTGGGGGCACATCCCCAGTAGGGGGTGTGCAAGAGGCAGCTGATCCATGATTCTCTCTCATCGGTGTTTCTAACTCTCTATCCCTCTCTCTTCCTCTCTGTAAAAAAAAAAAAAAAAAAAATCAATAAAATATATTTTTTTAAATGTAAAGAGAGCCCACTGAATGGGAGAATATATTTGGCAATGATATATCTGATAAAGGGTTAATATCCAAAATATATAAGAAGCTCATACAATGTAACAAAAGAAAGACAAACAATCCAATTTAAAAATGGGCAAAGGACCCAAATACGTAGACACTTCTCCAAAGAGAACATACAAATGGCCAAGAGACATATGAAAACATGCTCAAAGTCTCTAATCATCAGAGAGATGCAAATTAAGATGACAATGAGGTATCATCTCACAACTGTCAGAATGACTACCATCAACAAATGACAAGTGCTGGTGAGGATGTGGAGGAAAAGGAACCCTCCTGCACTGCTGGTGGGAACGCAAATTGGTGCAGCCACTGTGGAGAACAGTATAAAGTGCCCTCAAAAATTAAATATGGAATTGCCATTTGGCCCAGAGATCCTACTTCTAGGAATGTTTCCTAAGAAACCCAGAACACCAATCAGAAAAAATGTATGCACCCCTATGTTCATAGCAGCACAATTTACAATAGCTAAGATCTGAAAATAGTCCAAGTGCCCATCAGTAGACAAGTGGATCAAAAAGCTGTGGTACATTTATACCATGGAATACTGTGCAGCAATAAAAAATAAGCATCTCGCCCTAACTGGTTTGGCTCAGTGGATAGAGCGTTGGCCTGCATACTGAAGGGTCCCAGGTTGGATTCCGGTCAAGGGCATGTACCTTGGATGCAGGCACATCCCTGGTAGGGGGTGTGCAGGAGGCAGCTTATTGATGTTTCTAACTCTATCCCTCTCCCTTCCTCTCTGTAAAAAAAAAATCAATAAAATGTGTTTTTTTTTTTAAATCTCTTACCCTTTGAGATAGCATGGAGGGACCTGGGAGTAGCATGCTAAGTGAAATAAGTCAGTGAGAGAACAAGTATCACATGATTGCATTCATATGTGGAATCTAAGTAACAAACTATACTGATAAAGAGAGTGGACACAGACAATAGGGTACTGAAGGCCTGGGACGGGGAAGGGGGTAGAGGTGGACTGGAGAGGGTCTATGGGCAAAAAAGGACAGATGTAGTACTTTCAACAATAAATAATTATTTTAAAAATAATAATAATGAAAATATGTATGCATACTTCTTAAGAACCTTTATTTGAAAAAGGATTACCTTTCCCAAAAATTAATTCAAATTTTTAAAATATGAAACGTCAAAATTTGCCATTTATAATGTTGCATCATCTATATATATAAAAAGCCAGTGTCCATGATATCCAGGACAACCAAGCAACCAGTCACCACGAGGTGCATTGAGCACCGCTCAGTCCCTCCCGCCCCCCGCCCTCACCCCAGCCCATGAGCAGAGGCTCCCAGCAGCAGGGCGGGGCAGGGCAGTTTGCAGCTCATACACAATTTTGTGCACTGGACTTCTAGTATATTTATGTTTATGACATGTGAAGTAGCCATTAATTTATTTTTTAATTCAATTTTCAAACATAGTTTAAATTGATTGCTTGATTGAATTAAGTAATCAAAGATAATTAAAGGTAAAAAAAAAGTTCTAACTAATTATAGCCTAAAGTATGGTATTCAAGTAAACTATGGGATTTACTTCTCCTTTACAGGTTAATAGGGGAGAAATGTATCAATGCAGTTCTGAAAAACAATTTTAAAGCTTTGTTAGTGAATTACTCAATGTTTAATTTTTCTCTTTGAGTTATAACTTAACACAGCACTTTGATGCTGTCACTTAGCATTGTTTAAAAGATGAAAGTCCCAAGTAAGCAAACACTTGATCAGTAATATAATCATGCCTCTGTGGACATTAAAGTTAAAAACGAGCAATCAAATTAGGAGTTTGAATACAATGGGACTGTTGTACATAAGGACTCAAAGAGCTACCATGCCCGTTAGTGGCACTGGAGGGGGGGGGAAGCTTATTAAATAATTAATTACAGCAGAAAATGGTTTGGCTCAGTGGATAGAGCGTCGGCCTGTGGACTGAAAGGTCTCAGGTTCGATTCCGGTCAAGGGCATGTACATTGGTTGCGGGCCCATCCCCAGTGGGGGGTGTGCAAGAGGCAGCTGGTCAATGTTTCTCATCGACGTTTCTAACTCTCTATGCCTCTCTCTTCCTCTCTGTAAAAAATCAATAAAATATATTTTTTTCAAAAGTTCCTCAAAACTAATTATACTTGTATAGATGCCCTGCCTATTCTCATTCTCTCCAAGTGTTTCCTATTTATATATTCTCCCAGAATCACTGTATGAAATGATAAGTTCTACTAAAATGATATGTAGGATGCCCTGGAGTGTCTATAAATATGCTCTAAATTAATATTTTTATATATATTTTATTGATATTTTACAGAGAGGAAGGGAGAGAGATAGAGAGCTAGAAACGTTGATGAGAAACATCCACCAGCCGCCTCCTGCACACCCCCCACCGGGGATGTGCCCGCAACCAATGTACATGCCCTTGACCGGAATCGAACCTGGGACCTTTCAGTCCGCAGACCGACGCTCTACCACTGAGCCAAACCGGTTTCGGCTCTAAATTAATATTTTGAATCTTCTATATTTCTGGACCTGATATTGTTTTGCTTTAGTTTTTTTTTCCAGTTACCCTTACCTACTTTTTCACAATATTCCCTTAGAATCTAACGAGTGTTGAACAAAATAATTTCCTCATTAGCCTTTGGCAATTTAGTTCTCTAATGCTTTAGAGAAACACATCACACCACCTTTATCATTTAGAAAGGGGTTAGAATCTAAAAGGAAAAAGGAACACACATTTTGAAGAATATATGGAAACTAGAAGCCCTATGCATGAAGATTGGTGCTCGAATGGGCCTTCCTTTTCCTGGCTGCCGGCACCACCTTCACTCTGGCCAGAGCCGCCTTTCCACCTTCCTACCCTGCTCAGAGGCCCAGAGTGGCCGGGCCTGTGTCTCCCCACCACCACCACCACCACCACCACCACCACCACCACCACCACCCCGCCACTTGGCAGCTGCATATGCAAATTAGTCACCATATTTGTTGGGTTAATTTGCCTACTCATTCCTGATTGTCTGTAGGTATGGTCAATTAGCATGTTTGTCCATTATTATATAAGCTGGCCTAATTCTGGAAATTCAAGAAAATCAACTAGTTCTAATGAAAATGTGTTTCTTCCTGAATTTGCAACACTATTGATGACTTCTTATGAAAGGTTTTCTGCCATTCTAGAATTCAGTTATTTCTGTATTATGGGAAAATATTTGCAGAGTTTCTAATGTGTCCATCACAGAGATATCAGACTGGTAATATAGGAAAGTCATGTTATATGATTCTTTACTTAAAAAACAATCCCCATGTTTTTATTTATAGGAGTAGCTATATACCGGGACATCTAGATCTAGAAATATCCTATGATATTCTTCTCTCTTCTGTTGCCCTCTGTTGATCCCAGAATTGAAATACTTGAGTGAGAAGGTTGAAAACTGAATTTCCTTATTATGTTGTACACTTAAGAAAACCCTTGTTAACATAATTCTTTGTGGGGTGGGGAGGATAGGGAGAATACAGACTCAGAATAAAATATCATTTATAAATCAAGACTAATTTGAATTATTGAAGTTTCCCTTAGCTTAAGTTTCTAAAAAAACAAAACAAAAAATTTAACTACAGTTATACTGGGGATGTGCAAATGAGCTAAAAAGTGTCAATGAGCAAAAATCCTCATCTTTCAGAACAGGAATTCAATGAATATTTAAAATAGATTTGTCAAGCCGAAACCGGTTTGGCTCAGTGGATAGAGCGTCGGCCTGTGGACTGAAAGGTCCCAGGTTCGATTTCAGTCAGGGGCACGTACCTTGGTTGCAGGCACATCCCCAGTAGGAGATATACAGGAGGCAGCTGATCAATGTTTCTCTCTCATCAGTGTTTCTAGCTCTCTATCCCTCCCCTTCCTCTCTGTGAAAAATCAATAAAATATATTTTTTAAATAAATAAATAAATAAATAAATAAAATAGATTTGTCAAAGCTGAAAAATATAAAGATTTTAGTTAGAAAACAGGGATAGGGGGACCGAAGCAAGATGGCGACCTAGGAAGTCTCCTGGGCCGCCATCTCCTCAACAATTTGGAAAAAAAGAACAGATAAAAGCAAAAGGGATCGCACCAGACCCACAGGAAAGCTGGCAAAATGGGAAGGCTACAACTAGACACAAAGCAGGATGCTGCTGCTGCCATGTGGAGTTTAAAACTACAGCGAAACTGGACCTGCCGGAGCTGCTGCCGCCGGGAATGAGGGAAGCCAGACCTCACTCCGCCCCGGGGCCCAGGGAGTGGGCCAGCCCTGCCACGGGAGCTGATGGGGGCCTACACTGCAGCTGCCACCGCGCCTTCGCCGCGCCTTCGGCTCCTGCCTGGACGAGAAGCCTGTGAGCGCGAACTCCCAGCCCGCCCGCAGTGCTGGAGAGGAGCGGCGCCTTGGCTCTGCCCCCCGCACTCACTGCCGGGCGGGCGAAGAGATGGTGTAGTATCTGCCCGCCCGCAGCCAGCTTGGCCCAGCCCCCGCGCTTACTGAGCTGGCGAAGAAATCGCGCAACGTCTCCCCGCCCGCAACCAGCCCAGAAATGGGAACGCTACAACTAGACACCAAGCAGGCGCCGCAGCTGCCATGTGGAGTTTAAAACTACGGCGAAACAGGACCTACCGGAGATGCTGCTGCCGGGAATGAGGGAAGCCAGACCTCGCTCCGCCCTGGGGCCCAAGGACTGGGCCAGGCCGCCGGCCATGGGAACCAGGGAGCTGTTATGGGACCTTCAGCGCCTGCCCACAACCATCCCAAGGAGCTGTCGCAGCATCTCCCAGCCTGCGGCCAGCTCGGCCCAGTCTCCGCACAGACCTTATTGGTGGGGAGCTGGCGCGGCGCATTCCCTTTGCCCCGGCGAGTCTTTCCGCTGCCACCGCCAGCAGCCGGCTCCAAAGCTTACGCCACTACCACCATGTGGATTTTAATACTACAGGGGAAATTGAGACACGGGAGCTACCGTCGCTGCCGCACCCACTGCCGCCCCCGCGAATGGGAATCCACCAAAATCAGAGCTCACTACGCCCCTGGCTCAGAGAGAGTGTGGCTTCAGAATTTAGCCTCTGTGTCCACAGCAGCTCCGCTTCCACAACAAAGGAGACACCATTGAGGGGGAATTCCCCGGCGCAGCCACCTCAGCCCGCCCACAGCCTTCCCAGCACACCCGCCGTGCGGGTGGGGAGCATGCACGGCACCTTCCATTAGCGGCCCCGGAGAGTCCTCCCTCAGCTGCCGCATGGCAGGGCCGAAGCTCCCGCCACTGCCGCCATGTGAACTTTAAATCTACAGTGGAAATTGAACCACAGGAGCGACCGTCGCTGCCGCACCAGCCACCGCCACCCCCCACCACCACTGCAAATAAAGGAAATCCACTGAGAACAGAGCTCACTACGCCCTGGGCTCAGAGAGTGAGCGGCCTCAGAACTTAGCCTCCGCCTCTGCAGCTGCTCCGCTTCCGCAACAAATGAGACACCTTTGAGGGCGGTCTACCCGCCTGCAGCCATCTCAGCCCGCCTGCAACTGTCCCAGCCTGCCTGCCGTGCTAGCAAGGAGCTAGCAGGGCACCCCCAATACGAGACCCCAGCACCCAAGAGGGGTCGTGTGCCCTGAGTGAGCCATATGTCCAGGGGGCCGTGTGCCCCGGGTGAGCCATGTGTCCCAGGGGGCCGTGTGCCCCGGGTGAGCCGTGTGTCCCAGGGGGCCGTGTGCCCCGGGTGAGCCGTGTGTCCCTAGGGAAGCAGTGGGACCCAGGGGGAGGGGCGGTGAGAACCAGAGGAGGAGCGGACTCTATTCGGGTGGTCCTGAGATAGCCACCATAAAACAAGCAGACTGCCAAACGAGGAACGGATTCTATTCATGAGATCCTGAGATAGTCACCATAAAACAAGCAAATTGTCAAATGACAGCAGGGAGGGGAAGGAGACCTGGGGGGAGATAAGAGAACAACCTAAGGACTGGTATGCATGAATACAACCAATGAACACAGAACTCTGGGGAGGGAGGGCATAAATGGGAGTGGGGGGAGGCCAGTGGTAAGATATGTACACATATAATACCTTAATAAAATTCATGTGAGGGGAAAAAATAAAAAAGAAAAAGAAAACAGGGATAAATACTAAAAGAAATTTGCTTTAAAAAAAAAAAAGCCCTAGCCAGTTTGACTCAGTGGATAGAGCATTGACCTGCAGACTAAAGGGTCCTGGGTTTGATTCTGGTCAAGGATGCATACCTCAGTGGCAGGTTCAATCTCTGGCCCTGGTCAGGGCTCATGTGGGAGGCAACCAATGTGGGAGGTATCTCTCGCATATCGATGTTTGTGTCTCTCCCCATTTCTTACACTCTCTCTAAAAATCAATGGAGCCTGGGCGGTATGGCTCAGTGGTTGAGCATCAACCTATGAACCAGGAGGTTATAGTTGGATTCCCTTTTAGGGAATATGCCTGGGTTGCGGGCTTAATCCCTAGTGTGGGTCATGCAAGAGGCAGCCTATCAATGACCTCTCTCTCCTCATTAATGTTTCTGTCGCTCTTTTCCTCTACCTTCCTCTCTGGAATCAATTAAAAATATTAAAAATAATAATAAATTAATATCAATGGGAAAATATCCTCAGGTGAAAATTAACAAAAAAGAGAGGAAGGGAGTTTTGTAAGAAGGTGCTGTTCTGAAAGGAAGGAAAAGCGCCTGTGTCTGGCAGAGCCGGTGTGAGACGGAGAGACAAGCCTTCCCTGCCGCCGGGGTAATCAAGAGTTTTGGCCGGACCTTTGAACACCCACCGAGACAGTGAGGAGCCAGACGCAAAGCACAGACTATGGCGCTGAAACAGATTAATAAGGAACTTAGTGATTTGGCCCGTGACCCTCCAGCACAGTGTTCTGCAGGTCCAGTTGGGGATGTTTCATTGGCAAGCCACAATTATGGGACCTAATGACAGCCCATATCAAGGTGGTGTATTCTTTTTGACAATTCATTTTCCTACAGACTACCCCTTCAAACCACCTCAGGTTGCACTTACAAGAATTTATCATCCAAATATTAACAGTAATGGCAGCATTTGTCTCGATATTCCAAGATCACAGTGGTCTCCTGCATTAACTATTTCTAACGTTCTTTTATCCATTTGTTCACTGCTATGTGATCCAAACCCAGATGACCCCCTAGTGCCAGAGATTGCACGGATCTATAAAACAGACAGAGATAAGTACAACAGAATATCTCGGGAATGGACTCAGAAGTATGCCATGTGATGCTACCTTAAAGTCAGAATAACCTGCATTATAGCTGGAATAAACTTTAAATTACTGTTCCTTTTTTGATTTTCTTATCCGGCTGCTCCCCTATCAGACCTCATCTTTTTTAATTTTATTTTTTGTTTACCTCTCTCCATTCATACACATGCTTATCTGAGAGGACTTAAGTTCTTCCAGCTTTGGAAACTGTAGTTACAAGAGAACAGTTGCCCAAGATTCAGAATTTTTTTTTAAAAAATGGAGCATGTGTATTATGTGGCCAAATGTCTTCACTCTAATTTGGTTATGAGACTAAAACCATTCCTCACTGCTCTAACATGCTGAAGAAATCACCTGAGGGGGAGGGAAATGGAGGCTCAGTTGTCGCACCAAAGGAAACAGCATTATTCTAGCAGCATCCATCTTGTTTAAGCCTTCCACTGTTAGAGCTCTGAGGTTACATGATATACTTTATGCTCATAACTGATGTGGCTGGAGAATTGGTATTGAATTTATAGCATCAGCAGAACAGAAAATGTGATATATTTTATGCATGTCAATAAAGGAATGACCTGTTCTTGTTCTACAGAGAATGGAAATTGGAAGTCAAACACCCTTTGTATTCCAAAATAGGGTCTCAAACATTTTGTAATTTTCATTTAAATTGTTAGGAGGCTTGGAGCTATTAGTTAATCTATCTTCCAATACACTGTTTAATATAGCACTGAATAAATGATGCAAGTTGTCAATGGATGAGTGATCAACTAATAGCTCTGCTAGTAACTGATTTATTTTTCTTCAATAAAGTTGCATAAATCAATGGGGGGGGGGGGGAAGAGAGGAAGGAAGGGAGGGAGGGAGGAATTATTGTTCCTGAGAAAGAGGTAGGAATAGAAATGGACAGAGGGAACAACATTTCCTTGGGTTAAAAAAAAATAAAAAGACCTTATCACTATTTATATATTTTTAAATATACTTTTATTGATTTCAAAGAGGAAGAGAGAGGGAAAGAGAGATAAAAACATTAATGATGAGAATCATTGATCACTGCCTCTTGCACACTCACTACTGGAGATGGAGCCCGAAACCCAGGCACGTGCCCTTGAGCAGAATCAAACCTGGGACCCTTCAGTACTCAGGCTGATGCTCTATCCACTCAGCCAAACCAGTTAGGGTACTATTTATATTTTAAAACTTGTTTACATATACTGCTTTAATTTAAAAAATTATTGTAAAACTAGAGACTGATACATGAGAATTTATGCACTGGAGGGAAGGTTCCTCAGTCCGGCCTACCCTCTCTCACAGTCCATGAGCCCTCAGGGGCAGGAGGCGACCTGGCAATCAGGGGAAAGCAACACCCCATCACACCTCTGCTGCTGCCATTGCTGGCAGCACAAGCCTCGGCCGGCCCTGGTTACCTGAGCCTTGGGTGGCCCTGGGAGGCTGGGCAGCCACCATCTGAGGCTTGCCTACACCTCAGGCCAGTCCTGGGCAGCTGGAGGGCTGAGGGCAAGTCTGGCCACACCATGAACCTGCAGCCCTTCTGGTGGGGCTGAAAGGAGTGGGGAACTCCAGTGGGGCTTAGGTGTGGCACCTCATGAAAATATGTATGAATCCACCATCTGTAGCTATGGGCATCTCCATCTTTGTGATGCTATGATGGTCAATTTGCATATTCCCTCTTTATTATGTAGGATATCTTAAGATTTCCCTGGAGCATTCATATATTTTCAATGATTACTTTTCCCATGGGATTTTATTTGATAATATTAAGATCTAAGTCCCAGCCTCACTGGCAAGGCTTATTGACTGAACGTCAACCAATGAACCAGGAGACCATGGTTCAATTCCAGGTCAGGGCACATGCCCAGGTTGAAGGCTTGATCCCCAGTGTGGGGCATGCAGGAGGCAGCTGATCAATGATTTTCTCTCATCATTGATGTTACCATTTGTCTCTCCCTTTCTCTCTCTGAAATAAACATTTTTTTAAAAAAAAATATCTAAGTCCCTGAACAAATCAGAAATTGACAAAAGGGTGGTTAATAATGTTGTTGATTATTAAGTATTTTGAGAATATGGATTCCTGGCATTCATAATGATAAAAAGCACATATCTTATTTGTACTTATCCTATATAAAAAAAAAAAAAGCCTAATATGCTCAATGTCCGGTCGTCTGGTGACCAGTCCACTGCTCAACCAATCAAAGCATAATATGCTAATGATATGCTAAGGTCTTTCAACAACTCACTTTGATGTGCACTCACCACCAGACAGTCAACTGGTCAACCAGTCAGTATGACATGCTCTGACCACCAGGGGGAAGATGCTCTGGCCAGTAGGTTAGCTTGCTGCTGGGGTCTCACTGATAGGAACTCAGCAAGATGGGCCAGACATGCCATGGAGCCCTCCGATGGTCCCTCCCAGCTGGCCAATCTCCCGTGTCCCTCCCCAGCTGGCTGATCATGCACTGGTGAGGCCCCTCAGTCTGGCCTGAGCCCTCTCACAGTCTGGGACCCCTCAAGGGATGTCAGAAAGCCGGTTTCAGCCTGATCGCACAGGCCACTCTCCTCAGGAGGGCGCCAGATGCAGGGCTCATAACTGGTGAGTGCTACTGTGGCAGCAGGAGCCTCTCTCGGTTGGGACCAATTGGGCTTGAGCCTATGGCAGGTGCAGTGTGGACAGGATGAGTGGGGAGCAGCAAGTAGGAGCTGCAGACGGCATTGGACTGTGGGTTTTGGCCCAATCCTTGCAGGCCACCCAAAGTGACCCCAGTTGTGCACGAATTTGTGCACCAGGCCTCTAGTAAATAAATATCCATTATGTTTTAAAAATAAATTATAGTAAAGATATTTTTACACCAACCTGACTGGCTGTATCTTCTTTTTAACATTATAGCTTTTGTATTAGCTGTGGGATCATTTTCAAATGAAAATTCTTCTGTTTCATCATTTTCAAATACATTATTTTCATCCAGTATCTTTTCGGTAATTGGAAATTCCATTTCCTTCTGAAAGTTCCAAGGGTTGTCAAAATTATATGAGAAATGTTTAAAATATGGTAAGGTATCAGAATCATCTGTTTTGTCTAAAATTCCTTCCTTGCCTACTTGATCTTCAATTTCCATAATTTTTATTATTTTGACTTCTTGTTTCTTATCAGAGTCAAATTCACTTGTTGGAGGATGTTCATGTTTATCTCCTTTGCCTCCTTCTTCTTTCTTTTCACTATATTTTATAATTTTATCTCCATTGGCATATGCAAAGCCTAACATATTAAAACCAAAATCAAACCAAGTTGGTTCGATAATTGAGCTATTGTTAGTGATTGTGTCTTCTTTTTCTGATACTATTTCTGTACATGGAATTGTGGGTTCTTCTTCAGATGATATGGAATCAGGAACATCATGTAGTGGTGGATAGCTTTCTTGGGACAATAATTCAGGCCCTGTTTCCTCACCTCCAAAACCTAAATAATTTGTAAATCCACCGCCAAACCAACCAGTCGGTTGAGGATTGAGAATGTGCTCTGACTCAGATGCTCTGGTCTGTTTCTTTGGCCCTGAAGTGAGTTCTGATTCAGGTTCTTGTTCATGTTCTATTTGAGGCCCATCATCACTTAATTCCTCTAGGTCCTTCTCATCTTCTACTGCTATTTTTCTACTTTGAAATGAGCTTTCATGTTCAAAAAATGATTCAAAAGTGATCTCTTCTGCTTCCCTTCCAAATCCAAACCACCCTTTCACATCAGGCACAGCCGTGGACCGTGGGACATAATCCACTTCTGGAATAGGATCCTGTTTCACACTTCCAGCTTCTACTCCGTCCCAATTTTTTGAGTTACTAGTTTTTCTGATATCATCAGGAGCCTCCAATAATGGAAATTGGTCTTCATTCCAAGTACTTTCAGAAACTGAATAAAATCCAGGTTCTCTCTGAAAATCATTCTCATATACACTAGATTTTTGGTCCTCATCATCTTCATATGGGTATATATTTTCACCATCATCACTATTTAACTCACTATCTTCATTTTCAAATGCATAGCTTACTCCAAGAAGACAAAGAAAATCAGATTCCTAAAAGGAAAAAAAAATTATTATTGACATAAATATACTAAAACGCCTTATTTCTCCCTAAATTGTTTAAAATGGATGTCTATGCTTTTCCCAACACTACACAACTATCTCAACAGCAGAGCAAAACCTAAAATCAGATCTCCTGCCAGGCCAATGTAGTTCAGTGGTTGATCATCGACCTATGAACCAGGAGGTCTCTATTCTATTCCCAGTCAGGGCACACGCCCAGGTTGTGGGCTTGAACCCCAGTGGTGTATGCAGGAGGCAGCTAATCAATGATTTCCTCTCATCATTGATGTTTCTATTTCTCTCTCCCTCTACCTTCCTCTCTGAAATCAATTATATATAAAAATCATATCTCCAAGGAGAAAAAACCAAGATGGCAGCATAGGTAAACGCCTAACTGCAGCCTCACTCAACAATTTCAAAAACAAAACTAAAATATAAAATGGACATTATCCAGAACTACAGGAAGGTTGACTGACTGGAAATTCTACAACTAGAAGGAAAGAGAAAACCAGAAGGAAAATCAGAGGAGCTGTAAAAGCCTAAGGTACCAAGAGACACAGTGTGTGTGGGGGGGGAGAGAACGGAGCCAGAGAGGAGGGGCGGCTGAGTGCCTGGCTGGTGTTCCCTAGCGGGAAGGAGATATAAGATCAGGACTGTGCTGAACCCCAACTCCGACTGCACTGAACCCCAGTTCTGGGCTAGACCCTGGGGTCCTAGGCTCAGACAGAGGGAATCTGGGCTGTAAGGCAGAAGCTTAGGGGAGCAGCGAAAGGCAGAGCCCGGAGTGGAGCACATTTATAAGCAGAGGACGGGCTATTCCCTGAGCTGCTGTATTGCCCTAGCGGGAAGGAGACAAAAGTTCTGGACTGTGCTGAGCCCCAGTTCTGACTGCACTGAACCCCAGTCCTGGGTGAGACCCTGGGGACCCAGGCTCATACAGAGGAAATCTGGGATGTAAGGCAGAAGCTCAGGGGAGCTGCAAAAGGCAGAGCCCCCAAGTAGCACACAATTCGTGCAGAGGACAGATGGTTGATTGGGCCGCTGGATTGCCCTAGCAGGAAGGAGACATAAGCTCTAGACTGCTCTTAACCCCACTTCCAACTGCACTGAACCCCAGTTGCAGGCTCCTTGCAGGAGAGACTAGACTGTCTGATAGCAGGCGAAACTCGAGGGCGCCTTTCTCTCAGAGGTGCTTGCAGTGAATACCAAAGGACACTGAGGAACACAGACTCAGGAACCTCTGAGGGCAGGCTAACTGGAAGCCAAGGCTGTAGGCTCCACCCTGAAACTCCACCCCATCCAAGCTGAATACAGAGGCTTTGGCAGGTTTCCAAGTCTAGTGGAATAAGGCTGTCTCCAGGCATAGACACAGCTGATCCTCCCAACCTACCAACTCAGAGAAGCAGCGAAAATGCTGAGATAAGGAAACAGATCACAAACGAAAGAAATGGAGGAAAAAAAGCAACTGGATATAGAGTTCAAAACCACGCTTATAAGGTTGTTCAACAATCTCCTAGAAAAGGCCAATAAAATAAATGAGACCTATGAGGATATGAAAAGGGACCAACTAGAAATAATAAGGGATCAACTAGAAATAAAGAATACATTCTCTGAAATAAAAAATATTATACAGAGTCCTAAAAACAGATTGGAAGATTGCAAGCATCAAGTCAAAGATTTGGAACACAAAGAACCAGAGGACACTCCTCTGCAAAAGCAAGAAGACAAGAGAATCCAAAAAGTTGAAGATAGTGTAAGAAACCTCTGGGACAACTTCAAGTGAACCAACATCAGAATTATGGGTGTCCCAATAGATGAGAGAGAGCAAGATAACGAAAACATATTGGAAGAAATAGTGACATGAAACTTCCCCACCTGATGAATGAAATGGACTTACAAGTCCAGAAAGCACACAGAACCCCAAACAAAAGGAATCTAAAGAGGACCACACCAAGACACATCATAATTAAAATTCCAAGAGCAAAAGACAAAGAGAGAATATTAAAAGCAGCAAGACAAAAGCAGGTAGTTACCTATCAAGGAGCACCCATACGACTGTCAGCTGATTTCTCAACAGAAAACATGCAGGCCAGATGGGAATGGCAAGAAATATTCAAAGTGATGAATAGCAAGAACCTACAGCCAAAAATACTCTACCCAGCAAAGCTATCACTCAGAATTGAAGGCCAGATAAAGAGCTTCACAAATAAATTTAAGCTAAAGGAGTTCATCACTGCCAAGCCAGAATTATATGAATTGCTAAAAGGGGTTCTTTAGGAAGAGAAAGAAAATAAAGATAAAAATTATGAACAACAAATACGTAACTATCAACAAGTGAGTCTAAAAACCAAGGGAAGTAAAAATCATGATGAACAATATTAACTGGTGAATATAATAGAATCAGAGGTATGGAAGGGGAGTGGACTGATGATTCTCGGGAAATTGGAAGGGGGGGGGGAGGGAAGAGACTGCACATAAATTGCACCTATGGATGAGGACAATGGGGGATGGGAAAGGGAAGAGGGTGGGATGGAAACTTGGTGGAGGGGAGCAATGGAGGGGAGGAACATTTGTAATAATATCAACAATAAAGATTTATTTTTAAAAAATAAAGTTTTCATATACAAAATATGAAAAAAAAATCAGATCTCTCTCAGACACTATCAGCTATATCTCAACTGAATTCTCAGGTTACTGATATAAAATAAATGAAAATCATTTTACATTAGGATTTATTTGTTATTAAATAGTTGAAGAATTTGAGAAGCAGAGGCAAGTCTTTGAGTATACTCTGCAAATAAACTCTGATGAAAAGGCATACTGATGTTTAAGCTGTGACCTAAGAGATAAGAAGGAACTAGTCAAGTGAAAAACTTGGGGAAAGCATTTCAACCAGAGGGAGTGGCCTGTTTGGGTCTCTGGGCTGGGGGAAAGTTTGGCATGTTGTAAGAACAGCAGACAGACCTATGGAGCCAGGAGCGTAGTGAGTGAGGAGAGTGTTGCATAAGATGAGGTCAGCAAGGGGGACAAGTGAGTTCCTGTAGAACCAGCGGAAAGAGTCAAGGCTTGATTCCAGGTTCAATGAAAAGCCACACTCGGGCAGTGCCTCACGGGCTGGAGCTCCTGGGCCTGGGGCAGCTGCCTGCAGGAGGCCTGGGCACCACAGGCAGACAACAAACCCCGCGCTGGGGAGCTGGCCTGATGCAAACACATTACCCCGTGCTGGGGACTGACTTGAAATAGGCAGCTTCCATCTCCAGCCCAGGGAAGACCTAAACAGCTCACCGCCTATTTAGATGCTGTGTTTCTAGAATGTTGATTGTTAATAAAAACCAAATTTACACTGCAAAAAAACACACAAACAAACAAACAAAAAAGCCGAAAAGTCACAAAATGGCTTTAACCCAAAGGAATGGCATGATCTGACTTTTCACTTTTTGTTTTTGCTTTTTAATATCCTTTGCTGTTGGGAGAATGGGTTGGGAGAGGATAGGGTTCGGTGAGAAGGCTATGGTTGTATTCTAACCGAGAGAAGCCTTGGATTAGGGTTAACGGGGAGAGTGAGAATGATGAGAAGACAATATAGTCCAGGAAATTTTTGAAGATAGATCTAACGGGACCAGTAATTATACAATAAATGGACAGTTAATCCCAGAATTTGTGTTGGGCAGAGGCCATATAACAGATTTTCTGTTTAACTAGGCAGAATCACTTCACAGTGACTTCATGAAACATAAACTGGCTTAACCTGGAATCTGAGTTAAATGAGCTAATAAAATCCACATATTGAAAAAATACCTTTACTCTCTTTCTTTTTTCCCCCCTCTCCTCCCCCCCCCCGCCCCCAAAATCGGGTAAAATTTATAAAAGAAAAGTTATTTTCTGGTTCATTTTCTCATTATCAAGCCCAACATTATCAAGCTTATTAAAAACTCTAACAGAGCCGAAGCCGGTTTGACTCAGTGGTGGAGCGTCGGTCTGCGGACTGAAAGGTCCCGGGTTCGATCCCGGTGAAGGGCATGTGCATTGGTTGCGGGCACATTCCCCGGAAGGGGGTGTGCGGGAGGCAGCTGATCGATGTTTCTCTCTCATCGATGTTTCTAGCTCTCTATCTCTCTCCCTTCCTCTCTGTAAAATATCAATAAAATATATTTTTTTAAATAAATAAATAAATAAAAACTCTAACAGAAAAAGAGGTTATGATACTTATAGAGAGTGCTAACCTAAAAATAAAAAGCTTTTCAAAGTAACAGACAACGAGCATTTACTTGAGATTTTTAAAAAAGAATAGCTATGCAGGAATTACTTATTCGGGCAGAAACCCAAATGGTGTTCTGATTAAAAGGCAAAGGCAAGGGGCATATATGAGAAAAGTGCAATTACCTCAAGGTGGTAGAAAGGCCTTTCAGTTGGTGCAGATAAGCTAAGGCAGTGATGCTAATTCTAAACAATGTTTTTAATTTTAGTCCTGTAGTCATAATATCTGCTATCTTCTTATCCTTGTTATCTTTGGGACACAATGTTGCTTTAGGCCCAGTCCAAAGGTTATTTTACCCTGTTTTAATATTCCAAAGTTTTGAGGCATACGACATGAAAGGCATTTCCTCTGGGTTTGCAGCTATGGCTGTATTTTAAAGCGGCTCCAATTATATTATTTTACTTTTTTAATATATTTTTATTGATTTCAGAGAGGAAGAGAGAGAAATAGAAACATCAATGATGAGGGAGAATCATTGATCGGCTGCCTCCTTGCACGCCCCTTACTAGGGACTGCACCTGCAACCGGGCATGTGCCCTGGACCGGAACAAAACTCGGGACCTTTCAGTGTGCAGGGCAACGCTCTGTCCACTGAGCCAAACTGGGTAGGGCTATATTATTTTGCTTAACAAGAGTGTTAATGAAAATTAAAATGTGTCCTTGTAGGATAATAACATTAATAATAATATATAACACTTATCTTGGTCATACTAGTACTAAAGTACTATTCTATGTAGGTTATATATGCTTACATTTCCTCAATAAATTTATGAGGTAGCACTATATTATAATCATCATCCTCATTTTACAGATGAGACAATTAAGGCTCACAAGATCACAAGGCTACTAAGTGGCTGACTCAGGCTTTCAACTCAGTCCACCTCCAGAATCCGTGCTATTAACCACTACACTCTGCAACTTTGTTAATTTTTCAAAAAGCAAAGCTTTGGCCAAAACCAGTTTGGCTCAGTGGATAGAGCGTCGGCCTGCGGACTGAAGGGCCCCGGATTCGATTCCGGTCAAGGGCATGTACCCTGGTTACGGGCACATCCCCAGTAGGGGGTGGGCAAGAGGCAGCTGGTCAATGACTCTCTCTCATCGATGTTTCCAACTCTCTATCCCTCTCTATAGAAAATTAATAAAATATATATTTTTTTTAAAAAAGCAAAGCTTTGCTTGTCATAACTTTGTCTTACCTAATTTTATTCACACAATCAAGCTATTCCTAAAGTTAGTTCTCAGACCAACTATTTTATTGTATTCACTATATAAAATATATAACCAAGGAGCACTTATACTTTAGAAAACTACTTTAGCCAAGAAATTTTAAATTCAATTAATAACCATAATGAATTTACTCACTTTGGTTGGTATTTGAATTTCCTCGAGTATAAATACCTCTTCAATCTGGACTGCATCTCTGGGGAAATATCCAAAGTCCTTTCCTTTCTAAAAAAATTTTAAGAAAAAGGATTAGCAAGGAAGAATGCTCATAGCAGTAATAACAATTAAACCTAATTTTGCCCATATCCCTGGCTTTCATCTATTTTAAATTACAAATATTAATGGCTTTCATTTGCCATCTAAAAGAAAGTGAGTGAGCCGAAACCGGTTTGGCTCAATGGATAGAGCGTCAGCTGTGGACTGAAGGGTCCCAGATTGGATTCCGGTCAAGGGCATGTACCTTGGTTGCGGGCACATCCCCGGTAGGGGGTGTGCAGGAGGCAGCTGATCCATGTTTCTCTCTCATTGATGTTTCTAACTCTCTATCCCTCTCTTTTCCTCTCTGTAAAAGATCAATAAAATATTTTTTTCAATAAAATATATTTTTTTAAAAAAGAAAGTGAGTGAAATAATATCCCTTTTGGTATTCAAAAAACAGCATTAATAGGAGGGAACAAAGAGCCAGGCTGTAAAATGCCTTTTTTTTTTTTTTCCCAAACTTCAGAGGAAAAACCTTTCATATCCTCCTTTTCTTCCTTTCTGTGCTCCCTGGTGACCTGCCCTGCCCAGGTGGACCACAGACTTACACCAGCAAACTGGGGACATCTACCGGCCAGGGAATGGGGGTAGTAGCCACGCTAGACAGAGCTGTGACATACTCCTCATTTTCAGGATGTCAAAATCAGGAAAAAAGTTTAAACTCTGAAGGGCCAAGAGAGTTTCATCCAGGTGGTAAAGATCTATGAGTCCTCCAGGGAGGATTTGGTTCCGTTTAACTTTTTGGGGCCACCCTGGTAACAGAGACCCTCTTAATCCAGCTTCATGCATGTAGGATGTCCCTGGAGAGTGAAGTCTCCACGCAGTCATTCTCAGCCCATTTCTTATCCCTATCAAGGTTTAAAGACCATCTTTCTGTCTTTCTTTTTTTTTTTTGTATGTTCTTCTCCCCCCCCCCCCACCTTTTTTTTTTTTTTTTGTCTTTATTGATTAAAGTAGTACATGTGTCCTTATCCCCTCCTTGCCTGCCCATCCCACCACTCTCCACCCCGGCTCATGCCCTCACCCCCCTGGTGTCTGTGTCCACTGGTTAGGCTCATATGCATGCAGACAAGTCCTTTGGTTGATCTCTCTCCCTTATTCCCACCCTCCCCTACCTTCCCTCTGATGTTTGAGGGTCTGATCTGATAGATACTTCTCTAAAAAACCATCTTTCTTTTGGTCTTTTGATCCAGCACTATTAACCTCCATTTTGATTCTTCCACTTGGCAGACGCTGCAACTGTTTGGAAACTGACAGCCTGTGAGTGAACTCTACAGTGTTCTTCCTTAAACAGTTACTGCCTGAACTGAACTAAACACACCCTGCACAAAGCTGAGTGTGCTTGAAACTTCACCCTGGCTCCACACATTACACACTGCTCTTGTGCAGAACTATCATTTCCACACAGAGTAAACGAAGACAGAACGTTTGCTTTTCCTGTTATGATACCTACTATATAATTTTTCTTATAGCTGCATAGGGCGCCTCCAATCCTTTCAAAACATAGACTGGCATGTTTAAGGGACCAGAGTAGTAAGGAAAATTGGCAGTTGCAGAAGCCAGGCACACAATTCTGGCTGGTGACATTCAGAGTTTCAGGCATAAAGCCTCTGATGCTAAAAAGCAGGACAGATCCATATGCAATTTGCCCCTTCAAATAGTCATCACAGAAGTCACACAAGGGAGAGATCTGATGCATATACAATATGGAAACGATGTATGTATTAGGTTGGTCATGCTTGTTCAGTTTTGGGAGTAAAATGGCTTATCAAGCATCCTTTCATTATAAAGCATAATGATATAATCAAAGATGCTATTTTCAAGTGAAAACACTAACCATTAATTTTTCTATTATATATAATTGAGAATTTATTAATTCTTGTTATATCTGGCTTCTAGGAATTTCAGTGTAATAGGACTTTGGGCCAAATAGAAGGCTTTCCCAGTTCTTTTTTTTCCCCATAAAAAGTCTTTCCTAGCCGAAACCGGTTTGGCTCAGTGGAAGAGCGTTGGTCTGGGGACTGAAGGGTCCCGGGTTCGATTCCGGTCAAGGGCATGTACATTGGTTGCGGGCACATCCTCGGTAGGGGGTGTGCAGGAGGCAGCTGGTCAATGTGTCTCTCTCATCGATATTTCTAGCTCTCTATCTCTCTCTCCCTTCCTCTCTGTGAAATATCAATAAAATATATTTTTTAAAAAAAGTCTTTCCTAGTCTATCTGAGGACCTTTTCAATAACAACTCAGTCCTTTATTTGCTCAGAAAGCCATGCCTTTTAATCTCATTAACTAAAACTTCCAGTCTCTCTTAAGCCTAGTCATCCCATAATCTCCATTGGCACTTCTAAAATCTCTCCAAAAAATATGTAATCTAGGTTCAAAAATAATGCATGCTATGTAAAAGTGATTTCAAGACACTCAGACTTCTATCCCAGCCAGACTGCCTTCCCAAAAGCTATTTTATAGAAATTTTGAAACTAAACCTAGACATGACAATTTTAAAAAATATATTTTATTGATTTTTTCTTTTACAAAGAGGAAAGGAGAGTGATAGAGAGTTAGAAACATCAATGAGAGAGAAACATTGATCAGCTGCCTCCTGCACACCCCCAACTGGAGATGTGCCTGCAACTAACGTACATGCCCTGGACCGGAATTGAAGCCAGGTCCCCTCAGTGTGCAGGCCGGACGCTCTATCCACTGAGCCAAATCGGCTAGGGCAACGTCACCATTATTTATTTGCCTAAATTTGTTATGGGTTTGGCCCTCGCTGGGTAGCTCAGTTGATTGGAGCATCCTCCCAATATGCCAAGGTTGCAGGTTAGGTCCTCAGACGAGCATATACAAGAGGCAACCAATGAATGCATTAATAAGAGAAACAGCAAGTTAATGTTTCTCTCTCTCTCCTTTCCTCTCTCTAAAAATCAATAAATAAAAAATGTTTTTAAATGTTAAATCTATTAAGAGATACATATAGTTCCTTTAGAGATGATAAGCAGGCATCCTTATATAATCTGGCCATTTATTCTTCATTCAGTTTTTAAGATTAGATACTTACGCTTCCTGCCCACAAATCTTCCCTTTCTCCTGCAAGTTTAACATAAACAGATATTTCTTCTCCCTTCGTGAAGTTCAGGTATAAGCAGTCAGGTCCTCTGTAATCTCTCATGGCTAAAACTCTGCTTATTAAAGCTATAGAGAGAGATAAAGAAAAATACACAATTTAAATTAAAATGTTATTTCTCTCCCTCCCATCTTGTGCTCCTCCAGTACATCCTGTGTATTTTCAAATGCTAATTTCTTTTTACCATTTATGGCCTCAAAAACCTATAGACTTCCCACTGCACAAAGAATCAATTCAAAACTAAATGAGAGAGAAACAGTATCAAGGCTGTCCACAACCTGATCTTCCCTCCTCATGTAACACTAGAGGCCTGGTGCATGAAAATTCATGCACTGGAGGAGGGGTCTCTCAGCCTGGCCTGCCCCCTCTCACAGTCTGGGAACCCTCAGGAGTAGGAGGCAACCCGATGATCAAGGGAAGGCATACCTCTGCTGCTGCCACCACTGCTGGCAGCACAAGCCTGCCTGGGCTGGCCCTGGCTACTGAGCCTCGGGTGGCCCTGGGCGGCTGGGGTACTGAAGTGACTGGGGGACTCCAGAGGCAGGTGTATGGCAAAACTGAGAGGACTGGGCACCTCCATCTTGTGGCTGTGGGCACCACCATCTTTGAGGATGGGGCAGTCAATTAGCATATTCCTTCCTAATTGGCTGTGGGCACCACCATATTTGAGGGTGGGGCAGTCAATTAGCAAATTCCCTTCTATTGCTTGTGGGCACCACTATATTTGAGGCCAGGGCAGTCAATTAGCATATTCCTTCTTTATTAGATAGAATGACTTTCTCTTACTCCTTTAAGAGTAAGGTGTCCCAGGAGAGACAACAAGATGGCGGCAGAGGTAAAAGCCTAACTGCAGCCGCACTCAACAATTTCAAAAAATACAACTAAAATATAGAGTGGACACTTTCCAGAACTACAGGAAAGTTGACTGGGAATTCTACAACTAGAAGGAAAGAGAAAACCAGAAGGAAAACCAGAGGAGCTGTAAAAGCCTAAGGTATGGAGGCACGGTGTGCTCGCCGGGAGAGGACGCAGCCGGAGAGGAGGGGCGGCTGAGTGCCTGGCTGGCGTTCCCTAGCGGGAAGGAGATAAAAGCTCCGGACCGTGCTGAACCCCAACTGCGACTGCACTGAACCCCAGTTCTGGGCGAGACCCTGGGGTCCCAGGCTCATACAGAGGGAAACTGGGCTGTAAGGCGGAAGCGGAGCTGCGGCGAAAGGCAGAGCCTCGGAGTCGCGCACATTGCGCGCAGAGGAGGGACTGTTCGCTGAGCTGCAGGAAGGACTCAAAAGCTCAGGACTGTGCTGAGCCCCAGTTCTGACTGCACTGAACCCCAGTCCTGGGCAAAACTCTCGGGCTCCAGCCTCATACAGGGGGAATCTGGGCTGTAAGACAGAACCTCAGGGGAGTGCGAAAAGCAGAGCCCCTGAGTCGCGCACATTGCGCGCACAGAGGACAGACTGTTGTTTGGGCCGCGAGATTGCCCTAGCAGGAAGGAGACATAAGCTCCGGACTGTTCTTAACCCCACTTCCAACTTCTCTGAACCCCAGTTGTGGGCTTGTTGGGGGAGAGACTACGTTGTCTGGTAGCGGGCGAAGCTCTAAGGTGCCTTTCTCTCAGAGGTGCTTGCAGCGAGTACCAAAGGACACTGAGGAACACTGAGACTCAGGAACCTCCGAGGGCGGGGCTAACCGGAAGCCAAGGCTGTAGGCTCCACCCTGAAACTCTGCCCCATCCAAGCTGAACTCAGAGAGGCTTTTGCAGGTTTCCAAGTCTAGTGGAATAAGGCTGTCTCCTGGCATAGACACAGCTGATCCTCCCAACCTACCAACTCAGGGAAGCAGCGAAAATGCCGAAACGAGGAAACAGATCACAAACGAAAGAAATGGAGGATAAAAAGCGACTAGATATAGAGTTCAAAGCCACGCTTATAAGGATGTTCAACAATCTCTTAGAAAAGGCCGATAAAATAAATGAGACCTATGAGGATATGAAAAGGGATCAACTAGAAATAAAGAATACATTCTCTGAAATAAAAAATATTATACAGAGTCCTAAAAACAGATTGGAAGATCGCAAGAATCAAGTCCAAGATTTGGAACACAAAGAGCCAGAGGACACTCCTCCACAGAAGCAAGAAGACAAGAGAATCCAGAAAGTTGAAGATGGTGTGAGAAATCTCTGGGACAACTTCAAGCGAACCAACATCAGAATTATGGGCATCCCAGAAGATGACAGAGAGCAAGATACCGAAAACATATTGAAAGAAATAGTGACAGAAAACTTCCCCCACCTGGGGAAAGAAATAGACTTACATGTCCAGGAAGCACACAGAACCCCAAACAAAAGGAATCCAAAGAGGACCACACCAAGACACATCATAATTAAAATTCCAAGAGCTAAAGACAAAGAGAGAATATTAAAAGCAGCAAGACAAAAGCAGGTAGTTACCTATAAAGGGGCACCCATACGACTGTCAGCTGATTTCTCAACAGAAACCATGCAGGCCAGACGGGAATGGCAAGAAATATTCAAGGTGATGAATAACAACAACCTACAGCCAAAAATACTCTACCCAGGAAAGCTATCACTCAGAATCGAAGGCCAGATAAAGAGCTTCACAAATAAATTTAAGCTAAAGGAATTCATCACTGCCAAGCCAGAATTATATGAATTGCTGAAAGGGGTTCTTTAGGAAGAGGAAGAAAATAAAGATAAAAATATGAACAAACATGTAACTATCAACAAGTGAGTCTAAAAACCAAGGGAAGCAAAAATCATGATGAACAATATTAACTGGTGAATATAATAGAATCAGAGGTATGGAAGGGGAGTGGACTGATGTTATCGGGGAAACGGGGAGTGGAGCGGGGCGGGAAGAGACTGAACATAAACTGCACCTATGGATGAGGACAATGGGGGATGGGGAAAGGGCAGAGAATTGAATGGAAACTTGGTGTAGGGTAGCAATTGGGGGGGGGGGAGGAATCAGGAACATTTGTAATAATATGAACAATAAAGATTTAGTTAAAAAAAAAAAAGAGTAAGGTGTCCCAGCAAAAGCAATCTTGAGAGGGAATTTCATATTTCTACAAGCCTATTGCAAAAAACAAGAAAAAAAAGGTAACAAATTATCTAACTCTAAAACTCAGAGTTAGAAAAAGAGCAATAAGAAAAGCCCAGTGTAAGCAGAAGGAAAGAAATAATAAAAATCAGAACGGAGATAAACGACATAGAGACCAAAGAAACAATACATAAGATCAACAAAACCAAGAACTGGTTCTTTGAAAGGATAAACAAGATTGATGAACCTCTAGCCAGGCTAACCAAGAAACAAAGAGAGAGGACCCAAATAAACAAAATCAGAAATGAATGAGGTGAAATAACAACAGACCCCGCTGAAATACAAAGGATTCTTACAAAATACTATGAACAACTCTATTCCAACTAACTGCACAACCTGGAAGAAATGGACATATTCCTAGAAAACTACAACCTTCCAAAACTCAATCAGGAAGAATCTAAAAATCTCAATAGACCAGTGACTTGGGAAGATATTGAAACAGTCATCAAAAAGCTTCCAGCAGACAAAAACCCAGGGCCAGATGGCTTCACAGGAGAGTTTTACCAAACATTCAAGGAAGAACTAAAACCTATCCTCTTCAGACTATTCCAAAAATTCAAGAGGAAGGAACACTGCCAAACTCCTTTTATGAAGCCAGCATCACCCTAATACCAAAACCAGATAAAGACAACACAAGGAAAGAGAATTATAGGCCAATATCCCTCATGAACATAGATGCCAAAATCCTCAACAAAATTCTAGCAAATCAGATCCAGCAGCACATCAGAAAGATCATACAGCATGACCAAGTAGGATTTATTCCAGGAATGCAAGGATGGTACAATATCTGCAAATCAATAAATGTGATACATCACATAAACAAAATGAAAGATAAAAATCATTTGGTCATATCAATTGATGCAGAAAAAGCCTTTGATAAAATCCAACACCCTTTCCTGATAAAAACTCTCAACAAGGTGGGAGTACAAGGATCATACCTCAACATAATAAAAGCTATATATGATAAACCCATAGCCAACATCATACTCAATGGGCAAAAACTAAAGCCATTTCCTCTTAGAACAGGAACAAGACAGGGATGCCCACTCTCACCACTCCTGTTTGACATTGTACTGGAAGTACTCGCCATTGCAATTAGACTAAGAGGAAATAAAAGGCATCCAAATTGGAAAAGAAGAAGTAAAGTTATCCTTATTTGCAGATGACATGATATTGTACATAAAAAACCCAAAAGACTCCATCAAAAAACTAATAGACTTAATAAATGAATTTGGCAATATAGCTGGATACAAAATTAACGCCAGGAAATCTATGGCATTTCTGTACACCAACAGTGAATTTACAGAAACAGAGACCAAAAAAAGCAATCCCATTTACCATCGCACCAAAAAAAATTAAGATACCTAGGAATAGACTTAATTAAGGAGGTAAAAGACCTATATACGGAAAACTACACAACACTGAAAAAAGAGATAGAGGAAGATGGAAGAACATACTATGTTCATGGATTGGTAGAATTAACATCATCAAAATGTCCATACTTCCCAAAGCAATTTATAAGTTCAATGCACTCCCCATTAAAATACCAACAGCATACTTCACTGACCTAGAAAGAACTCTCCAAAAATTCATTTGGAACAATAAAAGACCCCAAATAGTCTCAGCAATCTTGAGAAAGAAGAGTAAAGTAGGAGGAATCTCAATACCAGATTTCAAGCTGTATTACAAAGCAACTATTCTCAAAACAGCCTGGTACTGGCACAAGAACAGACATATAGATCAATGGAATAGAATAGAGAATCCAGTTATCAATCCAAATCAATATGCTCAATTAATATTTGACAAAAGGAGGCACGAATATACAATGGAGTCAAGATAGTCTCTTCAATAAATGGTGTTGGAAAAACTGGACAGATACATGCAAAAGAATGAAACTAGATCACCAAATTACTCCATACACAAAAATAAATTTGAAATGGATACAGGACTTAAACATAAGAAGGGAAATCATAAAAATACTAGAGGCATCCACAGGCAGCAAAATCTCAGACATATGCCAAAAGAACTTCTTCACTGACACTGCCCCTAGGGCAATGGAAGCTAAAGAGAAAATAAACAAATGGGACTACATCAAAATAAAAAGTTTTTTCACAGCAAAAGAAAACATCAACAAAACAACAAGAAAGCCCACTGAATGGGAGAACATATATGCAAATGATATCACTGATAAAGGTTTAATCTCCAACATCTACAAACAGCTTATTCAACTCAATAAAAGGAAAATAAATGAGCCAATTAAAAAATGGGCAATGGAGCCAAAACCGGTTTGGCTCAGTGGATAGAGCGTCGGTCTGCGGACTCAAGGGTCCCCGGTTCGATTCCGGTCAAGGGCAGGTACCTTGGTTGCGGGCACGTCCCCGGTGGGGAGTGTGCAAGAGGCAGCTGAATCGATGATTCTCTCTCACTGATGTTTCTAACTCTCTATCCCTCTCTTCCTCTCTGTAAAAAAAAATCAATAAAATATATATATATATTTTAAAATGGGCAATGGAACTAAATAGAATCTTCTCAAAAGAAGACAGAAGGAAGGCCAAGAGGCACCTTGAAAACCTGCTCAAAGTCACTACTTATCCGAGAGATGCAAATCAAAACAACAATTCGATACCATCTCACACCTGTCAGAATGGCCAACATTAACAAATCAACAAACGACAAGTGTTGGCGAGGATGCAGAGAAAAAGGAACCCTCGTGCACTGCTGGTTGGAATGCAGACTGGTGCAACCACTGTGGAGAACAGTATGGAGTTTCCTCAAAAAACTGAAAATGTAACTCCCATTTGACCCAGTAATCACACTCCTAGGAATATATCCCAAGAAAATAGGAACACCAATCAGAAAGGATATATGCACCCCTATGTTCATAGCAGCACAATTTACAATAGCTAGGATTTGGAAACAGCCTAGGTGTCCACCAGCAGATGATTGGATCAAAAAACTATGGTACATCTACACAATGGAATACTATGCTGCCATAAAAAGAAGGAATTCTCATCATTTGCAGCAACCTGGATGGAGTTGGAGAACATCATGCTGAGTGAAATAAGCCAGTCAATGAAAGAGAAACACCACATGTCCTCACTCATTTATGGATAATAAAGAACATTATAAACTGATGAACCATAAGATAGATATAGCAACAATAAAGCAACAAGTAGACTGTCTAATTACAGCGGGGAGGGGAGGGAAATATGGGGAAGATAAGAGATCAACCGAAGGGCTGGTATGCTTGCATATAAGTACAACCAATGGACACAAAACTCTAGGGAGGGAGGGCAGGTATAGGAGGGTGGGGGCAATGGTAAGCTATGTACACATATAATACCTTAATAAATTAAAATATAAAAATAATAAAAATAATTTTAAAAAATAAAAACATTATAAACTGATGAACCATAAGATAGATATAGCAACAATAAAGCAACAAGTAGACTCTAATTATATCGGGGAGGGGAGGGAAATATGGGGGAGATAAGAGATCAACCGAAGGACTTGTATACATGCATATAAGTACAACCAATGGACACAAAACTCTGGGGAGGGAGGTTATGTTTGGGGGGGGCAATGGTAATATATGTACACAGATAATAATTTAATTTAAAAAAATTAAGAACTAAAAAAAAAAAGAGTAAGGTGTCCATTGTCCCTGGAATGTTGATGACTTCTTTAAAATATTTATTTTGTTAAATCCCCAAAACAGACCTATGAGGTATAAGTTTCAGTATTAATAAGTTTCAGTATTGTACCTCTGAGGTACAATATATGAAACTTGACTTAAGAATCAGAGAACTGGCCTCACAGGTGATAAATGGTGGAACAAGATTTGCAGTGAGGTTCTTTCACTGTAACAACCACCTCCCATATCCTGAGCTTCTCTTTCCTCTATTTCCTAGGCCTAGAAACCCTTCAGTTTCTCTTTACGATGAACTTATATCTACTTCCTCTATGACACATCCCTAACCTATCTAGCTTACTCTGCCCTTCTCTGAACTTTAATATTATTTATTATCCTTATATTGTATTAGTATTTACTTTCTTGTCACTATGCACTAGAATGAAAATTCCTGAACTTCAAGAAACTTATATTTGATTTTATTCCTCTTAGATACACCCCCCTACCCAGACCCAACATATAATATGCCCTTAATAACTGAATGATCGTAATTATACATACTAGATTTTACATGTAAAGTAATGATATTACCAAATTAACTATTATAAGTATACTAACATGTAAAACATTTTAATTAAGCTATGCAATTAAAGTTAAAATAACATTTTTAAATACTATGAATTTGAATGTTCCCATTTCATGTTCTGTGTCAGCCCCCAAAGGAAAATGAGGTTGTAAAAAGGGAAAGAAAGATTATTACTATTATAAAATATCATCTAGTAAAACTTCTCCATATATTAAAGTACATATCCAAATGGTTAAGGAAAATGTTTATGCATAAACAAATTTACTTATAAAATGTCTGTTTACACCAATAATATTTCCCATTTTAATGTATATGTTGCAAATCAGAAATAATTCTCACATACTGGAAATATAGAACTTATTAAAAGCAATTATAATATTGGAATGGAATTCGTTTTTTTTTTTAACTACATCACCATTTTATAGTCTGGAATTTATTTTGCACTAGAATGCTAATAACAAAAAATAAAATAGGCTCTTAAGCAATAAACTAAAATCAATTTATCTTTCAGAAGATAGAGGACTTTTAATATTCAAAGATATAAGTAAAATTATATACTCTAATACTGATTTCAGTATTTTTACATAAGCGAACATAATTATTGTTTGATAAAGTTTAGACAATTAATCCTAATGATCTGAAATAGCATTTTCATAAAATTCATGAAAATTAGAAAGAAATAAAAAACCGTAAGAACTTCATAAATCCAGAATTATCCATCATGGGGGAGAAAGGGGGTATCTGTAATACTTTCAATAATAAAGATAAAGTTTTAAAAAAGATGAGGAGAAAAAGAGAGCTATCCATCAAATGGCTTGATATCTTTCTAAATGTAAATAAATAATATTTATCCTAAAAAATAGTAAAAGTGTTCATTAGTTTGTTTTTGAGGCCAGGATTAATATCTTCAAATTTTCTGATATATTTATATATCGGGTTGATATTTGCCCATTTGTATATTTACAATAAAAGCTATCACAAAATGCTTTGCTCCAGCATTTTCTTTTTACACTGAACTCTGCTTTATCATTGAAAATATTTTTCAATGATATTAATGCTTTCTTTTATGTCTATAATGACATTTTATGTAATTTCAGAGCCTCAGTTTAAGAGGAAGGGAAGAAGAAAAAAAAGAAAAGAAAACTTACTTTCGCATTCCACGTCAGCACATTTCTTAAAGTTGGCCAGCAGTTTTGTGCCTTCCAGACACTTTATCAGAGAAATAACCAAAACGAGGATTCTGTGAACTCCAATCTCCGCCATGCTCAAACAAGCAGGAATCCCAAAGGAGGTTTAAGCCGATTGTTTGGACTGTAGATATGCCAGCCAAAACAGGAGATATCCTAGTCTCTTTACTAAATATCAGAGGAAAAGTTTAGGATTTTTAATCCCTGGATAACTACATTTTTTTTGGCCAGTGTTTAGGCTTAACTTGAGAGACAAACACTCTCTGTTCCCAATCTGCAGTGTCAGGTATCTAGATAATACATAGGGGGTTAATAATTAACTGGGATTTCTAGTTGGACTTGTGTCTTACAAAGGTAGCCCACGTAAACCAGTCTCACTTAAAGGCACCTTGCATTCAACATTTTTTTAACAGGCCTCCACAAAAAGGTAGTTAACCTCTTTCAGTTCAAATCTCAGGTAAATCAATCAACAGAATTTGCTGTGTGCAAATATCAGCACCAATGGAGGAAGTATGTATTAGATGTAAAGGTAGTAATAATTTAGTGAAAAATGGTTTTGCCCTGACCAGGTAGCTCAGTTGTTTAGAGCATCCTCCTGACCAATAGGCCAAGGTTGTGGGTTTGATCCCCTGTTGAGTACATAGAAAAATCAATGAATGCATAAATAAGTAAAACAACAAATCAAGGTTTTTCTTTCTTTCTCTCAAAATCAATAAATTAAAAAAATGTTTTTGAAAAATAATGATGAGACTTACTTGAAAAAAATGTTTCATTTTCATAATTGTTTTTAAAAAAAAAAAAACAAAAAACCTTTAGCCCTGCCCAGGAGGTCACAGTTCAATTCCAGGTTAGGGCACATGCCAGCTTCTGGGGCTTGGGCATGCAGGAGGCAGCTGATCAATGATTGTCTCTCATTATTTTTTAAATATATATTTTATTGATTTTTTACAGAGAGGAAGGGAGAAGGATAGAGAGTTAGAAACATTGATGAGAGAGAAACATCGACCAGCTGCCTCCTGCACACCCCCTACTGGGGATGTGCCCGCAACCAATGTACATGCCCTTAACCGGAATAGAACTTGGGATCTTTCAGTCCGCAGGCTGACGCTCTATCCACTGAGCCAAACCGGTTTCGGCTGTCTCTCATTATTGATGTTTCTCTCGCTCCTCTCCCTTCCTCCCTGAAATTAATAAAAATATATTTTTAAAAATTAAAATTAAAAAACTGTTAGTGTTACCATGAAGTTGAAACTTGTATTTAGTTAAAAATAATAGTTAAGAGACAAAAACAAGATGGTGGTCTAGGCAGCCTCCTAGTCTGCCACCTCATCAACAATTTGGAAAAAAAACAACAGCTAAAATCGAAAGGGATCGCACCAGACCCACAGGAAAGCTGGTGAAATGGGAAGGCTACAACAAGACACCAAGCAGGGCACAACTGCTGCCGTGTGGAGTTTAAAACTACGGCAAAACTGGACCTGCCGGAGCCACTGCCTCCAGAAATGAGGGAAGCCAGACCTTGCTCCGCCACGGGGCCCAGGGACTGGGCCAGCCCGCCTGCCGACGTGGGAACCAGGGATACGGGACCTCCGCGGCGCCTTCAGCGCCTGCCCGGAGGAGAAGCCTCCCTGCCCGCAACCATCCTGGCACACAGCTGTCCCAGCCCGCCTGCCGCCGTGCTGGTGAAGAGCTGGCGCGGCGTCTCCCAGCCCGCAGCCAGCTCAGCCCAGCCTCTGCACACCGTGCTGGTGGGAAGCTGGCACGGCGCCTTCCGTTGGTGGCCCCGGCAAGTCCTTTCTCCGCCGCTGCATGGCCGAGCCAAAGCTTCCACCACTACCGCCATGTGGATTTTAAAACTACAGGGGAAATTGAGCCACAGGAGCTACAGTCGCTGCTGCACCCGCTGCCGCCCCCCCGCAAATGGGAATCCACTGAAATCAGAGCTCACTACGCCCCAGGCTCAGAGAGAGTGCGGCTTCAGAACTTAGCCTCTGGGTCCACAGCAGCTCCACTTCCGCATCAAAGGAGACACCATTGAGGGTGGACTCTCCACCCCCAGCCAAGTCAGCCCGCCCACAACCTTCCCAGCACACCTGTCATGCTGGTGGGAAGCTGGCACAGCGCCTTCTGTTAGTGGCCCCGGCGAGTCCTTCCTCAGCCGCCGCATGGCCGAGCCAAAGCTCCCGCCACTGCCGCCATGTGAACTTTAAAACTACAGTGGAAATTGAACCACAGGAGTGACTGTCACTGCCGCACCCGCCACCGCCACCCGTCGCCGCCGCCGCCACGATTAAAGGAAATCCACCAAGAACAGAGCTCACTACGCCCCGGGCTCAGGGGATAGGCGCCCTCAGAACTTAGCCTCCGCATCCACAGCTGCTCCGCTTCCACACCAAACAAGACACCTTTGAGGGCGGTCTCCCCACCTGCAGTCATCTCAGCCCGCCTGCAGCCGTCCCAGCCTGCCCGCCATGCTAGGCACTCACGGGGCTAGCCTCCAATACGAGACCCCAGCGCCCCAGAGGGGCCATGTGCCCTGGGTGAGCCATATGTCCCAGGGGGCCATGTGCCCTGGGTGAGCCATGTGTTCCAGGGGGCCGTGTGCCTTGGGTAAGCCATGTCCCCCAAAGGGGCCGGGTGTCCCGGGTGAGCCGTGTATCCCAGGGGGCCGTGTGCCCCGGGTGAGCTGTGTGTCCCAGGGGGCCGTGTTCCCCGGGTGAGCCATGTGTCCCAGTGGGCTGTGGGCCCCGGGTGAGCCGTGTGTCCCAGGGGGCCGAGTGCCCCGGGTGAGCCGTGTGTCCCAGGCGGCCCTGTGCCCTTGGTGAGCCATGTGTCCCAGGGGGCCATGTGACCCGGGTGAGCCGTGGGTCCCAGGGGAAGCAGTGGGACCCAGGGGGAGGGGCGGTGAGAACCAGAGGAGCAGACTCTATTCGTGTGGTCCTGAGATAGTCACCATAAAACAAGCAGACTGCCAAATGAGGAGTGGATTCTATTCATGTGATCCTGAGATAGTCACCATAAAACAAGCAGATTGTCAAATGACAGCGGGGAGGGGAAGGAGACCTGGGGGGAGATAAGAGAACAACGGAAGGACTGGTATGCATGAATATAAGTACAACCAATGAACACAGAACTCTGGGGAGGGAGGGCATGAATGGGAGTTGGGGGGGGGGGGAGGCAATGATAAGCTATGTACACATATAATACCTTAATAAAAAAAATTTGAAAGGAAAAAAACAACAACTCATAGACCTTGCCAAAAAACAAATAAATAAACTGGGGGAGAAAAAAATTTTTTTAAATAAATAAATTAATTAATTTAAAAAATAATAATAATAGTTAAAATATAGTAAGTACTAACTATGCTCCGGGTACTGTCTTAAACATTTAAATATATTACCTGATTTAACCCTCACACCAACTCTCTAAGTAATATTATCATCCCCATTTTTGTATATGAAGAGACAGAGGTACATAGAGAAGGGTTAAATGACTTGCCCAATATCACAGTGAGTAGAGGAAACCTAAACCCAGGAACTATTATGACTTTCCCTACTCATAACCACTAGGATTTCCTAACAAGAATCAAGTCATTTGCCACAGAAAGATGTCTACTTCATCTGCAGCAGTACTATTCCAGAAGCAGCAGGTAGACTATTATTCCATTTGTTGAAAATTGTATGCATATTTCTTTCTTTTTTTCCCTTTATTGATTAAGATATCACATATTTGTCCTCATCCCCCCCATTCCCATCCCAAACCCCTCCCCAATCATACCTCCACCCCCTGTTGTCCGTGACCACTGGTTAGGCTCATATGCATGCACACAAATCCTTTGGTTGATCTCTCCGCCTTATCCCCAGCCTCCCACATATGTCTTGCTGTTAGCATTACAAATGAAAGTTAATTTTCTAAAGTAAAAATTTTCTAGATGTAATTTCCTTACAGGTTATTTGTCCTTACATGATATTCTTCTACTATCCCCCATTTTTTTAATTTAAATAGTAGGAGGATTTTGGAAATGTTATATGTAGTCTTGATAGCTTTTACACTTTAATTTTTTGCACTAAAATGACTGCTTTGGGTTCATTACATGTTACGCAATTTTACCATGATATGAACTACCAATGAAAATTTTAGTTAACACTTTAGGAACAGCTTTTTGTCCAGTATAATTAATTTTTCTATAATATTCGCTTATTTCAATTAGCCAATTTAAATTAGCCTGAAAACTTGACTACTATTTTACTGTCAAATTTAATACTCTAGCAACAATCTTATTTTACCCTGTAAATATTAGTGGAAAGGATTATTTGCCTTCTTGAGTAGACCTGAGCATTCCTGGTGGTAGGCTGGGTTTAGATATCAAAAACCCACTTCCCCACACCATGGGTACAAGACAACTCAAACAAATCTTATTTCAGTGAGAGGGCAGCTTCTGTTGGCCAAGTATCTGCCTGTTACCTGGGTCCCGATTTGAGGTGTGCATGGGAAGCTAAGCAGTCATGGGGGCAGAAGACACCCCTCAGAAGGGGTGAGGGTTCAGGCCCCTGCAAAGTTGGGAGGGGGGGTGAAGGAGGGGTGAGGGTCTGTGCCTCACCTCTGTTGACCCCTAAGTTCTCTTCTGGTGGCCCCTCTGCTACTGTGCCTGTCTTAGGTTGTTCCTTTCCTGAGGAATCTTACACGTTTCTGGCTAACCAGCCATCCTCCAGGGCAAAGCAGGGTAATGTGATGTATAGTTCTGTCTCCTTGGTAGCCTATGCCCCTGTGGCCTCCATGTCCAGCTCCTGCATTGGGATCCACTCTCCTGCTGGTGGGGCCCCAGCACTGATCACATATCTTGGGGATCCTGGATTTCTTCTCCAAGGAGTGCCCAGCTCACCCCACTGGGCAAGAGACAGATCCATGGTACCAGCCATCACGAAGCTTCAACCTTGGCATGATCAGAAAGCTCAGGTAACAGCTGTGGACAATTGGATTGTGAGAGGAGGGTCACTCTTGGCCCAAAGGTAAGGTGACCAGAGGTCCCGCTTTTGGCGGGACAGTCCCGATTTTTAACAATTTGTCCCGTGTCCCTAGGCATTTTTAAAAAGTCCCGATAACCAAAGGGCAAGAAGGGCTAATATAGAATGCTCAGGTGCCTTCCCAGGGGGCCCTCTACACAATGGAAGGGATTAAATCCTTTCCTGTGCTTTTTAAATTGCTGTCAGACATTCGAAGAATTAGTTTGTAAGTTTGTTTGGGATAATTGTATATTATGCTGTTGGAATTCTAAAATATCAAGAGATGTGTTACCTTGTCTCCAAGCACCAAAAAGATGATTTTTTTTATTGATTCCAAAGGGTGTGAGGTACTATTATAGGTAATGTGGGTAATTAAACCCTTATTGTTTTTTAAAATATATTTTATTGATATTTTACAGAAGGAAGAGAGAGGGATAGAGAGTTAGAAACATCTATGAGAGAGAATCATCAATCAGCTGCCTCTTGCACACCCCCCACTGGGGATGTGCCCGCAACCAAAGGACATGCCCTTGACCAGAATCGAGCCTGGGACCCCTAAGTCTGCAGGCCAACGCTCTATCCACTGAGCCAAACCGGTTTCGGCTAAACCCTTATTGTTAATATCATTGGCAAGTATGGTCTCCCATGCAATGGACTTTCTTGTTGTTTTATTGATGGTTTCTTTTGCTGTGCAAAAGTTTTTTATTTTGATGTAATCCCATTTGTTTATTTTCTTGTTAGTTTTCATTGCCCTAGGAGCAGTATCAGTGAAGAAATTGCTTTGGCAAATGTCAGACATTTTCTGCCTATAGATTTCTCTAGTATTTTTATGTTTTCCTGTCGTGTGTTTAAGTCCTTGATCCATTTTTAGTATATTTTTGTGTTTGGTGTGAGTTGGTGGTCTAGTTTCATTTTTTTGCATGTATCTGTCCAATTTTCCCATCACCATTTATTGAAGAGACTCTCTTGACTCCATTGTATGCTCATGCCTCCTTTGACAAATTAATTAAGCATAGGGATTTGGGTCGATTTCTGGGTTCTCTATTCCATTGACCTATAGTCTGTTCCTGTGCCAATACCAGGCAGTTTTGAGAACAGTGGCTTTGTAATACAGCTTGAAATCTGGTATTGAGATCCCACCTACTTTGTTCTTCTTTCTCAGGATTGCTATAGGTATTCAGGCTCTTTTTTTATTTGAGATGAAGTTTTGGAAAGTTCTTTCTGGGTCTGTGAAATATGCTGTTGGTATTTTAATGGGAAGTGCATTGAAACTATAGATTGCTTTGGGTAGTATGGACATTTTGATTATGTTAATTCTACCAATCCATGAACATGGTATGTTCTTCCATCTGTTTATGTCTTCCTCTATTTCTTTTCTCAGTGTTGTGTAGTTTTCTGCGTATAGGTCTTTTACCTCCTTAGTTAAGTTTATTCCTAGGGTATCTTAATTTTTTTGGTGCAATGATAAATGGGATTGCTTTTTTTAGTCTCTCTTTCTGTGAGATCATATTGGTGTATAGAAATGCCATAGATTTCTTGGCATTAATTTTGTATCCTGTTATATTGCTGAATTCATTTATTAAGTCTAATAATTTTTATGGAGTCTTTAGGGTTTTCTATGTACAGTATCATGTTATCTGCAAATAAGGACAGTTTTACTTCTTCTTTTCCAATTTGGATGCCTTTTATTTCTTCTTGTTGTCTGATTGCAATGGCTAGTACTACCAGCACTATGTTGAACAGGAGAGATGAGAGTGGGCATCTCTGTCTTATTCCTGTTCTTAGGGGAAAAGGCTTGTATGCATATTTCCATATGTGGAAAAAAAAATGAGATGTCTGAAAGAATCCTCCCTCATACAATGGAAGTATATAATGTGATTCAGGTTGTATTCACTTTCATATATATATAAGCAAGAAATTGCTTTGGCAAATGTCAGACATTTTCTGCCTATAGATTTCTCTAGTATTTTTATGTTTTCCTGTCGTATGTTTAAGTCCTTGATCCATTTTTAGTATATTTTTGTGTTTGGTGTGAGTTGAAAGATATATATATCTTTCAAAAAATCAGTAAACACATATCCTTTTATAATACCAAGAAAGCTATGAAAATCAAGTTATTTGAATGATATTGTCATTTGTAAGGGATCAAAGCCTTATAAAACACTAGATTTCAGTAGGTTTCCGGAAACGACAGTTGTCCTATTTCAATCTTGAAAAAAAATATTTTTTTAAGCCTCTCTTTGCTGTACCTCTTTCAGTGTGTGGGTATCCCATAGTGGGCGTGGCTTGCAGAATGCGGCACTTGTATGACACCACACTCCCCTCTAGTGCCTGACATAAGACAAATATCCAGCACATGAGCAAGCTAAGATGAGGTCCTGGAAACAGGAGATGTGATTCCTGTTTGTTTGTTTTCCAAAACCAGTAATTACAAGGAAGCCTGATCTCTCAGAGAGAAGATTTTACATCATTAGAAAGATTCTAAGAGAGGATTATTTAGCTTGAAATCAGAGAACTGCATAGCTGTACACATGGACACTCACAAAAAGGTGTAGGATGGTTTCTTGAATGCTTTTAAAAATCTATACACTATGTTGTCTTAGACATTTAAAGAAAGATGAGCTCTTCAGATTCAAAACTTGGCACAGCCGTGGCTGGTTTGGCTCAGTAGATAGAGCATCAGAATGCAGATTGCAGGGTCCCAAGTTCAATTCTGGTCAAGGGCACATGCCCAGGTTGCAGGCTCTATCCCTAGTTTGGGGTGTGTAGAAGGCAGCCAATCAATGATTCTCTCTCATCACTGATGTTTCTATTTATCTCTTCCACTCCCTTCCTCTCTGAAATCAATAAAAAATATTTTTTTAAACTTGGCACAGAATTATTGGCATGATTTATAAATATCAAATTGAGGATATCTAAAAATGTATGCTACCTTTTTTGGTATTCAACATTAAAGCCATTTCAGCTAAATTTTGAGCTAATTAATTGAATTATGTTCTAAGTAAAGGGAGAAAAGAACCCAAATTTAAAGTTGTCTATTGACTGGCCTGAAGATTTGAGCCAAGAAAAAGAAGAGAAAATTCCTTGCCTGAGACACCAGCCTGGAGATATTTGCTCTACTAGAAATGCCATGCAGGAGATAAGACTACTTACTACATAAAGCTAAAGGAGGAATCATCAAAGCCACACACAGGTTCAGTATTAGAGACTCAATATTGCAGAGTAACTCTTTCCATGAGAATATCCTACCTAACAATAGACAAATATGTAAATTGACCATACCTTCGCTACGTCTATAGTGACTATACAAATTAACCAAAAAATATGGTGGTTAATTTGCATACATAGGCACCCAGGGCCTGTGTCCAGGAACATCCTGGCACCCAGGTCACTGTATGGTAAGGCTTGAGCAGGAGCAGAACCCCTGCCATCAATTGCAGGGAGCTGGAGGTCCACTTTGGCCTGGTGCATGAGCAGGACCCCTGTGATTGATCGCAGGGAGCTGGGGTTGCTTTGGCCTGGAGCAAGAGCAGACCCCCTACAATTGATCACCTGGGCAGGGAGCTGGGCGTCTGCTTTCGGCCTGGGCAGGAACAGATCCCCTGGGATTGATCACAGGGAGCTGGGGCTCTGCTCCTGCCCAAGAGGCCTTCGGCCTGGGCAGCCTGGGCAGGGGCTGAGTGGGTGATCAGAGGGAGCTGGAGGTCCCCTGCCCAGGTTAAAGCTTCGGCCAGAGGCTTTAGGCCTGAGGAGGGCCCACGCCTCTATTAGTGTGAACTATAGAGGAAACACCTTTTTCTGGCTGCACATTGGTTAAGCTTCCTATATGCCACTGGTAATATTCTTAGTAACTTGGGTAATAAGAATCCAAAGAGGTGATCTAGGGTTTTTCCACCACACTTCTGGAGAAAAAATGAAGGTCCACTGCTGGAGGCCTAAGGAATGTCATATCCTGCCCTATCCAGTTTGACTCAGTGGATAATGCCTCAGCCTGCCAACAGCAGGGTCTGGGTTTAATTCAGATCAAGAGCATGTGCCTAGGTTGCCGGCTCCTCCCTGTCCAGGGTCCAGATCAGGGCTCATGCAGGAGGCAACCAAACAAAGTGTTCCTCTCACTTTGATGTTTCTATCTTTCCCTTTCTCTTCCACATTCTCTAAAAGTCAATGGAAACATATCCTCAGGTGAGGATAAAAGAAAGAAAAGAAAGAAAGAAATGTTATATCGTATTAAAGACACACTTGAAAATGCCTAAAGAAAGTTGTCATTTTTTCATGGTGAAGGGACTGGAGTCTGTGTTGATGAAAACACCTTGTTAGCTGCAATGAGTGGTAGTGGCTGCAGCAGCAGGGTGATGGGGCTGGTGCCTTCCCCTGATCAGCCCAGTTGCCTCTCACAAAGGGAGGCCAGACGATGGCTTAGGCCCACTCCCCATGGGGCTCGGGCCTAAGCCGTTAGTAGGACATCCCATGAGGGCTCCCACTATGTGAGACGGGGCAGATTGAGCTGAGGGACCCTCCACCCCAGTCCACAAATTTCATGCACCGGGCCTCTAGTGAACACATAATCATGAATACTGCTCTTCTATTGCTTAGTGATGTTACTTATGACACTACTAGTGGCCTGGTGCACAAAATTTGTGCATGGGGGGTAGGTCTCCTCAGCCCAGCCTGCACCATGTCCAAACAGGGACATTCCTCTCACAATCTGGGACTGCTGGCTCCTAACCACTCAACTGCCTGTGCCTACCTGATTGCCCCTAATTTGTGCATGGGTGGGGTCTGGGAGGCCTGCATTGGCAGGGGAGGAGCTGAAGGCAGTTGGCCACCAGCTGCCTCCCAATCGGGGTGATGAACTCCTTTAGCTTTTTCTTGTCAGTGAAGCTCTTTATCTGGCCTTCAATTCCAAGTGAGTTTTGCTGGGTAGAGAAGGATGTGGGAAGAAATATTCAAAATGTTCCTGTTCTAAGAGGAAATGGCTTTAGTTTTTGCCCATTGAGCACGATATTGGCTGTGGGTTTATCATATATAGCTTTTATTATGTTGAGGTATGATCCTTGTACTCCCACCTTGAGAGTTTTTATCAGGAAAGGGTGTTGGATTTTATCAAATGCCTTTTCTGCATCAATTGACTATATGCTTTTTATTTTTCAATTTGTTTATGTGATGTATCATGTTTATTGATTTGCAGATATTGTACCATCCTTGCATTCCCGGAATAAAACCTACTTGGTCATGGTGTATGATCTTTCTGATGTACTGTTGGAGCCGATTTTCTAGAATTTTGTTGAGGATTTTGGCATCTATGTTCATGAGGGATATTGGCCTATAATTCTCTTTCATTGTGTTATCTTTATCTGGTTTTGGTGTTAGGGTGATGCTGGCTTCATAAAAGGAGTTTGGAAGTGTTCCTTCCTCTTGAATTTTTTGGAAAAGTCTGAGGAGGATAGGTTTTAGTTCTTCCTTGAATGTTTGGTAAAACTCTCCTGTGAAGCCATCTGGCCCTGTCCTTTTGTTTGCTGGAAGCTTTTTGATGACTGTTTCAATTTCTTCCCAAGTCACTGGTCTATTGAGATTTTTAGATTCTTCCTAATTGAGTTTTGGAAGGTTGTATTTTTCTAGGAATATGTCCATTTCCTCCAGGTTGTGCAGTTTGTTGGAATAGAGTTGTTCATAGTATTTTGTAAGAATCTTTTGTATTTCGGCGGGGTCTGTTGTTATTTCGCCTCATTCATTTCTGATTTTGTTTATTTGGGTCCTCTCTCTTTGTTTCTTGGTTAGCCTGGCTAGAGGTTCATCAATCTTGTTTATCCTTTCAAAGAACCAGTTCTTGATTTTGTTGATCTTATGTATTGTTTCTTTGGTCTCTATGTTGTTAATCTCTGCTCTGATTTTTATTATTTCCTTCCTTCTGCTTACAATGGGCTTTTCTTGCTGTTCTTTTTCTAACTCTTTGAGTTGTGGGGTTAGATAATTTGTTACCATTCTTTCTTATTTTTTTGCAATAGGCTTGTAGAGATATGAATTTCCCTTTCAAAACTGCTTTTGCTGTGTCCCATAGATTTTGGATTGTTGTGTTTTCATCGTCATTAGTTGCCATGATGTTTTTAATTTCTTCCTTGATTACTCTGGTAACCCAGTCTTTGTTCAATAGCATGGTATTTAGTCTCCATGTGTTTGATTTCTTTGGAGTATTTTTATTGTAGTTGATTTCCAATTTTATGCCACTATGATCTGAGAAAATGCTTGATAAGATTTCTATCTTATTGGGAGACGCCGCTGCCAGGCACTGGATTCACATGGGAGCTCCAGCTTCCCAGGACTCCGTGCTGAGAGGAGGGAATGACCAAGTTCCAGGTGCGATGGGTTTCTTCTCTGGAAATTCTGTCTCCCTAAGAATCCCCATAGTATTTCATTGTGTAAATGTACCAAGCTTGAAGAGGAAAGACGAGATGGCGGCCTAGGTATTCTCCTAAGCTGCCACCTCATCAACAATTTGGAAAAAAACAACAGCTAAAATCGAAAGGGATCATATCAGATCCACAGGAGAGCTGGAGGAATGGGATGGCTACAACAAGAGGGAAGGAAAAGCGCCGCTGACGCCATGTGAAGTTTAAAGCCGCAGTGGAATCGGAGCCGCCACCAGTGAGGGAGGCCCACCGAGAGCAGAGTCCGCCCCGCACCGGGCCCAGGGAGTGGGCTGCCTCAGAGCCTGGCCTCCATGCCCGCAGCCTTCCCGGCTTGCCTGCCTTCAGAGCAAGGGAACTGGCACCGGGCCATGGCCACGCCTTCCACTCCTGCTCGGAGCGAGCCACCTTGGAGCCCAGTCTCTGCGCCCACAGCCTTCCCAGCCCGCCCGCCGTGCTACCAAGGGAGCAGGCACAGGCCCATGGCCGCGCCTTCCGCTCTTTGCCCCAGCGAGCCCTTTGCCCATCTGTCCCCCTGTCGGCAAAAGAGGCCAGAGCCTCTGCTGAGCCCCCCGAGGGCCGGAGCCAAGGCAGAGCAGACTTGCTCTTGGAGCGTGATGGAGGACCAAGAGGTTGTGCCCAGAGCACTGTTTACGGCCTGGGACTCTGGACACCTAAACCCGGGGGACTCTGAAAGCCAGAGCGTGTGAAGTGTGGGCGGCGGAGGATACTATGGTGGAGGTGGCCAGAGCCTCCCCATTCTTCCCCCTTGTCATCCTCCTGCTCGTCGGCAGCAGCGGCCAGGCCCCGGGCAAGAATAAAAAAGGATCCTATCTGAATTGCAGGAGAGCTGGCGGAGGGGGAAATCTACAGCTGAAAGAAGTGCCGCTGCCAGTGAGGAAGGCCCACCAAGAGCGGAGCCCACCCCGCCCCAGGCCCAGGGAGCAGGCCAGCTCGGAGCCCGGCCTCCGCACCCGCAGACTTCCCGGCCCGCTCGCCTTGCTGGTGAGGGAGCCAGAGCAGGGCCTCAGCCGCGCCTTCGGCTCTAGGCCTGAGCGAGGCCTTCTCCCATCTGTCCCCCCACCGCTGGGCCTGGCCAGACCCTCTGCCGAGCCCCCGAGAGCCAGCGCCAAGGCGGAACATACTCATGGAGCGTGATGGAGGACCAAGAGGTAGTACCCAAAACACTCTTTGCTGCCCGGGGACTGAAAGCCTGAATGTGTGAAATCAGAGCTGCTGAGGTTGCTAGGGTGGAGTTGGCCGGAGCCTCCCCATTCTTCCCCCTCGTCATCCTCCTGCTCGCCTGCAGCTCGGGCCCCAGGGGATCCAGGATAGGAGGGCATCAATCGACGGTCCCAGAGGGGCCATGATGCCCGGGGGGGGGGGGGGGGCTTGTGACCCGGGGGAGTGGTGCAGCCTGTGATCCAGGGGAGCCGTGTGCCCCCGGGGAGCGGTCGGACCTGGGGGAGCCCTATGTTCATAGCAGCACAATTTACAATAGCTAGGATTTGGAAACAGCTAGGTGCCTGTTAGCAGATGATTGGATCAGAAAACTATGGTACATCTACACAATGGAATACTATGCTGCCATAAAAAAGAAGGAATTCTCATCATTAGCAGCAACCTGGATGGAATTGGAGAACATCATGCTGAGTGAAATAAGCCAGTCAATGAAAGAGAAACACCACATGTCCTCACTCATTTATGGATAATAAAGAACATTATAAACTAATGAACAGAAAGATAAATATAGTGACAGTAAAGCAACAAGCAGACTGTCAAATGACAGCAGGGAGGGTAGGGAGATCTGGGGGAGATAAGAGATCAACTGAAGGACTGGTATGCATGCATATAAGTACAACCAATGGACACAAAACTCTGGGGAGGGAGGGAATGTAAGGGAGGTGGGGTGGGGGGCAATGGTAAGAAATGTACACATATAATACCTTAATAAAAAAATGGTGGGAAAAAAATTTCTATCTTCTTGAATTTGAAGAGACTTTGCCTATGTCCCAACTTGTGGTCTATCTTTGAAAATGACCCTTATGCACTTGAGAAGAATGTATATTCTGTGGCTTTGGGGTGAAATGTTCTGAAGATGTCGATTAATTCCATCTGGTCAAGAACGTCATTTAGGATTGATGTTTCTTTGCTGATTTTTTTTGTTTAAATGATTTGTCCAAAGGTGACAGTGGGGTGTTAAAATCTCCTACTATGATTGGATTGCTATTAATCTCTCCCTTAATGTCCTTAAGCAGTTTTATTTATGTATTTGGGTGCTCCTGTATTGAGTGCATATATGTTTACCAGGGTTATTTCTTCTTTTGGATTGCTCCCTTTAGTATTATGAAGTGGCCTTCCTTATCTCTTATTATGTCCTTCACTTTGAGATAAATTCCTTTAGTCTTTTTTTGTCTCTGAAGCTCCTGATTTCACCTTCAATTTTGATTGATAGCCTTGCTGGTTACAGTATTCTTGGATTCAGACCCTTCCTTTGCATGACTTTGTATATTTCATCCCATTCCCTTCTGGCCTGATGAGTTTCTGTTGAGAAGTCAGTTGCTACTCTGATGGGGGTTCCTTTATATGTAACTTTCTGTCTCTCTCTGGCTGCTTTTAAGATTCTGGTTTTGGCCGAGACTGGTTTGGCTCAGTGGATAGAGCGTCGGCCTGTGGACTGAAGGGTCCCGGGTTCGATTCTGGTCAAGGGCACATACCTTGGTTTCGGGCACATCCCCGGTGGGGAGTGTGCAAGGGGCAGCTGGTCGATGTATCTCTCTCATTGACGTTTCTAACTCTCTATCCCTCTCAATTCATCTCTGTGTAAAATCAATAAAATATTTTTTTAAAAAGAAATATTTTTTTTAAAGATTCTGGTTTTTTTGTTTGTGTTTTCCAATTTAATTATAATGTGCCTAGGTGTCGGTCTTTTGGGATTTATTTTTTTGGGGGACTCTGCGAGCATCTTGGTTTTTTTCTTCTCTATCTCAGGAAAGTTTCTGTCATTATTTCTTAAAATACTTTTTCCATATCTTGCTCAGTTTCCTTTCCTTCTGGAACCCCTATTATTCTAATATTGCTTTGTTTTGTATTGTCCCAAAGCTCCCATAGGCTCTCCTTCTGTTTTTTAATTTTTTTTCCTAGCAGCTGCTCTAATTGGGCATTTTTTTCCATCTTGTCTTCTAGCTCACTGATGCGGTCCTCTGCTTCTTCTAGTCTACTCTTGATGCTTTCTATTCATAGTAGTGATGTCATTTTTCATTTCTTCTTGGTTCATCTTCATTTCCTCTTGGTTCTTCTTCAGATCCTCCTGGTTCTTCTTCATTTCCTCTTGGTTCTTACTCATATTGTCAAATTTGTCTTCCATTCTTTTTAGCCATCTTATAATCATTACTCTGAATTCTTGCTCTGGTAGGTTGCTTGCCTCTAACTCGTTTACTTCCTTTTCTGGTGATGCCTGATTTTCTTTCATTTGCGGGTTGTTTCTTTGCCTCCCCCCCCCCCCCCCGCCCCATGATCTCTCTTTTTAGGATGTCTGGTTATGTATTTCTTTCTCTCTCCTGCTTTGATTTAAAGGCACAAAATACAACACAACGAAGTGCAACACAGAAAGCACTGAACAGAAATTTGTTTGCAATATTAATATCCTCCAATAAAGGTGACTAGAACCCAGCTAACAAAAACATACAATCAAACAAAAAGAATAAGCCAACCAATCTTACAAAAAAGCATAAAACTTCGATATAGTTAACATTCAATATACCACTACAAAGGTGTAGAGAGAAAGATTGTGTGTGTGTGTGTGTGTGTTTTTAGTTTTTTGTTTTTTTAGGATAGTGACAAGATAGGTGTGAATGGGCTTGGAGCAGGGGGTTGGAAATTAGATATACACAGGTAGGGTGAAATTTAGGAGGGGGTAAACAGAAAGAGTAGGGAAAATCTAGAGCAGTTAAGGGTTAATATAAGCAGGACACCAAAGGGAAAGGGTTAGGAAGAGAGTGATGGCATAAAGGTAGGGTTGAGATAGAATAAAGCGTTGGAGAAGGAAAGGTATAAATAGTCTGTTTTTCCACCATTTTCCCTCCTGCTGTCATAAAGAGGGTTTAGATTCTGGCACATAAAAATGTCTCCTCCTTATCCACGGGGGCAGGAGGCTGCACACAGCCACAGGCACAGCCAACAGTTCTTCACTCCTGCACAGGCCTCCTTCCAAGGGTGGTGATGCAGGCGCTGCACACACGGAGGGGGCCCCGGAACAGGGTGGGGCAGCCCTGCTTTCCCCACACCTTCTGTCTCAGTCCCTCTTCCTGCTCCAGCCTGCAGCGCCTTCCTCTGGGGGACATGATGTTTGTCTCACGCTGTTTTCCGTGTGGGTGGTCAGCACGGGGTGTTCCTGAATCTAGTTCCTTCAGCATTGCAGTGGGGGAGTGGGAGGGAGACAGCATGAAGGTGCAAACACAACCGTGGGGACTCCTCGCTGAGCGCCTTCTGTATACCTTCTGTATACCTGGTGGGCATCTCCCCTCAGAAGGGGTGTTCCCTTTGTTTGCGACCAGCAAGTCGGGGAGGTGGGGGGCACACAGATCAGGCTGGTTGGCTGCTGCAGTGCCCTCATAGCTGCAGTGTCAGCGGGTGGAGCAGAGTACCTGGGACCCTGGATTCCCACTGGGGTTTACAGAACTGCCCCCTGCCTTTGTTCTCCCATTCTCCATGGAGAGGCTGTTGGCAGATGGCAGGACGGATGGATCCATGATCACCCCTCTGCATGCCCAGCTCACCTGAAGCCCCTAAAATAGTCGGGGTGCCCAGTGCTCAGAGGCTCCTGTGAGCTCCTGGAGGCGGGCCTTTGGTCATCGGTTTTTATTTTTATACTACATTTCTTCTGTGTGCAGTGACCAGACTTAGTCTGGAGCCCACGGGCTCCAGTGACCTTGTGGAGAGTCTAGGGAGGGAAAGTGGCCGCAGTGCCCGAGGCCATGTTCCAGGAGGCAGGCAGTGCTGCCGGGATCATGTTGGCAGCGCTGGTCCCTTGGTGCCTGTCCTGTCCTCCTGAGACTGAACCTGGAGGATTACTAAAGGGAGCCAGTCCCCAGTTCTGCCCGCCTCCACCACTGATAGATTGTAGTCTGAGGGCCTGGAGGAGAGACCAAGAGGTCTGCCTTTCAGCTGCTCCAGTCACCTCTGCCACTAATCGACCAGTTCCTGCTCCCTAACCTAGAATTTGGTGGAGCCTTCAGTCGTTTTGGATGTTACAGACCCTGGGTTTTTATATAAGCCCGCCCTGATGGGAGCTGATTGGGGCCAGGATGGTGGGGAGAGGGGATGCAGGAGTTTGGCCAGCTGGCCCCACCCCGATTGGGGGGAGGGGCCATGGATGGTTGACTGGCCAACCGCATCCCTAATTGGGAGGGGGGACGATCAGGGGTGGGGCCAGTCAGGGGTAGAGACTGTGGGAGGTTGGTGGTGGGAATGGGAACTAGGGCCAGTTGGCAGCTGCAGTGCATGTCATAGCAACTGGTTGTTCTGGTTGCTTGGCATCTATATCTATATCTATATCTATCTATCTATCTATCTATCTATCTATATCTATATCTAAATCTATATCTATATTATTATCTTCTCTCTTAATACCTAAGGTTTGGCCGTGTGCCCCGGGTGAGCCGTGTGCCCCAGGGGGGCCGTATGCCCTGGGAGAGCCATGTGCCCCGGGAGAGCCATGTGCCCCGGGGAAGCGGTGGGACCCGGGCGGGGGGATGGGGGGAGGGGCGGTGTGAACCGGAGGAGGAGCATATTCTATTCATGTGGTCCTGAGATAGTCACCATAAAACAAGCAGACTGTCAAATGACAGCGGGGAGGGGAGGGAGATCTGGGGGAGATAAGAGATCAACCGAGGGACTGGTATGCATGAATATAAGTACAACCAACGAACACAAAACTCTGGGGAGGGAGGGCATGTACGGGGGGGGGGGGGAGCCAATGGTAAGCACTTACCTTAATAAATTTTTTTTAAATGGGAAAAAAAATACCTGAGGCTTACTAACAGGAACATAAAGGCTTCTGTAATGGAACTGTCAAGAGAACCTCAGCCTTCTACTTGCCCATCTCCTAATGGTACCTCCTGATCAAGCCCAGACAGATGCCACTGTGAAGTCCCAAAGGCCTGTGTTCTGGGAACATACCAGCACAGCAAAGAGTGGAGAGTGGATTGGGAGAAACAAAGAGAATACTCCACATACTGTCATTACTTCTTTACTGTATGGGATTTAAAAGTATATATTTTTATTGATTTCAGAGAGGAAGGGAAAGGGAAAGATAAAAACATTAATGATAAGAGAGAATCATCAATTGGCCGCTTCCTGCCTGTCCTCTACTGGGGATCTAGCCTGAAACCCGGGGCATGTCCCCTGACCCAGAATTGAACTGTGACCTCCTGGTTCATGGGTCAATGCTCAACTATTGAGTCACACCAGCTGGGCATTTACTATATGTTTTTGAATAATACCGTGTTTCCCCGAAAATAAGACATCCTCCGAAAATAAGACCAACTTCATGGAAACATAATACATCCCCTGAAAATAAGACCTAGTGCATCTTTGGGAGCAAAAATTAATATAAAACACTGTCTTATTTTCGGGGAAACAGGGTAGTAGATAACATCCCCTACATGCATGAAGATATGTATGTGATATTTGCTGATCAAGGTACTGAATTAATTTAATCAATGAGAAAGAAAGGAATTTAATGTTTTCTAAGCACCAGCTTTCAATCAGTGAGCTTAATATTCCAAATGCAAATGTCATCTTCCAAGATAGATATCATTTATAGACTGCCTATGCATGATGTGTCAGGCACTATTTCTAGGGACTGGAGCTATAAGAATGAACAGGACAAAGTTCTTGCTCTCATGGACCTTGCATGCTACTGAAGGGAGACAGATAAGAACAAGCAGACAAATAAATGAACAAGATAACTGCAGGCGGTGATAAGTTATTGCGGTGATGTGTGTATTCAGATAAACTTGTCAGTGAAGGCATCTCTGGAAAGTGACATCAGACTTAATATCAGGGAGTAGGAAGACAGAACATTCTGTACAGAAGGAAGAATTAATGAGGTAATACTTAATTGTCTGAAGTTTGATTTTCAAAGATTTAAAGAAAAAACAAAGCAAGCATAGTGGATGCATTCCAAGATGTCAGAAACAAGGCTTTAAGGTGGAAACTAACTTAGCAGATATAATCAAGAATCCTAAAGGCAGATGGAGAGTGGCAGGACACAAAGCAGATGAAGACAGAGGTCCGATTATGCAAGGACTTTTGGCTGTGGAAATTAAATGTAAGTTTTATTCTAAGTGTAATGGGAAGGCATAGAATGTTTTAAGGGAATGACATTATTCCCTTAAAATATAATTTCACCTTTTTCTTTGCTAAATCCTTATTATTCAATTCTCTTAAATTAAATATTTAATAAGTGTATCTCAATAGCTTTTTATTGAATAAAAAAGAATGACTGAATGGTTGAATAAATGAATTGATTTCAAGAGCAAGACTTCATGTCTCATAACTAAATGAAAGTCTATCTTCAGCTGTGTTAGCTCAACTGCTCTCTCATTTCATTTTTAAAAAAAAATATATTTTATTGATTTTTTACAGAGAGGAAGAAAGAGGAATATAGAGTTAGAAACATCGATGATAGAGAAACATCAATCAGCTGCCTCTTGCACAGCCCCTACTGGGGATGTGCCTGCAACCAAGGTACATGCCCCTGACCAGAATCGAACCTGGGACCTTTCAGTCTGCAGGCCAACGCTCTATCCACTGAGCCAAACCGGTTTGGGCTGCTCTCTCATTTCAAAAAGAAAGTCAGTAACTGGTTTTATTTTTTTATTTTTATTTTTTTTATTATTATTATCCAAACATGGACATATTTTTTTTTAATATATATTTTATTGATATTTTACAGAGAGGAAGGGAGAGAGATAGAGAGCCAGAAACGTCGATGAGAGAGAAACATCGACCAGCTGCCCCTTGCACACCCCCTACCGGGGATGTGCCCGCAACCAATGTACATGCCCTTGGCCGGAATCGAACCCGGGACCTTCCAGTCCGCAGACCGACGCTCTACCACTGAGCCAAACCGACCTCGGCAGTAACTGGTTTTAATTAAATATTCTCTTCTGTAAAAAGAATTGTGACAAAAAGAAATGGATTCCATATAAATCTTTGTTATTGGGTTGATATTAGTAGCAGCAGTAAAACTCTAAATACCCAGTGAACAAAGCTATAGAAATACTTTGAATTTCCAAATACTGTAGAGGATGCTTGATAAGTTTCCATATATGAGCAAATTAATGACCAACAGTATAGAAATACTAATAATCATTAATAGCCTGAATGTCTTTTAAGAGCCCATATTAGTCGATTTTATATACTCTTACATAATCCCATCCAAAATCCTCTCCCCATTTCTATATTTTTTCCTCCTTGCTTCTTTTGGTGTCTGTGACCCTAAGTATGACATGCCCCAAACTTCTTTAAGAAAAAAAAATTGGCCGAAACCGGTTTGGCTCAGTGGTAGAGTGACGGTCTGCGGACTGAAAGGTCCCAGGTTCGATTCCGGTCAAGGGCATGTACCTTGGCTGCGGGCACATCCCCAGTAGGGGGCGTGCAAGAGGCAGCTGGTCTGTGTTTCTCTCTCACCAACATTTCTGGCTCTCTATCTCTCTCGCTTCCTCTCTGTAAAATATCAATAAAATATATATTTTTAAAAAATTGTCCTAGCTAGATTGGCTCCATGGACAGAGCATTGAACAGTTTGCGGACCAGAGTCCTGGGTTTTAACCTGGACACATAACTCAGTTTCATGCTCCTCCCTGGCCCAGGCCCTGGTTGGGGCCCATGCAGGAAGCAACCAATCGATGTTTCTCTCACATCGGTATTTCCCTAGTTTTCCAACTAATGCCCTTTTTCTGACTCAAGAATCAACCATGTCCTTTTTCTGATACATTGTCACATCTTCTCAATTTTCTATGACAATGTTCTGGAACAGTCTCTTCTCTCTTCCTTGACTTTCATGATCTTGATGCTTTTGAATGTCCCTCAGTTTGGGTTTGTCTGATGCTTTCTCATGATTAGACCAAGGTTGTAGATTTGGGGGAAAGAATATTGTCAGAGTGGTGTGTCCTTCTCATCAGAGCCTAACAGTGGATACAAATGATATCAATATGTCTAATTACTGTTATTGTTAATATTACTTGATTAAGTTGATGTCTACCAAGTGTCTCTAATGTAAAGTACCTATTTGCTATTCATTTGAAGATACTAAGTTCCACCCAATTTCAAAAGAGGGGAATTTAGCTCCATGTCCTGAAAGGAGTATCAAAAAACTCAACAGTAAGTTATCCAATAGTAAGAAACCTGGATTTTTAAAAATTGATTTCAGAGAGGAAGGGAGGGAGAGAGATAAACATCAATGATGAGAGTCATTGGCTGCCTCCTGCACACCCCCCCACCAGGGACCAAGCCCACAACCTGAGCATATGCCCTGACCAGGAATTTAACTGTGACCTTCTGGTTCACAAGTGGACACTCAACCACTGAGCACACCGGTCAGGCGAAACCTAGTTTTTTATCTGCAGTATATTTACTTGTTTGTTCAACCCCAGGTTACATGTAATATTGTTTGAAAATTGATAACCCAGCCCTGGCCAATATGGTTTAGTTGGTTGAGCATTGTCCCACTCACCAAAAGGTTGCCGGGGTTTGATTTCCTGTCAGAGCACACGCCAGGGTTGTGGGCTTGATCCCCATTAGGGTGCATGCAGGAGGCAGACGATACACACACACACACACACATACACACACACACACACACACACACAACACATACCTTGTGATAAACCAATTGGAGTTAAATGTTTGTTTACAGCTTTTTGTCTATTGCCTTATATCTAATCAAAACTCTTGTTTACAAAGTTTAGGTCAGTTACTTTTTTCCCCATTCCCTTCAGTGTGCTACGCCCTGTTTGTAATACAGTTAGATTTGTCATAGCCTACTTCCAACTTGGGCTCCCGTGCCACCCAAGTTGATATTGAAATTTTGCAGCCAGGCCCTGGCAAGTGTTACTCAACTGGTTAGAGCATTGACCCAAGAACTGAAGGGTCCTGGGTTCAGTTCCTGGTCAAGGGCATGTACTTGGGTTTCAGTTCACTCCCTGCCCAGAGTCAGGGCATGTGGGGGAGGCAACCAGTGGATGTGTCTTTCTCACATGGATGTTTTTTGTCCCCTTTTCTCCTCTCCTTCTACTCTCTCTGAAAAGCAATGGGAAAAAAATATTTCATGTGAGGATTAACAACAACAAAAAATTGCAGTCAAGGCCCTGGCTTGTTTGGCTCAGTGGATAGAGCATTGGCCTGCAGAGTGAAGGTCCCAGGTTCAATTCCAGTCAAGGCCACATGCCCGGGTTGCAGGCTTGATCCTCGATGGGGGGTATGCAGGAGGCAGCCCATGGATGATTCTCTCTCATCATTGATGTTTCTCTCTCTTTCATCTCTGAAATAAATAAAAACATATTTAAAAATATATATTAACAATGTACTTACTGCTACTGGTGAAAACAAGAAATCATTTGAGGAGATGCTTTCCAAGGCTTTGCTGAGAATTAATCCATTAAATTCACTAAAATTATATTATTAAATACATCCATAATTTCACCTTCAGGTGTAACAATGACTTGGACTCACCGTAACTTCATAGGAGGCAATCACACAACAAATAAATGTCCTAAGCATTTTGTATTTCTGTTACTTCAGGAATTTATTTTACATTTTCTCAAGAAAGTATCTTCAACACTATTTACTATTTAGGACATATAGGAATCTACATTTTCCATTATAACAAGATTTCAAAGAACCATCTTCTTAAATATGTTATTTCCTACACCAAGTAGTTTCAATTTTCAAATCATTGTATCCATGGCAATTTTTACTGATATAAGCTTTTGTAGGCCAAAGTTGCTAATTGAGATCCCAGAAGAATATGGCAGGTTGTCATCCTGGCTAGTCTGTCTGAGAAGTTGACAGGTTATAAGTTTTTTTCCTGGGTCGTGTAGGATTATGTTTTATTTCTTTATCTCCTACAATGTGATGAAGATACTGAGTATTCATCTTTACAGCCATACTATTTTGGGAGTTTCTGTATTTATCTGAATGTTGTGATTATGGTTGACTTAGGGATAACAAATTCCCTTGCTATTTTACACTTAAAACGCATTTTAATGATGTCCCTATTCACTTCAACATTGAAGATCATGTTACTTCTGTGAAGACACCAAAGGGTATCCACTATGATATCAACTACTGTTTTTAATAACTTTCATTCTACATTATCTCTGGATTAAGCAGTCTTTTCTAAATGAAGGGACATAACTCTGTTAACTTCATTTAATAATAAATAGTATTTCTATTTGGAACATAATATGAGATCTTGGGATATAATCATTACTTTTCTTTCTCACTCTTTCTTTTATGCCCCAGGCATGAAACAGCTCTGACCAGCAATACAGGCATCAAGCTAGGATGAACTACGGAAGGACTGTCTGCTTCACCACTGACTGCTGTAAGGGAAACCACTAATCAGGTGTCTCCTTGCCCATTGCAGGGGTGGGCCACGGCTTTTTCATTGACACAAAGCTCAGTGATAAGCAGCTGCTCAATAACTCCTCCATAGCTAGCCACTGACTCACTATAGCTCCCAAGCACAATCTGTGACTGCATTTGTTCGCAGTGGAAAAAATGACACCAGCAACCTCAGTTCACTTCTCTTTTGCTGATTCCTCTTCAGCACTCCATCCTCTTAAAAGCTGAGGTGTCTACGGCTGACATTTGATCTCTTCCCTAGCTACACTCACTCTTCAGTGATTTTTACCATTGACATGCTCAGAACTCTCAAAATTCATTATTTCCAGTACAAAACTATCTCCCAAACCCAAAATGTTATGTCTAACTTCCTTGAGTTCACATCTCCACTTGTGTGTCTAATAAGAAATCTCAAACTAAGCTCCTGAGCCACTGATGACCTCCACTAGCCCCAAACCCCTTAATTCTAGTTTTTTCCCCATTTCTGTTCAAACCCTCTAATAGTTGTTCACCCCTGTTTCCCATAGATAAAAGATAAAGGACTTAGATGGCCTGGAAGGGCCTATACAAGCTGGAGTACCCCCCCCTTTTTTTTTTACTTTTCTCCCTTACTTACTCTGCTTCAGCCATTCTTTGATATATCTCCAGTCATTGTTTCAAACAATGGAGAGGCAACTACAGTTGTAAAGACAAGCAGAATGGAACCACATAAACCACACTGACCTGTCATAATTAATTTGTGATAGTATTGCCTTTGCATTCTAATGGGAAGTAGACAATAAACCAAAGCATGATAAAACTACAATATGGAAGGAAATAAAGCAAGAAAAGGAGACAGCGAAGGCAAGTAGTGATGGGGGGAAAAAATACTTCATTGAAGGGAGAGAGAAACGTGGATGAGATTTTTGACCGATTGCATTCTGCACACACCTTACTGGGGATCGAGTCCACAACCCAGGCATGTGCCGTGGCTGGAATCAAACCCGGGACCCTTCAGTCCACAACCAAAGTTCTATCCACTGAGCAACCCAGCTAGGGCCAAGTAGTGATTATTACAAATTTAAACTGTATTCAAATGGCCATGGAAAGCACAGTTGTAATTATTTCAGTATCTTTTTTTAAAAAAGATCATGCTAGGTGAGAAAACGTGTAAAAAATGTTCACTCTTGTTATTTCTCACCAGATAATTTTTTCCATTGATTTTGAGTGCAAGAAAGGGGGAGACAGAAACATCGACATGTCGGGGATTGAGCCTGCAACCAAGGTACATGCCTTTGACCAGAATCAAACCTGTGGACACTGTCCACTAAGACAAACTGGCTAGGGCAAGATTTTCACTTTTACTAACCTTCCCCATTTGTTTATTAGGGTAGGAAGGTCCAACCATGTAAAAGATGACTTTTTTCCTGGGCTAAGCACTTTAATGGAATTACCTCAAGGGAAACTGGATAAGGCTTTTTCCAATTTCAGTAATGGTTTTTTTAAAACTCATTTTAAGTGATTGAACTCACAAACCTTTTCTTAATCCTCACCCGAGGATATTTTTCCCATTGATTCTAAGGAGTAGGAGGAGTGGGAGACAAGAGGCAGGGGGAGTGGAACATCGACATGACACACATCCATTGTTCGCCTCCCTAACCAATGCTCTGAACCAAACCAGCCAAGGCTAAAAACTTTTAATGACTTATCCTGACAGTATTGAGCTATTACTATACCATGTTATGGATAATAGCTTTCCTTTTAAATTTGTCTATTTAACAATAAGCCTGTTCAACTTTTTACTTGCTTAGTCCAAATTACTAGAGCATTCGTGTGGTTACCAGTTCTAGAAACAATACATAGATGAGACCTAGATTGGATACAATCCACTGAAGACCAAAGAATCTAATTTCTGTGGCAGTACAAACCTTGTATCTTAAGGGTGAATAAGGTATTTTCTGCCGAAACCGGTTTGGCTCAGTGGGTAGAGAATCGGCCTGCGGACCAAAGGGTCCCAGGTTCGATTCTGGTCACGGGCATGTACCTTGGCTGCGGGCACATCCCCGATAGGGGGTGTGCAAGAGGCAGCTGATCTATGATTCTCTCTCATTGATGTTTCTCTCTATCCCTCTCTCTTTCTCTCTGTAAAAAAACAATAAAAAATATATTTTTTTAAAAAAATATTTCCTAAACACCAAATTAGATGCCTTTGCTAATTTAGAGCTCCAAACTAAGTTGTCATTCTTCATTAATCCTGTTCCTCTTCAGCTTCTAAACTTGCCATAAACACTAATTTATAACCTCTAATAGGACCCTAGAATGTCCCTGCCTCCTACAACTGTGAACTGTTCCTTTTACATTCTAACATTCCTTATAGCTGATCTTTCTTTGTAACAAATTAGTTCTCTGAATCCCATAAAATTTTACTTCTGAGAAAGCATTGGAAATAAAAACAAATGAACTCAATTTTAAAAATGAAACTTTCCAATTCATAAATGCATACCAAATAAAATTAGATTTACATCAGCAAAACTTGAATTGAAAGTTGCTTTCATATTCCAAGCCTTTTCTCCCCCATGCCTTAAAGCACACCACCACTCCCAATTGCCCTTAAAGCCAAAACTAGTCTTTTCTGTACCATGAAAATTGTTCAACTTTTGCAGAAAAATGCATGAACAAAATTTAACTTGTACAAAGGACCTTATTACATAAAATTATTTTTTATTCATAAAATAAGGACTTTAAAACATGCAACCCTTCTTTTAAAAGATTTTGAGAGAAGGGACAGGGAGAAACAAGATGTGAAAGTGACAGGCTGCCCTGGCTAGGAATTGAACAGGCAACCTTTTGGTGTGGGATGGATGCCGAACAAACTGAGCCACACTGGCCAATGAAGTTTGTCATCCCTTTTAAGTGGTTATCTTTTCCTCATCCTGGCATAGGAAAAAATGTGTACAGTAGCCCCCCACCTATGGTGTTACCTGCAATTGAGATAAAAAGTGTTAAATGGCAAAGGATACCCTGAAACTACTCATCACATTCATATAACCTTTATTATATTCTTTTGTTCTATGTTTTTCTTAACATGCCTAACAAACTTTTTGTTTCCCTAGAATAAAAACATAGTATATACAGGGTTTGATACCATCCATGTTTGAAGCAGATAGAGACATATCCTTAGAAAATAAGGGGAAACTACTTACTGCTGGAGGTTATTAAAACCCCCGACGAAGCTCCTCTTGGGGGATAAAACCGGCCCAGGGATGCAGGTAGCTAGCTAGGCCCACATTTGGAGTCCTGTTCATTTACTGCTTATTTAGTACTCCAAGAAAGGATATTTTAGAGTTCTTTCCTTGAACATGTTCAGTTACACTTACACCATGCTAGAAATGCCTGTGGACATTTTCATTATTACCATTTACTTGTCAAAAGGAAGGAATAATGAATATTTAATGTCAAACCTAAAGTTATATATAGTCAATGTTAAATTATGAACTCAAAAGACCATTTGCAACTTAAGTGCTCTCTTGTATAAAAGCATCAAAAAGTTAATACAAGTACTAGTCTTAAGCAGTCACACAAATCTAAGCCACATTTATTTGCACATGTAATGGGCAACAGATACTCCAAACTCATACAAATTTATAAAACAACAAAGTTAATAATCACTTGGTACACTTGTGTTATCTTGTTTACAGATTCAAGTGTAGATGAACCTTCTTTATTTTGTAAACTTTCATACAATACTTCAACAAAAATTCTTGAAAACACTTATTGGCATGTTCCAGTTAGAGCCAACACAAAAGTTAAGACAAGACCACAAACTAAAAAACCAAGTTTAGAATATACTTTTCTACCTCCCTCCCCTGGAAAGAAGTGATTATTTTAACAGATGTATATGCTGCATCACAAAAGAAACAATGAAGACAAAAAATGTTCCCATAATTGTGAAGAAAATGCCAACCAAATCATACTGTTTTAATTTATATATCAAATTTATGGTGCAAATATGATGGGGATAAAAATAACAAGGGAAATTTAAAAAAATAGTAAAACATCCTAAGAACTATGGCCCCCCCAAAAAAGCCGCAAAGATCTGACTTTGACAACACGAAATAATTGCCTAAGGCAAATAAAATTGGAAACCTACAAAGACATTCTAATCATGTTCAGTATCTAATGATAAAAGCTGAAAATGATACCAAGAGGATATTTACTATACAAGTGTTGAGAACATCCCAAAACTAATGAAAGAAATGAGCATTTATTTCTACAAAAGCAAAGTATGATATAGAATTAGAAGGGGACAGACTTAAAGATTTACCTATTAAAATATACAGATTCTTACTGAAGAGAATAGGATATTTAAAAAAGATGACAAGGGATGTTAATCTTTTTTTATTATTATTATTTTTACATAGTTTGGAACCTCACATAATTTTGATAAATAACTCTTACAAAATTATGCAAAAAGTACAAGAATGTCTGGTAAACAAACAGTCTGTATTTTCCAAAAAGATATTTTTACAACATGCAATTCTTAAGGCAGCATCCTCCTTACAAGGAAAGGTAATCCTTTTACTCATCAAGAAATCTTCTGCTGCAAAGAATAGGCTAAGAAAGCCTGGCTTCTTCCATTAACGCCTCTTGTCTTTCCTGTCTGATTTTCGGTCTCTTTCACTTCTTGAAGATCTTTTGCCTGATCGACTACTCTCTGATATAGACCTCTTTCTGTCGGACCGGGAATTCTTATCCTTTGATCCTTTTGTATCTCTACTACTGCCTCCTTTTGAAGATTTGTGACTCCTTTCTACTCCTGATGTATCCCTTCGCTTCCGCTCCACGCTCCTTCTGTGCTTTCTCTCTCTATTATGTCCCCGGCCCCTACTCCGACTTCTACTCTCACTACTACTACTAGTGCTGCTGCTACTGTCTCTGCTGCTGCTGCCACTTGTACTGGAGCTGCTACTGGAACTACTTCGACTACTACTACTGCCACTGCTGGAACTGCTTCCACTGCTGCTACTGGTTGAACTGCTACTAGAACTACTACTGCTACTGCTCCGACTTCTACTCTTGCTTGTTTTATTTCTGGCTCTACCTCTACTTCTGCTCCTAGTTTTGGTTTTGGATTTGCTCTCCGGATGTACTGTCACGACTGGCTCTACTGTCACCTCAGTGACTTTTACTGATCCTACAGGTAACTCCTTCCTTTCAGGTAGTAAATGCCCTTGCTCCTGAATAACCTGAGGTGATGACTGTACAACAGCTAATGGCAAAGTCTCGGGCTGAGAGAGAGGCTGGGGCTGGAGTACTGGTTGGGGCTGAGATTGAGGCTGAGGCTGAGGCTGAGGCTGAGGCTGAGCCAGGGGCTGGGGCTGGGGCTGAGCCTGAGCCATAGGCTCGGGTTGGGGCTCAGATTCTTTCTCTTCTTTGTCCTCAGGCTCATTTTCCATTTCTAGAGCATTAGCATTCTCTTTCGAAGGAGAAAGAGACTTACATTCTTTCTCTGGCTCAACTTCAAATTCCATTTCTGGCTCCAATTCCTTGTTAGTTTCATTTTCTGAAGGTTCTAAACTTTCAACTTGATTGGTTTCCATTACCTCCTGCTCAGCAATTACATTTTTGACACTCTCCACCATTTCTAGCACATCCATAACTTCCTCAGGTTGACTATCTGGCTGCTTCTCACTCTCCCTTACCTCAGTTTCCTCTTCCATCTTAACCTCCATTTCCTGTTTTTGTTCCTCCTCCTCCTGTTCTTTCTCTGCATCACTATGAACTATACTTATTTCCTTTTCCTCTTCCTCTACTACTTCCTCTATTTCTACATCATTGTGCTGATTACCTGTCTCCTCCAACTCTTCCTCTCGCTGAGCCACCTTACCCTCTTCTTGTTCCGCCTTCTTTTCTTCATTACGCACCACCTGATGCTCTTTTTCCTTCATTGATTGTCTTCTAGGCCTAGCCTCCATTTTATTTATTTGTTCTGCAAATTCGATGCGTCTACTTTCAAATAAAGCTATAAAGAACAAAAATTTACATGTGTAAAATTTACTATGATTAATAATATTCAGCCACTACTTGATACCTGGCCACAAACTGTCATTGGGCTTTATCTAAATTTCTTTTGTAAAAAAATAATTATGTCCTAGCTGGTTTGGCTCAGTGGATAGAGCAGCCATGGGCAAACTACAGCCCACGGGCCACATCTGGCCCGTTCGGCTGTCCTATCCGGCCCACGGAGCCGAAAGAACGGAGGGTTCTCTTGCTCTCCCCTTCGCTCCTTCACCAGCAGCCCAAGATGAGAGTGCCAGCATGGTCAGGTTGCTTTTGTTCCAGCCCTCCGGTCCAGTTTAAGAACCCATTGTGGCCCTCGAGTCAAAAAGTTTGCCCATCCCTGGGATAGCGTGTTGGCCTGTAGACCAAAGGGCCCTGGGTTCAATTCCAGACAAGGGCACATATCTCCTCCCTGGCCCTGATACTGGTCAGGGCGTGTGCAGGAGGTAACCAATCAATGTGCTTCTCTCACATTGATATTTCTCTGTCTTTCCTTCTAAAAGTTGATAGAAAAGTATCCTAGGGTTAGGATTTAAAAAAAAAAAGGGGGGGGGGGAGCACGCCTGGCGGGCTTGGCTCAGTGAGTGGAGCATCGGCTTGCTGACTCAAGGGTCCCAAGTTCGATTCCGGCCAAGGTCCCAGTGGGGATCGTCATGCAGGAGGCGGCCGATCAATGATTCTCTCCCACCATTGAAGTGTCTCTCTCCATTCTCCCACCCCCCTAAAAATCCCATGGGGAAAAAAAGCCTCAGGTGAGGGTTAAAATAAACAAACTAGCCCTAGCTGATTTGGCTCAGTGGATAGAGAATTGGCCTATGGTCTGAAGGGTCCTGGGTTTGATTCCAGCCAAGGGCACACACCTGGGTTTTGTGCTTGATCTCCAGTGGAGGGCATGCAGGAGGCAGCCAATCAATGATTCTCATCATTGATATTTCTATCTCTCTCTTCATTTCTCTCTGAAATCAATAAAAATGTATTTAAAAAAGAAATAAACAAATGAGTTGCATATTACCTATGTGACAATCTTTTGCTATTTAATTTTATGCTAGTAGAAAAGACAAAAAACTTTCCTCAAATAATCAGTTTTATGGTACATCATGCATTAATTTTTCTGATCCTGAAAAATCATCTAATCACCTTAACAGTATCTCTACCCTTCTGTGTGCGGGCCCCCCCTCTATGGACTACATTGATGTTCTATGTTCACTTTTTCTTGCTTCATTATATTTATGTCTGCCTACTAAAAAGTATCAAGCAAAAAAAAAAAGGTCGCATCACTCAAATGCATAAAGTATACACATGAATTGAGCACCACCTACAAAATATGAAAGTTTCTGGTTAAACTCCATCATGAAACAAATGATCCTCCTATACTTCAAAAACATTAGTATATTATTTTTTAAATCAACTATTATAGGAAACAAACATGCATGTTTGAGTGTATTGCCTTACCAATGAGGAATATTTCAATCGATCTCTTCATATACACTTACCATTCATTTTTCTCTGTGACTCTTCTATTAGTTTTTGGGTAGCTGGACACATTCTTCCAGGAATATAGAATAAATGGGGCTTTGTCTTAGTTCTTATATATTTAATTATTTTGGCATTATGCTCATTCCATTCTTCTTGCTAAAGAAAAGGTAAAAAGGTCAATGCTTCTGAAACATGAAGGATTATCAATATTAGAACTTGAAAATACTACCCACTCACCAGCTGCGCAAGCTCAACCTTCTGCTCCAAAAGCCGCAGTTCTGTCTGTTTTGCACGCCTCTCTTCAAATAGTTCTCTCCTCTCATTTTCAACCTGCTTTCTCTCCTCTTCTGCCTGCACTTCAAGTTTTTGTTCAATTTCCTGGCGTCTCTTTTGCTAAAGATAAATAATGAATTTTAAAATCTCATTACATACCCTGATTATGTGAAACATAACAATTTCATGAAATGATCTACATATTTGATTCACATTTGCAATTCAAAGTATCAACTAATTCAAACTTAGTACTACTTAGCATTTAAGGCTGAAATTTCTCTTTCAGGAAATGGAGACCAAAGTTTCTACATGTAAAAATCTAAATTTTAAAGCTATTAGCCAATAATATCAGTAACTGTTCTATTCCAACGTGACTTTTAGGTAAAATTCATAAATTAACCACAAGAAAAAGTCTTTACGGTAGGCTGTCTTCAGTTATTCTTTCTGAGTAAAAAAATCCAAGAGATGTGATATCCCAATGAATTGACTAGTCCCCTATTTTCTCCATCTATTAAAAAAATACATTTACGCCGAAACCGGTTTGGCTCAGTGGTAGAGCATCGGTCTGCGGACTGAAAGGTCCCCGGTTCGATTCCGGTCAAGGGCATGTACACTGGTTGCTGGCGCATCCCCGGTGGAGGGTGTGCAGGAGGCGGCTGGTCGATGTTTCTCTCTCATTGACGTTTCTAGCTCTCTATCTCTCTCCCTTCCTCTCTGTAAAATATCAATAAAATGTATTTTTTAAAAAATACATTTACTATTCACACATTAAATGCTTTTAAGCCTTTCATATTCTGTAGTAAAATTAATACATAAAAGCTGTAATAAGTTTATTAATCTCCTATAACTGAATTGTTTTCTCCCTTTCCACTATAAGTTCTTCCCTAAGAAGCAATAACTTGGGTGTTCAACTCTATAGACACAATTTTATACCTTCAGCAAAATAAAAGGTTCTAGAAAGATGACACATTTAAATAAACTGTGAAAGGTAGTAAACTTTTATGCTTTTACTTCTAGAGTGCTAAATACTGCCCAAGTGTGAAAATAAGTCTATTAAAAAAAATCAGAATTATTGAACTAGTACCAATGATGAGTTCAACTTCCTTGTTGAAGAAAATGAGCTTGTTATGGAGCTTAGGTTCTTCTGACTCAGCCCAGTTCTTTACACCACAAGGAAGTTCACTCAATTACTTCACTGTACCGTAAGAAAGATTGTTTGATGGTTGTTAACTCCAGAAAAGTTTTATGTTTTTCCTTGGCTCCATTTCAGGCTTGCAATTAAATCTTAGGGGAGCTTTTTGGCTCTTTTTGAAAACATTAGCATATTCTTTTATAATATAAGGAAGTAAATAAAATTGCATTAATACCCTTTCAGTAGCGACAGTGGACTCTTGTTTAAATTTCTGAAGGGTGCCCATCAACAAGCCAAATATTCGCCGGTTCCTAAAGAACAGAAAAAGAAAATTTAATTTCAATAAAATCCACTACATTTAAACCTGTCATTTCCTAAAGAGGAACATACTATAGGAACCTGGACAAGTGCTTAAATTTTCTTAAAATTGCATTATTTGAAAAGCCTCCCACCCCCCCACCCCAAAGTCACAAAAGTTACCTTTGCTTTCCTTTTTCATCCATATTTTGATCCTGGATAAGGTCTCTCCGTGTACGCTCTTTGGAGGTAGCTACAACTGAAGACTGCAAAGCTGGCTACAGTAGAAAAGAAAATCTCAGTGGCTTAATGAGCACATGGGTGGTAATCTAAAGTGTTTTAAGATGAAAATACTACATTCATCCTCTAAGAAGTTCTTTTATTCTCAATTACCTTTTTAACATCATCATCCTCTGGGTCGCTTTCTTGGCGTGATTCTCTCCTTGTCCGACGCTCCCCTCCCAGCCTGTCATAGGAAAGATAATTTAAATGACCACTACAAAATTTGACTTAAGTGCATAGAGTAAATGTTTACTTTTTCTAGGACTTTTTCAGAAACCTCATTCTATCAGTCCCCATCCCATTTTAGTTTTTCCTCTAACAGTGAAAGAATAAAATATAACACCACTGTCCAATCCAGACTTCTCAAACTGGCTGTTTTTGCATTATGAGACAGAAAAGTAGCACAAATTCACTATGCTCTCAACCTTATTTGTCTCATATCTAATTATGATAATGTCTAATTATCATTAGTGAAAAACTGAGTTTTGAGGGAAACTGCCTGTCTCAGTGACCAAGAGTAACCAACCACACAGGATGGTCTGATTATAAATTCCTATCTGTGCAGGCCATGGCTGTCCCAGGCCTACCGCTTCCTTAGCAAAGGCCAATCGTTATCTCAAGCGACCTCGGTCCATTGCTGGTAAGCATGTAGGATAACTTGCCTTTGAAATGACAGGGTAATTCTTTTCTAGACCCTTCCAAAGCACAACTGCAGGCTCCACAACCCAATACCTCATTGTTACTGTTGTCTTGTTCCCACATAACATCTCTGCATACCATACATGTAATTAACCATCCTGTACCCACCAATATAAAAGTAATAATGTCTCTCCATTTTGCTTCTTACCCAATCCTAGAGATTTCCCTGCTTTGCTTTCTCCAGCCTCCTTCATCACCAATGGGTTTTGCATCCCTCCTTATGTCTCCTCTTTTTATTGTAATGTATAAACTAAGTAGCAAAATGGCCCTTCTCCAAAGCATTTTTTCAATCTGTTGAGATTTTGCTTTCTGGGCATATAATCAAAACTGTGGCTCAAATAAACTCTTATAAAACTTTTCTATAGGCTGGTTATTATTTCATCGACAAACAGTATTTACTATGTATTTACATCTGTATACTACCTCAGAAAAGGGAACTTAATTACGCCTTCAGAATCTTTTCTCCAATTTTTAACATACCTACTGACTGCCCCTTCAAGGTCTCTCTGTTTGGCTGGGGGTCCTCCTCCACTATCAGAGAATCCACGCCTGCGATTAAAAATGTCCAACAAAAAGCACATGAGATTTAAGACAAACGATACCTCCATTTAGCAAGAGAACTGAAATTTTTAAGCATCTTTCCCAATCAAAGCAACCTTACATGGGCACTCACTCCAAGATACTTTTACAGCATTTTTTTTAAAACCACAAGAATAAATTAAGTTTACACAAAACTGGTACAGTTAACACATTCTTCAATCTTGTTTTGCCTATAAATGAAGTTACAAGGTAACTAGAGTTGATTACAGCTTCAAACACAGACATTTCTAACATGGGTTCTACCATGACTGTTACTTAGAAAGACGTGTTAGTTTAGTGTAAAGAGCACCCGTTAGCCTTAGCATATGAATTAAGTCCCAAAGAAATCTTACCTCAGCAATAAACTACCACGTCCTCTACCTCCACCAGGACCAGAAAGGGCCAGCAATCTGGCTTGGATGGGCCTAAGAGATAGTGACAAGTCAGTGCAGGAATCACACGTGGACACTCCTAACGTATTTCATTCACGGGCGAGGTTGTTCACCACGAGAAAAAAACAAAACACGGAAACTCTAGAAAGACGTGTCAAGCCCGCGTGTTTGAAAACGGGCAGGGAGCACCATCTCACTTCCTTGTATCTCCGAGCCCGGCACCACACACACCACACGGACCGCGCCAACGCCCTGGCCTCCGCTCCCACCTTCGCCGGCCCGCGGCAGCCGCACGTGGCCGGCGCCGGGCCCCGGGCGGGCCTCCGGGCGGCGGGAGGGGCCGCGGCGCCGGGGCGGGAAGCGGCGGTCCGGCCTTCCTCCTCCCGCGGGCCTGCGGCCGCCGGCGCCCGGGCCGCGCTTTCCCCGCTCACGCACCTGAGCCCGGGGCCAGGGCGGGAGCCTGGGAGACGCCCGCTCGCCGAAGCCCGGGTTCCATCGCCGCCGGGATCAGGCCTCGGTGTAACAGCCTTCTCCGGGCGGGCCGCCCTCCCCGCCCCCAATCCACCTCGGCTGGAGGCGGCTGCCTGCCTCTCGGAGCCCGCGCTTCCCCTCACCCGGCCCTTACCTCACGTCGTTCGGATCCCGCCCGGTGAGCTTGCGAATGTTCTCGTCCACGTTCTTTAGGCTCTCTTTGGCCTTTTCGAGCTGCTCCTGCAAAGTTCTCACTGCGACCGCCATCTTCTCCCCGCTGCAGGCTGCGAGGCTGCTCCTCAGGCCGCGCCGGGCAGTGTCGCGCCGCCGGACGCGCCGGGACTGACAGCTGGGCTCCGCCAATGGCGGCGGGCGTAGTTTTCGGCCTCAACCAACAGCAACCGGAAGGGGGAGAGCCTGCCGGCTCCTGTGACTCCGGGCCAATGAAAAGCCTGCCAGCCGGCCGCCCCCCCCCCCCCCCGGTGCGGGCGGCCGGGCTCGCTTTTGGCGCAGTCGCGGGGCGGGCTTGCGAGTCCTTGGGTCCTCGGAGCGCGCTCGTGGGCTCTGGGCTCGCCCTCCGGAAGAGGAGTGCGGGGGTTCGCAGCCCTTTTAACCTGTCATATGACGAGTTTTACGTGGTTTAGGCCCCCTAATCCCATCAAAGTGGGTGGGAGGGGAGTCTCTTCACCCACTCACCCCCATCAGCGATTAGGAAAGGGCGCGGCTGTGCTGTTGGTGCGCATGGCCAGAGAGTGTTTGGGGGGAAGCAGTCTTCCCCCCCACATTAGGTTACAAACCAGAATTAGCGAAGGGAAACAAAGAGTGAAGAAACAGGAAAAGTCACGAAGCTTAATAGCTAACAGTGGCTTTTAAGGCACTGTGTGAAACGCTTTACATGCCTTAGGCCTCTCAATCCTCTATAATAAAAGGCTAGTATACAAACCGACCAAATGGCGGAACGACCGGCCCTACGATGGACACTGACCACCAAGGGGCAGCCTCCCACAGGGGAAACGCTGCTCAGCCGGAAGCCAGGTGCATGGCTGGTGGCTGCAAGCACAGCAGGGGCGGTGGCGGGAGCCTCTCCTGCCTCTGCAGCAGCGCTGAGGCTGTCTGTCTGTCCAGGAGCCCTCAGGGATGTCTCACTGCCCAAGGACTCCTGGGCTGTGAGAGGGCACAGGCCAGGCCGAGGGACCATCCTAAGTGCATGAATTTCATGCACTGGGCCTCTAGTAGCTCTAAGAAAATGCCTGTTTTTCCTGGTAAGGAGACTGAGTCTGGCGATACTGTACCTGTCCCTAGTCTGGCCAGCCCTGGAATCAGTTGGATCAGACCCTGTGCACTAGGAGAAAAAGGGCACCAGTAGTCTTAGCATATTAGACATATTAATCTAGTATAAGAAGCACCAGTAGTCTTAGCATATGAATTAAGTCCTAAGGACATCTTACCTCAGCAATAAACTATCACGTCCTCCACCTCCACTAGGACCAGAATGAGTCAGCAATCTGACTTGGGTGGGCCTTCACGATATTTGTAAGAAAAAGGCGACTATGAGACTTGAGATAGTCATTAGCCTCTATACCTGGCCCAGAGCTGGTTAGCTTAAGATGGGGTCCAGGTAGCCGGTGCTATTGTTGAAGAGTACAATATTAGAGTCCATGCCGAAACTGGTTTGGCTCAGTGGATAGAGCGTCGGCCTGCAGACTGAAAAGTCCCAGGTTCGATTCCCATCAAGGGTACCTTGATTGTGGGCACATCCCCAGTAGGGGGTGTGCAAAAGGCAGCTGATTGATGATTCTCATCGGTGTTTCTAACTTTCTATCCATCTCTCTTCCTCTCTGTATAAAAAATTTAAAAAATCAATAAAATATATTTTAAAAGTACAATATTATAGTACATAATCTGAGAGATAACATTTTATCAGAAAGGATTACCTGCATAGCTTGCCAAACATCTGATTACCAAACATCTGCTCTTCTAACAAGAAGAAGTTGTCCTCTTCCCATTTGAAGCCCCAGGTCCCTATTCCATTTCTTAGCTCAGGACAGCATATAAATCTAAATTGCCTAACTGCCTTTGGGGGGGGGGGTCTCATTTTTATGGAGCTTCCAAATTCATGAAATTACATTTATTTTCCTCCTGTTAACCCATTTAAGTCAACTTAATTGTTAAACTAGACATCAAACCTGGAAGGTCTAAGAACGAAAAATTTTCCCACCCCAACATTAGAAACGGAGAAGTACTATTGAAAAAAGAGAAAGTAAAGCTAAGTAAGAAGGATGACGATTAGTGAATAAGCCAAGATGGTTTGGCTCAGTGGATAAGCGTCGGCCTGTGGACTGAAAGGTCCCAGGTTTGATTCCGGTCAAGGGCATGTTCCTTGATTGTGGGCACATTTCCAGTGGGGGGTGTGCAGGAGGCAGCTGATGGATGTTTCTCTCTCATCGATGTTTCTAATTCTCTATCCCTCTGGCCCTTCCTCTCTGTAAAAAAATCAATAAAAATGTTTTTTCAAAGATTAATGAATAATTACTTACTTCTGATTATGAGCATACTTGTTCTCTGACCCATATTGCAATCTCATGTCAAAGGCAGTACATGAACCAGGAGAAAGTTGCAGAAGTAGATCCTAACACCAAATAGAACAGTGTTTCCATAAGAAAATGCTTTTAGAGTTAACCAAAACCAGGATCTACTCCTGTTACCAAAGGATCTATTACTTGGATCCTGGCTGATTCAACATAGTCTGCTTTATGGGGAGAGAATCAGTGGAATGCTGTGTTCAACATTTACATAGTAGATAATAAATGTTTCCCCTCCATTCTCCAAAATAAGAATCCCATGTTATTGTAGTTTGAGAAATCAACCTTAATAAATTGGTCAATCCCTTACTATTCAACCTCAATAGTGAGCTTGGATTCCTCCTGTTTCTTGGTGGTGATGATGAAGGAAGAATGCATTTGGGCCCTAACTGGTTTTGCTCAGAGGCTAGAGTGTCCTCTAGCTGAAGGGTCCCAAGTTCAATTCTGGTCAAGAGCATGTACCTTGGTTGTGGGCACATCCCCAGTAGGGGGTGTGCAGGAGGCAGCTGGTGGATGTTTCTCTCTCATTGATGTTTTTAGCTTTCTATCCCTCTCCCTTCCTCTCTGTAAAAAATCAATAAAATATATTTAAAAAAAACAACAACTTAGGTGGAACTTTTATGCTTATTTTTATGTGATGATCAAATAAAGTGATCCAAGCATTATAAGAGACATGTAAAGAAAAAACTACCATAATTTCAGTTATGGAACATGATCTTTTTAAATATATATATTTTATTGACTTTTTACAGAGAGGAAGAGGGATAGAGAATTAGAAACACTGATCAGCTGCCTCCTGCACACCTGGGACCCTTGAGTCTCCCTGACATTCTATCCACTGAGCCAAACCAGTTAGGACTGGGACATGATCTTAAATTTCTGTCAAGGTATATGAAGAGTTGAGAGGTTAAGAATTTGAGAAAACTCAGTATGTTAACTTTGGGGAAGCAATGAATTAATTTGAAAAAAATCTGCTTTGTTAATTATTAAGAAATGAACTAATCACATTTAAGCCAGATTTGCTAAATTTAAGTAATACATATATTTAACATGCGTATTTCCATTGCTTTAGTTGTTTCACAACTGTCATGGATTATTATGAACTCTATCCCACAACAAATGTTGCTTTTCTTTTTTTTTTTAATATGCTTTATTGATATTTTACAGTGAGGAAGGGAGAGAGATAGAGAGCTAGAAATGTCGATGAGAGAGAAACATCGACCAGCTGCCTCTTGCACACCCCCCCACCGGGGATGTGCCCGCAATCGATGTACATGCCCTTGGTAGGAATCGAAGCTGGGACCTTTCAGTCTGCAGACCGATGCTCTACCACTGAGCCAAACCGGTTTCGGCAAAATGTTGCTTTTCTGAAGTCTTAAGCACTTTTTCTATTCACTGAATTCTCTGATTAACCTGTGTCTTCTGGTTCAAGTATCTAGTTCTTTGCTTACCCCCTTGCCTCTTCCTGGCGTCCAAAATGGCTTTAAATCTTATTTCTAACTAGGCTTAAACTTATACGGATTGGGATAATTTTTCAGTATATCTAAAATGTATACCCTTGCCCTGACTAGTTTGGCTCAGTGGATAGAGCATCACGCTACGGACTGAAGGGTTCCAGGTTCGATTCCAGTCATGGGCATGTGCCTTGGTTGCGGGCACATCTCCAGTGGGGGGTGTGCAGGAGGCAGCTGATGGATGTTTTTCTCTCATCAGTGTTTCTAATTCTCTATCTCTCTCCCTTCCTCTCTGTAAAAAAACAATAAAATATATTAAAAATATTAAAAAATAAAATGTATAGCCTGAAAAATTATGATTTATTCAGTTTTTACAACTTTTCATATTTAGCATAGGGCAGGAAGTGGAAGCTTTTGATGAAGCCTATAGACACTCTTGTCGGTTCATCTAGGAAATTAACACAGAGGAGGCCGGCGGAGTTCCTTCGATCTTAACACCCACCGTCTCTCCCAGCGCCGTCCCAGCAACGCCGCACGGACCAGGCAGCCTCAGAGCGGCGCCGGCAGCGCCCAGGGGAGGAACGCTGAGACCGGCGAGCAGAGGGGACCGGAAGTGGTTTTTCCGCCCCCTGCCCGGTCCCGGCGGTCCCTGCGGGTCGGAACTGGTTCCCGCTGGGGTCCGGTTCCCTCGTCGGGCGGAGAGCGCAGCGCCCGCCTCCGGGAGGCTGACCCTCCCCGTCTCCTGGCAACGAGGGGGGGCCGCGCGCGGCCCGAGGGGCGGCGGCCCGCGCGCTCGGCGGAGCCGGAACCCCGAGCCGGAGCCGAAAACCGGAGCTTCGGCATCAGCAGGAAATGGCGGACGAGGCGCTGTTCTTGCTCCTCCACAACGAGATGGTGTCGGGCGTGTACAAGTCCGCGGAGCAGGGGGAGGTGGTGAGTTCCCCTCCGCCCCCTCCTTCCCCCGCGCCCCGCGCCGGGGCGGCCGGCGGGTTTCCCGTACCCGGCGGCTGTCTGCGGTCTTTATCTGATTTTGTTCGCACCTTCTACTGGATACCTTGCTGTCCATTTCCACGCCTGTGACCTGCAGGCCGCACTCGTCCTTCCTGAAGTGTTGTCTGCCGTGCCTGGGGCAGGGCCTCCATAGGGTCCCCGCCGGCCAGGCCCCGGCCCCGGCCCCGGGCGAGGGTCCCCGCCCAGAGCCGGCCTCCCGCCGCGCCCCGCTCTGCGCACCCCCAGGCGGAACCTAACGAGGTGTGAGAGCAAAGCAGTTTGCAGGCGTTACTGTAATTGGGAAACAATTAATTAATGAAAAAATACTTAATGTCCGTTATGTGAGAGCTGGTTTTTAGGAGCCCGGGATATAATAATTGAAGGAAACAACGGCCCCATCCTTGTAGAGGTTACTTCCAATATGTGGGAGTCCTCATTCACTCACTGATTCACTCAGGAAACTTTTAGTACGAATCTGGGCCTGACCCTGTGCTAGATGAATACGATAAAATCCCTGCCTCACACTGGTTGGGGAATAGGAATTATTCAACGAATAATTAAGGTTTTGGGTGGTAATTAGGTATAGCAGTGTTTCCCAGAGTGTGGTACTCGTACCCCAGGGGTACGGGAAGAGTTTGGTGGGGGTATGCACTGCACCTTGCTTAGCTGCGTTCTCATGAGTCAAGTCAAGATAGTCTTGTGAGATGTGAGATGGTCCAGTTTGCAAATAAATGTTATTTATAATATGACTTTTATTTACCGTATTTGCCGGCGTATAAGACGACCTTTTGGCCCTGAAAAATATGCCTCCAAGTGGGGGGTAGTTTTATACGGCGAGTATATAACAAACTGTATTTTTAGTGGAAATGTTAGGGGGTCGTCTTATATGCCCAGTCTCTTATACGCCGGCAAATACGTATTTTTCAGGGCCAAAAAATCGTTTTATACGCCGGCAAATACGGTATATTTTATTATGAATAATTTTATTTTTTGTTTATTATTATTTTGTGTATGTACCAAAAAAATAAAAAATAAAAATATTTTGCCGATTGCATATAAGAATAGCCAATGGACACAAAACTCTGGGGAGGGAGGGCATATGTTGGGGGGGGGCAATGATAAGCTATGTATACAGATAATACCTTAATAAAAAAAAAATAAAAATAAAAATAAAATATTTTGCCGAAACCGGTTTGGCTCAGTGGTAGAGCGTTGGTCTGCGGACTGAAAGGTCCCAGGTTCGATTCCGGTCAAGGGCATGTACCTTGGCTTCGGGCACATCCCTGGTAGGGGGTGTGCAAGAAGCAGCTGGTCGATGTTTCTAGCTCTCTATCTCTCTCCCTTCCTCTCTGTAAAATATCAATAAAAAATATTTAAAATAAAAATAAAAATATTTGGACTGTTATTAAAATACATCCTTTTTTGACGAAGGGTACTCAGCGTTACAAAAATTATAGAAGGGGTACACATATGTCAAAAGTTTGGGAAACACTGAGGTATAGAATTATGGAGTTGTAACAGGCTGTATAAATGAGATATCTCAAAGTCAGACTCAAGTCAGAAGCCCTTTCTATAGTGCTATTGATAAAGAGGGGTGGAAAGTGGGGGTACGAAAAGCATCCTAAGCAAAGGGAAAGGCATAGAGATATGAATGAGTTTGAAGTATTTAAATATGCTTCGTATTTCATTGTGACTAGATTGGATAGAGAGAGTTAAATGTGTTGAGAGCTAAAACTAGAAAGACCCTTGTATGGTTTAAGAATTTGAACCTCCTTAGTGGAAGATTTAAAAGGTTTTTAAGAAGGGGAATGACATGGCCCCATTGGTGTGTTGGAAAGGGGCTGGCTCGAGTGGGAAGATCCTTGTAGTGAGAAGATCCTGTATTGCAGGCCCTCAGGCAGGAGAAGACAAAAAGGATGTTTGCGGATATGTGGCTGTTAGTGGTTCTGGATAATTAGCCAGGAATCAGTTTGAGTTTTGTTTTTGTTAATCCTCACCCAAAGATATTTTCCCATTGATTTTTAGGAAGAGTAGAAAAGAGAGGGAAAGACCAAGAGAGATATCAGTGTGAGAGAAACACATAGATTGGTTGCTTCCTGCATGAGCCCCCACCAGGGAGGAGCCTGCAACCAAGGTACATGCCCTTGACTGGAATCAAACCTGGGACCCTTTGGTCCACTGGCTGATGCTCTCTATTCACTGAGCCAAATTGGCTAGGGTCAGGGATCAGTTTTTCAAAATTTCTATTTATTTATTTATTTTTTTTTTTAGGGGGAGGAAGTCTGGTGGCGGGGGGGGGGGGGTAGGGTGGGGAGGGCAGGAGGGAAAGATAAAAAGGGAAACATTGATTTGTTGTTACACTTATTGATACATTCATTGATATTTGTATGTGCCCTGACTAAAGATCAAGCCCAAAACCTTGGTGTATCTGGACAACACTCTAACCAACTGAACTATCCAACCAGGGCTAGCCAGGGATCATTTAAGGAAAGCCACGTAATGTCAAGGAGTTTGGATTTATTTTGAAGAAAGGGTATGGCTTCTGAGAGATCCAATAGAGAAATAACGTGATTTGTTGTTTAGAAAGTCTATATACAGAAATATGGAAAATAAATCAAAGGAATAAAAAAGTAGAGACAAGGAGATCAGTTGGAAGGTTCTGACAGAAAACCAGGAGAGAAATGAAAGGGCTAACTTAAGCAGTAAGGATGGAGAGAAGATGTCTTTTGGAAAACATGCAGATGATAGGCCCCACACGGCTGGATTGCAGTGTGTGGAGAGAGGTTGGGAGCAAAGAGGTGAAGAAAACGGAAGTTTCCTGGTTGGAGTAACTAGGGATGTGGTGCCATTAATGAAGTTGGGGAGTTCTGGAGGAAGAGTAGGCAGATGTGCCTGTTCGCGGGGCCTGTGGCCCTCTGGATGGCTGTGTCCAATAAAGTGTGTACTAGGAGTACAGGTTTAGTAGTTATCGCCTCCTAAGTGGAGTACATGGTTACTGAAAGTTCAGCAAATAATGAGGCCCATGGGGTACTTCTTAGTGGAAGACAAACAGGCTTCAGAATATATAAAAAGTCCTGCCCTCTTGGAGCTCTATTTAGTAGAGGAGGGGGATGGAGGGGCACAGAATATAAAAATGTACATATAGTGCAATGTATAGATAAAGTTATATATAGTACATGAAATGGTGAAATACAGTTTTTGGAGACAACTTACACAGAGAAGTGGGAAAGGGCATCAGAATCACTTTTAGAGGGCTTCTTAAAACAGATTACTGATTCTACACCCAGTTTCTGATTCAGTAAATTGGGGGGTGGAATTACAGAATGTGTCATCTTCACAGGTTTCTATGTGATGCCGGTGCTGCTGGTTTTGAAAAATCACATTTTGAAAATCATTAAGCTAGAGAGTTGAGGAAAGGGGATGAGGTTGCAATTTTTAAAAAAAATTGTTAAAATGGACTCTTTGAGATGGTGACATGTGAGCAAAAGACTTAAATAGAGGGGGTTGATTTTTGTGACTATCTGGAAGAACAGTTGCCTATGCAAGAGCCCTGAGATAAGGGCATGGCTGGCATGTTTGAGGACAGCAAGAAAACGTGAATGGGAAAGAGTAGAATGTTGAGGTTCAAGAGGTACATGGGTCTGGATTGTATAGGTATTTGTAGGTCATTCAGAGGATTTGGGGAGTCTTCGGCATAGTTATAGTATTTAAAGCCTTAACACAATGAAATTGTCAAAGGAAGAACAAAGCAAATGCATTATTCCAGGCATAGGATGGGGTCATCAACATAGACACACTGAGAATTAGAAAGCCTGGATAACTCTAAGAGACATTTTGAAACAAGTAACAATAGAACTTAGTGACCATACAAAGTGAATGACAGAAAAAAATCAAAGTTGATACCAATTTTTATTATTTATTTTTATTTATATATATTTTTGCCCTTAGTCTTTTTAAATTTTTTAAATAAATCTTTATTGTTCAGATTATTACAGGTATCCCCCCTCCCCATAGTTCCCCTCCACCTGATTCTCCACCCTGCCCCATGCCCTTACACCCTATCACTGTCTACATCCATAGGTGTAAGATTTGTGTCCAATTTCTTCCTGCACCCCTCAGACCCTCTTCCCCCTGAGAATTGTCAGTCTACTCCCTTCCTATGTCCCTGATTCTATTATATTCACCAGTCCATTCTGTTCTTTAGATTTTTTATTCACCTGATTTTTAGATTCACTTGTTGGTAGGTATGTATTTGATGCCATTTTGTTGTTCATAATTTTTATCTTTACCTTTAATAAGCAACAGTTCCCTATTTATCTTGTTGCCTTATGAAAATGATTAGTACTAAGAAAATTCACCTTTTTTTGTTGCCTTGTTCCCTGTGTTGATGGAGTAGCTTTGTGTGGTATGTGACCTATAGGGGCCAGTAGCTCAGCCTCCCCAATCATCACCTGAGGTGGACGCTCTTGGTACACCCCTTTGTGGGCTGAGTGCAAATTCTTGATGTAGTTAAGCCTTGATTGCTGTTGGTACACTGGGAGGAATTGACCTCCAGGTCAGTTGGCTGTGAGGACCCCTGTGTTTATAATGGAAGAACTGCTGCACTGGAGACACGCTTATGGTGCAGGACTTGTTTCAATGGGGCTTTAGTGCTCTCTGAGTCTGCTTCTTGAATGTGTCACTTATGGATGTGAGGAGTTGAAATTTGGTGTCTCACACTGACCAATAGGTACACTGGCTTCTGGATCTCCAATGGGGTGCAGGTCAGCTACTGTCTGAGGACACCCGGCAGGAGCTACAGTGAGAACAAGTTTTCTCCTCTTTGTTTGGGGTCTGGAGGTTTTGGAGCTGTCTGAACCAGGTTGCAAGTTTGCTGGTTAAGCTGCGATAGGGAAAAAGCAGCTGCTTGGAGCGTGGGTGTGTTTGTAGATTGGGCAGGGCGGGGTCTCGGAGTCACCAGGCTAGGGCATGGCAAACAGTGATGGCTGCGAGCTAGCCATCCTCACGCCTCCGACCACGTCCACGTGTCCCTAGCCCCAGTGCAGCAAGCAATTATTCTTGTGCGCAGCTCTGCAAGCAAGCTACCTTCACTTTCCGACCCGATGGCACAGCCCAGCTTCTCCCCATAGGAGTTTGGGTAGCCCGTGTCTCCCCAGAAACTGGATTTCCGAGAAATCAGTAGCTGTTCTCCCTTCAGGTTGAAGAAAGCAACACCCATTGCCAGCCTGGATTGCGCACTTCTCTGTACCTCAGCTTTTCAGTGTTTGTGCACCAAATTCTCTTTTTCCTTCTACCCTGTTTCCCCGAAAATAAGACAGTGTCTTATATTAATTTTTGCTCCCAAAGATGTGCTAGGTCTTATTTGCAGGGGATGCGTTATGCTTCCATGAAGTGGGTCTTATTTTCGGAGGATGTCTTATTTTCAAGGAAACACAGTGGTTGTAGAACTTCCACTCAGTCAGCTTTCCCGTGGTTCTGGGTGATAGATGTTTTGTCTTTTAGTTGTAGTTTTGAAATTGTTGTGCAAGCAGCAGTTTAGGTGTTTACCTACGCCACCATCTTAAATCTCTCTTATTTTTAAATTTATTTTTAATTTAATTTTTATTTTTTAAAATATATTTTTATTGATTTCAGAGAGGAAGGGAAAGGAAGAGAGAGATATGAACATCAATGATGAGAGAGAATCATTGATTGGCTGCCTCCTGCAGGCCCCCACTGGAGATCAAGTCAGCAATCCCGACGTGTGCCCTTGACCAGAATCAAACCTGGGACCCCCTCAGTCTGCAGGCTGATGCTCTACTCACTGAGCCAAACTAGGTGGGGCTATTTTTGTTTTTAGAGAATGTTTATGAGTTTATTTGAGCCAAAACTGCAGACTGTTCCTGGGAAGCAAGATTTGAAATGCTCCTGATACTAAGTTTTATAACTAATGAGGAGAGAAGAATTGTCGAATGGGGGAAAACAAGTAGGGGGGAGTAATTATGAAGAGGCTTCAACATTTCTGAAAAGTAATAATAAGCAACAGTTCCCTATTTATCTTGTTGCCTTATGAAAATGATTAGTACTAAGAACATTCACCTTTTTTTGTAATGTTTCAATCATGAAAGTATAAATGTTTACATTAATTTTAAAACAATTTTGAATACCAACATTCTGACATTCTAAAAGTATTCTAAGGTATTATTTTTTCAAATAGGAAAATGGACGCTGTATTACTAAGCTGGAAAACATGGGGTTTCGAGTGGGACAAGGATTGATAGAAAGGTGAGCAGTCTGGATTTGAAAATTTTCTTCCAGGTAGGTTATGAACAAAGATGATCCATTTCAAAAGATTGTATAAAACTTGGATACTTTAATTTTAATTCTTCTCTGTTCTTTAATTCACAAATTGAAATTTCTTTTTAGTTCTTATGTTATTTTAACTCATTTATTCAACTTTTATGTTTTAATATTGAAGAAAATATATCTTATATATTTGCGCCTTTTTTTTTCCTTTGAAAAACTTTGATGTACTGAAGTAGCTATCTAAAATTTTGTTCCATAGGTTTAAAAATATATATATATATATATATATATATATATATATATATATATATTATTTTTATTGATTCTGGAGAAGGGAGAGGAAGAGAGCGAAAGAAACATCAATGATGAAAGAGAATCATTGATCAGCTGCCTCTTGTATATCCCCTGCTGGGGATTGAGCCTGAAAACTAGGCATGTGTCCTTGACTAGAATTGAACATGGGACTCTTCAGGCCACAGGCCGATGCTCAATTCACTGAGGCAAACCAGCTAGGGGTCCATAGGTTTTTTTAAAGTTTTTTTTTAACCTAAATAAATATATTTTGTTTAAATGCATAGAGGTGGAAATGCTTTAGATTTCTAATTTATAGAACAATTTTTACTATTCCTTTCTCTCTCTCTTAATAGTTAAACTATGTTTTATGTAACAATACTGTGATCATCTTCAGCTTTTTTTTGATGTGCTAGGATGAATTGTAACTAAAACTGCAACTTACTGTTACACTCTACTGATAGACCAATTTTAGCCACATAATTGTATTAAAGAATGTGAATCTATTGAGATGGGATTTACTTTGCTTGATGCTTATCACTTTATGATTATTAATATTCAGTGCTGTTCTGGCATTTGCAAATTAGTTAACAATTTGTCTCTCCTATTTTCTTTGGAGGAAAAATACTATATTACTTCTAGTTGATTTTTTTAGGTTTACAAAAGATACCGCGAGGTTCAAGGATGAGTTAGATATTATGAAGTTCATTTGTAAAGATTTCTGGACTACAGTATTCAAGAAACAAATCGACAATCTGAGGACAAATCATCAGGTATTTTGATAAATTAAAGCCTATTTTTTAAGTTATTTAATTTAAAATAAATTACCTATTTTAGTGATTTACTTATTTAAAATTTAAAATAATTTCTATTCAAGTTTGGAATGTTTCTCTTATATATTATTAATAACATATTCTCTAATAGGATATAGAGAATAAAGACAAAGGGACAACGATCAGTTATGATAGCTATTTCTTTCCCCCAATTAAATAAGTTATTTTAAGTTTTAAAAAGTAGCCATGTCAGAATGATAAAGTTTTAGGATTTAGTTTCTTAGTTATTATTACTTAGGTAATAAGAAGCAGAACCACAAATATATCACATTTATGTCTTTAGAGTAATTTTTAAAGTCCAATTTATAGAGCATATTTGGCTTTTAAATTAGTCTTGTTTAGTTGCTGTTATAATTTCTATCAAAATATTTTAATATAAATGTCAATAGACTAGAGAAATCAAGATGGTGGCATAGGTAAACACCTAAACTGCTGCCTCGCACAACAATTTCAAAACTACAACTAAAACATAAAATGGACATCATCCAGAACCACAGGAAGGCTGGCTGAATAGAAATTCTACAACTAGAAGAAAAGAGAAAAGCACACTGAGATTCACAGGAACTGTGGATAGCAGAGGTACCGAGGCACATGCGGGGAGAGGGCTGGCAACTGAGTATGCAGCTGACTTTCTCAAGCGGGAGGGAGACAAAAGCTCCTGAAGGCTTTAACCTCTAGTTTTGGGCCAGACTCTGGGGACCAAGACTCATTCGGGGAGAAACTGTACTGTCTGACAGTGGGCGAAACTTGAGGGCGGCTTTCTCTCAGAGGTGCTTGCAGCAATTACAGTGGGACACTGACACCCAGGAGCCTTTTAGGGCAGGGCTGACAGGAAGCCATTGCTTTCTGCTCCACCCTAAGATTCCACCCAACGAAGCTATTGATGTTTGCTCTGTCCTGAGATACCACCCCATCCAAGCTGGGCGCAGAGGCTTTTGCAAGTCTTGTCTCATAAGGGTGTCTACAGCACAGAAGTTCTCCCAGCATAGACACAGCTGATCCTCACAGCCAGTTGGTCTGCATCTCAATTCCTCCCAGTGAAACCAACACCAATCAAGGCTTAACTACAACAAGACTGTGCACACAGCCCACAAAGGGGTGTACCAAGAGTGTCTACCTCAGGTAACTGGGAAGGCTGAGCCACTGGGCCCTAAAGGACACCTACCACATAAAACCACTATCAACTCAGGGAAGCAGCCAAAATGTGGAGAGAAAGAAACAACTCACAAAAGAAATGGAGGAAAGCAAACTACTGGATAGAGAATTCAAAACCACTGTTATAAGTTTTTTCAAGAATTTTCTAGAAAAGGCCGATAAATTTAGCAAGACCCTGGAGGATATGAAAAAGGACCAACTAGAAATTAAACATACACAGACTGAAACAAAAAGTAATACACAGAGATCCAACAGCAGACTAAAGGATCACAAGAATCAAGTCAAAAATTTGAAATACAAAGAAGTAAAAAACACACAACCGGAAAAGGAAAAGGCAAAAAAGAATCCAAAAATATGAAGACAGTGTAAGGAGCCTTTGGGACAACTTCAAGCATACCAACATCAGAATTATGGGGGTGCCACAAAAAGAGAGAGAGCAAAATACTGAAAACCTATTTGAAAAAATAATGTCAGAAAACTTCCCCTACCTGGTGAAAGAAATAGACTTACAAGTCCAGGAAGTGCAGAGAACCCCAAACAAGAGGGATCCAAAGAGGACCACACCAAGACACATCATAATTAAAATTCCAAGAGCAAAAGACAAAGAGAGAATCTTGAAAGCAGCAAGAGAAAAACAGTTACCTACAAGGGAGCACCCATATGATTGTCAGCTGATTTCTCAACAGAAACTATGCAGGCCAGATGGGAGTGGCAAGAAATATTTGAAGTGATGAATAGCAAGAACCTACAACCAAGATTACTCTACCCAGCAAAGTTATCATTCAGAATGAAAGGTCAGATAAAGAGCTTCACATATAAGAAAAAGCTAAAGGAGTTCATCCCGCCAAACCAGTATTATATAAAATGCTGAAAGGTATTCTTTAAGAAGAGGAAGAGAAGAAAAAGGTAAAGATAAAAATTATGATCAACAGATACATATCTATCAACAAGTGAATCTAAAAATCAAGTCAATAAAAAAATCTGATGAACAGAATGGTGAATATAGTAAAATTGGGCATAGAAAGGAGTGAACTGACAATTCTCTGGGTGAGAGGTATGTGGGTTTATGGGAAGAGATTCGATAAAAATTGTACATCTATGAATGAGGACTAAGGGTGGGTAAGGGTATGGGGTGGGGTGGGAACTGGGTGGAGGAGAGCTGTGAGGGGTAAAAGGAAAAATTGTAGTAATCTGAATAATAAAGATTTATTAATAAAACAATGGACTACATGGAAAAGGTGCATTTGAAATCCACTTAAGGAGGTATTTAGGATGGATTTGGCCCTTTGATTAATTATAAAAAAAGGAAAAGAATGTATCTAGTAACCATCTATAGAATTTTTTAAATTGTCGATGTTAGTTTTTATTATTTTTTTGAATAAATATTTATTGTTCAGATTATTACAGTTGTTCCTCTTTTTCCCCTAATCCAGGTTCCCACCCTACCCCATACCCTAACCCCCCATTGTCCTCATCCATAGGTATAATATTTTTGTCCAATCTCTTCCCGCACTCTCCACATCCCCTTTCCTCCGAGAATTGTCAGTCCACTCCCTTTCTATGCCCCTGATTCTATTATATTCACCAGTTTATTGTGTTCTTCAGATTTTTTATTGACTTGATTTTTTTTATTCACTTGTTGATAGATATTTGTTGTCACTTTGTTGTTTATCATTTTTATCTTTACCTTTTTCTTCCTCTTCTTAGGGAGTACCCTTCAGCATTTCATATAATAGTGGTTTGGTGGTAATGAAGTCCTTTAGTTCTTGTCTGAGAAGATTTTATCTGACCTTCCATTCTGAATGATAGCTTTGCTGGGTAGACTAATATTGTTTGTATGTTCTTGCTATTCATCACTTTGTATATTTCTTGCAGCTCCATTCTGGCCTGCATAGTTTCTGTTGAGAAATCAGCTGACAGTTATATGTTTACTCCCTTGTACATAACAAACTTTTAAAAAAATATATATATATATTTTATTGATTTGTTTACAGAGAAGAAGAGAGAGGGATAGAGAGTTAGAAACATTGATGACAGAGAATCATTGATCAGCTGCCTCTTGCACACATCCTACTGGGGATGTGCCCACAACCAAGGTACTTGCCCCTGACCAGAATCGAACCTGGGACCTTTCAGTCCACAGGCCGACGCTCTATCCACAGAGCCAAACTGGTTTCGGCCATAACAAACTTTTTATCTTGTTGCTTTTAATATTCTCTCTTTGTCTTTTGCCCCTGGCATTTTAATTATGATGTTTCTTGGTATGGTCCTCTTTAGATTCCTCTTGTTTGGGGTTCTTGGCGCTTCCCAGACTTGTAAGTCTATTTCTTTCACCAGGAGGGAGAAGTTTTCTGTCATTATTTCTTCAAATATGTTTTCAATATCTCTCTTCTTCTGGCACCACCATGATTTGGATATTGGTATGCTTGAAGTTGTCCCAGAGGCTCCTTACACTATCTTGATATTTTTGGGTCTTTTTTTCTTTTTGCTTTTCCAGTTAGGTGTTTTTTGCTTTTTCCTATTTCACATCTTTGACTTGATTCTTGCAATCCTCTAATCTGTTGTTGGGTCACTGTAATTATTTTTTATTTTAATCAGTGTATGCTTATTTTTTTTTAAGTTAATAAATCTTTATTGCTCAGATCACTACAATTATTCTCCCCCCCCGCCATAGCTCCCTTCCACCTGGTTCCCACCCCACCCTCTGCCCTTACCCTCCCCCATTGTCCTCATCCATAGGTGTACGATTTTAGTCCACTCTCTTCCTGCACCCCCATACCCCTTTCTCCCTGATAATTATCAATCCACTCCCTTTCTTTGCCCCTGATTTTATTATATTCACCACTTTATTCTGTTCCTTGGATTTTTAATTCACTTGACTTTTAGATTCACTTGTTGATAGATATGTATTTGTTGATCATAATTTTTATCTTTACTTTTTTCTTCTCCTTCCTCTACTTAAAGAATACCTTTCAGCATTTTATATAATACTGGTTTGGCCAGGATGAACTCCTTTAGCTTTTTCTTATATGTGAAGCTCTTTATCTGACCTTCCATTCTGAATGATAACTTTGCTGGGTAGAGTAATCTTGGTTGTAGGTTCTTGCTATTCATCACTTCAAATATTTCTTGCCACTCCCATCTGGCCTGCATAGTTTCTGTTGAGAAATCAGCTGACAATCATATGGGTGCTCCCTTGTAGGTAACTGTTTTTCTCTTGCTGCTTTCAAGATTCTCTCTTTGTCGTTTGCTCTTAGAATTTTAATTATGATGTGTCTTGGTGTGGTTCTCTTTGGATTCCTCTTGTTTGGAATTCTCTGCACTTCCTGGGCTTATAAGTCTATTTCTTTCACCAGGTGGGGGAAGTTTTCTGACATTATTTTTTCAAATAGGTTTTCAGTATCTTGCTCTCTCTCTTTTTCTGGCACCCCCATAATTCTGATATTGGTATGCTTGAGGTTGTCCCAGAGGCCCCTTACACTATCTTCAACTTTCTGGATTCTCTTATCTTCTTGCTTCTCCGGAGGAGTATTCTTTGCCTCTTTGTATTCCAGATCTTTGACTTAATTCTTGCATTCCTCTAGTCTGCTGTTGGGTCTCTGTATAATATTTTTTATTTCAGTTAGTGTATGTTTAATTTCTAGTTGGTCCTTTTTCATATCTTCGAGGGTCTCATTAAATATATTGGCCTCTTCTAGGAAATTCTTGAAAAACATAGAGTTTTTGAACTCTATGTCCAGTCTTTTGTTCTCCATTTCTTTTGTTTGAGATCTGTTTCCTTGTCTCGCATTTTCACTTCTTCCCTGAGTTGGTATGGTGGCTTTGCGTGCTTGGTGTCCTATATGGCCCAGTGGGTCAGCCTCCCCAGTTACCTGAGGTAGACACTCTTGGTACTCCCCTTTGTGGACTGCGTGTACAGCCTTGTTGTAGTTAAGTCTTGATTGTTGTTGGTATCACTGGGAGGAATTGACCTCCAGGCCAATTGGATGTGAGTATCAGCTGTGTCTACGCTGGGATACCTTCTGTATTGGATACAGTCTTATAGGATCAGATTTGCAAAATTGCAAAAGCCTCTGAGTATAGCTTGGATGCGGTCAGAGTTTCAAGGCTGAGCCGACAGTCTTGGCTTCCCATTAGTCCTGTCCTTGTGTGTGCGCCTCAGATCTCTGCCTTCCACGGATCCCTTGAGTTTCTGCCTGTCAGTTCAGATTCCCCCTGCAAGAGTGTGGGTGCCTCAGGGGCTCACCTGGAATTGGCTTAGGTCTCTGTAGTCTGGAGCTTCCGACTCCTTCCACTATGTAGAGGCTGTGGCAACCTCCACGGTCAGACCTCTGCATACAATCACTGGTGCGCAACTCTTTACCCTACCAGCTGTGGCTCCTGGCTTCCCCGAGTCTCCCAGTCTCTGAGTCTCCCGGTGCCTTTCTCTACAGTCCAGACTCCACCCATATGAGCCTGGGTCCACGGGGTTTTGGCTGGGGTTGGGTTTCAGTGCAGTCAGAAAGGGTTCAGTGCAGTCGGGGGCTTCCTTTCCCCTCCTGCCATCCAGGCACTTGGTCGTCCTTACTCTCTATGGACGTGTCTCCCTACCTCAGCGCTTTTCAGCTCCCCTGATCTGTGAGCCTCTCTCCTTTTTTCTGTTTGTAGATTTCCCACACAGCCAGCTTTCCTGTGATTTTGGATTATGGCTGTTCTGTCTTTTAGTTGTTCTTTTGAGATTGTTGTGTGAGGTGGCAGTTTAGGCGCTTACCTAGGCCGCCATCTCAGGATCTCGGGGTTTTTTCCTAGTATCGGTGAGAATCATCCATCAGCTGCCTCCTGCACACTCCCCGACTAAGTGTGTGCCCACAACCAAGGTACATGCCCCTGACCAGAATTGAACCCGGGACCCTTCTGTTGGCAGGCCAACGCTCCATCCACTGAGCCAAACCTGTTTCGGCTAGTTGTGATTTTGATGTGTTTGTGAGAGGCAGCAAGTACTGGTGATTACCTATGCTGCCATCTTGGTTTCTCCCAGAATTTATTTTTTCATATTACGGTATCAACCTGACTTTAGAAGTAATTGAAATACTAATGGGAAAAGGTGAATGATGATTTGTTTCATAGTTATGAGTTAATAATATATAACTGCTGATTTCACCTGGGTAAGTATTGGTGATTCTTTTGCACTAGACTCTCATTTAAGAATAGAGACTATGTCTTATGCAACTTTGTATCTTCAGTATCTAAAAGCATTCAATAAATATAGAGTTATATAATACTGAACAACTCTTGAACTTGAACATTACAGAACTCCTTCACATAAAGAGAATTTGAGGCCCTGGGTGGGTAGTTCAGTTCGTTAGAGCGCCATCCCTATACACCCAGGTTGCAGGTTTGATCCCCAATCAGGGCACATACAAACATCAACCAATGAGTGCATAAATAAGTGGAATAATAAATTGATATATTTTTTTTTCTCTCTCTCTCTAATCAATCAGTAAATAAAAAATGTTGGCTAATAGGAGTTTTAATAACTTAGCTCTTATGGTTTTGAAGAAAAGGTAATTTTTAAGGATTGCAGACTATATTGACTTTGGGTGTATTTTCTGTTTTTGAAACAGGGCATCTATGTACTTCAAGATAACAAATTCCGTCTGCTTACTCAGATGTCTGCAGGAAAACAGTACTTAGAACATGCATCAAAGGTATTTAGTGGAAGAAAAAAAATTAAGGTTGTGTTTTTGTTTTGCTTTTTACTATGAAAAGAGTAGAACCATAGGGAAAAGTACAGTCCCAAATACAATAGACTTTTGAATTTAAAATAGGTTTTACCATGTTTCTTTTTTGTTTAAACACTTTTCTATGAAATAAGAGTCAGATGTTCATCATAGTAAAATAACTTAAATTGTAGCTAAGTAGGCTTATCATGACCAGTTAAACACTATAACTAAATGCCAATAAAATGTGGGTTAATGATAAACTTTTAAAAATATATATCTTACTGATTTTTTACAGAGAGGAAGTGAGAGAGATAGTTAGTTAGAAACATCGATGAGAGAGAAACATCCATCAGCTGCCTCCTGCACACCCTCTACTGGGGATGTGCCCACAACCACGGTACATGCCTTTGACTGGAATCGAACCTGGGACCTTTCAGTCCACAGGCCGACGCTCTATCCACTGAGCCAAACCAGTTTTAACTAATGATAATTTTTTTTTTTTAAATATATTTTATTGATATTTTACAGAGAGGAAGGGAGAGAGATAGAGAGCCTGAAATGTCGATGAGAGAGAAACATCGACCAGCTGCCTCTTGCACACCCCCTACCGGGGATGTGCCCGCAACCAATGTACATGCCCTTGGCCGGAATCGAACCTGGGACCTTTCAGTCCGCAGACCGACGCTCTACCACTGAGCCAAACCGACCTCGGCAACTAATGATAAATTTTTGAATATGGCATAGATATGTCAGAAAAGGTACTCAAGGTTATAAAACTCTTTATTAGCTGTGCAAAATTATTGGCCTCAGAGTTTATATTTACAATCTCCTTTAGTAGGTTAAAAATATTGCTTTACACATAGTTAATGTTTCTAAGAATACATGCTTTGTGTTAAGTATATCTGTTTTCAGATTTGGTGTAGTTTTTGCTTTTCAATCTCATGTAGGAATCAATAAATAAGTAGATATATGTATTTAAAAGATGACAAGTTTTAATGTAAGGGTTCCTTTGAAGTGATTAAAATATCTGCGGCTATCTTAGTTGCTATTTATCTGTAAAAAATTGTCCATACCTAAATCATCTAACACAAAGGCAATATAGGTATAGAGAAAAGAACATGGACTTGGGACCAACAAAATCTAGATTTGGGACCAAATTTAATCTAGATTTAAGCCAGGGGTGGGCAAACTTTTTGACTCGAGGGCCACAATAGGTTCTTAAACTGGACCGGAGGGTGGAAACAAAAGCAACCTGACCATGCTGGCACTCTCATCTTGGGCTGCTGGTGAAGGAGCGGAGGGGAGAGCAAGAGAACCCTCCGCTCTTTTGGCTCCGTGGGCCGGATAGGATAGCCGAAAGGGCTGGATCTGGCCCAATCTGGCCTGTGGGCCGTAGTTTGCCCACGGTTGATTTAGGCTAAGCTCCATAATTTACGAGTTTGTGACATTGGGTAATTTACATAACCCCTATGGACCTTAGTTCCTCATTAAGAAAACTGGTTATAAATGCTTGTCAGTACCCGTTTATGTATATTGTAAAGTAATAGTGTACATTATTTATATATAAATAGTATTGTTGAATATTATACAAACAGAAATGTAGATAATCAAAAATTCCTTGGATTATTAATTCTTTAGTTTCCATTTTATCCTTCCTTTTTCTGCTGTAGCTCAGTCCCTTTCCTTGTTTCTGTATGACAGGATTTCTCAATTTCAGCACTAATGGTATTTTGATCTGGATAACGTTTTTGTTGTAAACAAATCACAATTTTTGGTTTTATAAGGCAGAAATCAATTCTGATTGAATGGAATAATATAAAGTCAAAGAAATGATGGGAAGGCTAAGAAAACAGGCAAGAATCCTGGGAACTTAAAGCAGCCAGAAAGATAGCCCCTAATCCTTCTACTGGGAGGATCTGTTTAGAATTCTTAAGTCAGAACTGACATTAGACACAGCCACTCTTGTTGCCTCTAGAACTACCGTATTTGCCGGCGTATAAGACGATTTTTTGGCCCTGAAAAAAAAATACGTATTTGCCGGCGTATAAGACGACCCCCTAACATTTCCACTAAAAATACAGTTTGTTATATACCCCCCACTTGGAGGCATATTTTTCAGGGCCAAAAAATCGTCTTATACGCCGGCAAATACGGTAATTCTAACCTGTTTCCAGCTTGAGTTCAGCACTCACTCTAGGTTCAGAGTCTTGGACTGGAGCACACTATTGGCAGAATTTGTCATGTGTCATACTTTATTTTTTTTTATTTTTTTTTTTTAAATATACTTTCTTGATTTTACACAGAGAGGAATTGAGAGGGATAGAGAGTTAGAAACATTAATGAGAGAGAAACATCAAGCAGCTGCCTCTTGCACACCCCCCACTGGGATGTGCCCGCAACCAAGGTATGTGCCCTTGACTGGATTCGAACCTGGGACCTTTTAGTCCGCAGGCTGACGCTCTATCCACTGAGCCAAACCAGTTCCGGCCATGTGTCATACTTTAGTTGCAAGGAGCTGGGAAATCTAACAATCCAAATTTTCAGTAATTTGAAAATTTTCCCACAACTCTTTTTTAAAAACAGGAATTACTTAATAATAGTAAGACTTAAATGTCATACTTATCTATAGACTTTTCTGTCTTAGTAAATCCTTAATATGTTCTTACATTTTGTTCCTTTTAGTATTTAGCATTTACATGTGGCTTAATCAGAGGTGGCTTATCAAACTTGGGGATTAAAAGTATTGTCACAGCTGAGGTATCTTCAATGCCTGCCTGTAAGTTGAATTCACATTTTTTTCAAATCTTTTTAGTTAATAATTTTTAGGTCTAGTGTTTTTTAGTTTTGTTAATTTAGAGGAAATTTAAAATGCTAAAACCATTTATTTTACTTTGACCAATTTTAACATTTAATGAAGTAATATGTAGCATACTTACATTCATATTCAGTAACTTTTTAATTCAGAATGGACATTGATTTAAGAAAATGTGCTAAAAAAATCCAAATTTACCAGACAACTTAAGGAATGATTCTTAACTTTTTAAGGAAAAAAAAGTTTTCATTGATTTGAGAGAGAAAGGAAAGGAGAAGGAGAGAGAAACATGGATTGCTTCATGCCTACCCCCTACTGATGATCAATCAGGCTGCCACCCTGTGTGTGCCCCGCCCGGGAACGGAACTGGGAACCTCTCATTCCTTGGGAAGAGGAAGCTCAACCAACTGGGCCACACAGGCCAGGATGATTCTTAACTTTTAAAGGAAATTTTTTGTTGCATTCTTCAGAGAGTAGATTTCCCTATAGCCTTGAAAAAACACTTTTAAAGTTTTCTAGATTATATTTATTATGTAAAGCTATATAAAGCCAACTGGTCTTTTGTCACTAACTCATTTGGAAAGATCTTTTCACCCAGATATACCAACCAACAATAAAATTGACCTGAGCTTCAATGTGTTTCCTTTAACAAAAAATGTGAAAAGTTTGTCATTACAAGTTTTTTTTTTTTTTTAATTAAAAACTACTTTCTAAGTAGGGCTGAAAACTGATGTTTAGACTTGTTTTCCTTGTTCCTAAAATCAAAATGATTTTTCATGTTTTCTTTTTTAGGTAAATTTCAAGTGATGATACAGAAGTCATAGAATATACAGAAATGCAATGCTTCAACAGTGTAAAGAGTTAAATTATTCATCTATAAAGTACTTCAAGTAGCAATGATTTAATTAAAATTGTTGGACATTTGTGTTGATATAAGGTATTTGCTAACTTATATAATGAAAGATGTACTTTTAAGCACGACTAAGGTTGTATTTTATCAGTTTAACATAGGTCAAGTTACAGCAGATAAAGAGACATTCTACCACTTTACTGAAACTATTCAGGATGAAAAAATCCTAATTTCAAATAAATAAACAACAAGATGTAGGATCCTTATTTTAACATTTCTATTTGCTTAGGGAATGTATGTTTAATACCAGATGGAAAAGCAAAACTCAGGGTTTGATAAATTAGCAAAAAAAAAAAAAAAAGGAACCAGAATGATGTGTAAGAATGAACAAATTTTGATTGCTTTATGAATTTTTGTTATTAAAAAGAGCAAACAGCACACTAAATAAGACTTTATTTTATTGCTTATAATTTATTTCTATTAAGGATTTTATGCCCATATAAATATTTCATTATATACTAGAAGCCCATATAAGGATTTCATTATATACTAGAGGCAGGATGCATGAAAATTCATGTAAAAGTAGGCTTCCCCTTCCTTCTCCCGGCTGCCAGCACCAGCTTCCTTCTGGCACCCGGAACTCAGGCTGCTTGCCTTCTCTGGCCACCGGCAGGTACCCTGGACCTGGATTGCCTCCTTCCAGCCACCTGCAGGCCCCCGGGACTGGGGCTGGCTTCCCTCTGGTCCTGGCTTTGTCAAGAAGGATGTCCAGAATGACATCCAGTCTAACATATTACCCCTTTTTTTAAAAAATATATATTTTTTATTGATATTTTACAGAGAGGAAGGGAGATAGAGAGCTAGAAACGTCGATGAGAGAGAAACATCGACCAGCTGCCTCTTGCACACCCCCTACCAGGGATGTGCCCGCAACTAATGTACATGCCCTTGACTGGAATCGAACCCGGGACCTTTCAGTCCGCAGACCGACGCTCTACCACTGAGCCAAACCGGTTTCGGCTAACATATTACCCTTTTATTATTATAGTGTAGATGTGTGTGAGCTATGTCATATCAGGCTGCCTAAATTTACTAAAAAACATAATTTTACTTTAATGGAATTCAGTCCTGGAGAGATCCATTAATGTAATAAAAGTAAAATATAAATTAATTTAAATGTGAATTCAGTGATTCCAGGGCCAAAGAATATTAGTTATTTTAGGTAGAAATTTTTATATTTATTCCTGTGAGTTTCAGCTTTCAATTTTTCACCCCTGCGCGTGTGTGTGTGTGCGTGCACACACACACACACACACACATCAGAGGCCCGGTGCACAAAATTCATGCACGGGGGTGTGTGTCCCTCAGTCCAGCCTGCACCCTTTCCAAATCTGGGACGCTCTCACAATCCATTACTGCTAGCTCCCAACTGTTCACCTGCCTGCCTTCCTGATTGCCCCTAACCGTTTCTGCCTGCCAGCCTAATCACCTCCAAACCACTCCCCTGCCAGCCTGATTGATGCCTAACTGCCCTCCCCTGTAGGCCTACTCCCTCCCTCCCAACTGCTCTCCCCTCCTGGCCTGAGTCCTCGCCCAACTGCCCTTCCTTACAGACCTGGTCACCCCTAACTTCCCTCACCTTGCAGGCCTGGGTCACCCCCAACTACCCTCCTCTGCTGGCCTGGTCCCTCCCAACTGCCCATCTTGTGTCCACATGGGGGTAGCCATGTTTTGTTGGTCAAGTTGCATATCACTCTTTTATTAGATAGGATAGAGGCCTGTTGCATGAGCCGTCTGGTTTACACTGAGGTGTTCCAGATCAGGGTGAGGGTTCCCTTGGGGCGTGAGGTGGCCTGAACAAGGGGCCTGTGGTGGTTTGCAGGCCAGCCATGCCAGTGACCCAAGCAGAGACCCTGGCTTTGTAGCCTTCAGCGGAGGCCAGGAACTTTGCTTTCTCCATCGTTGGGGAAACCCAAGCCTCCTGTTTCCTCAGTGGCTGCAGCCATTTTTGTCAGGAATTATTTATCTTCTATAATTAAAACTTTGTATCCTTCAGCAGAGGTCTAGGCCGGCCAGGATGTGCAGGAACCTTGGCTTCCTTCATTGTCAGGGAAATCCAAGCCTCCTGCTCACTCCATGGCTGCAGCCCTCTTGGTTGGGTTAATTTGCATACCTGCCCCTGATTGGCTGGTGGATGTGGCTTATGGGTGTAGCAGAGGTACAGTCCATTTGCATATTAGTCTTTTATTAGATACTAGAGGCCCCATGCACAAAATTTGTGCAAAGGGCTCCGAGGACTGAGGTGGCAGCCCTAGTCACTGTCCCGGCCTTTGCAGCAGCAGCCCCAGAAGGAGATCTGGTCTAATTAACATATTACACTTTTATTATAGATTTTTTTAAGGCAGACCACTCCAGATTGGTGTGTGACAGTTTTTTGTGTGTTTTTTAAAAATTGATATTTATATATAGAGAGAGAAACATATTTTGTTATTCTACTTATATATGCACTCATTGGTTAATTCTTGTATGTGCCCTGCCCCAGGATCGAATCCACAACCATGGCATTTCAAGAAAACACTCTAATTAATGAGTTACCCAACCAAGGTCTTTATCTTAATTTCCTTATTTACTCAGAGTGTGGTGAGGGTCTGCTTCCTAGTTCACAGAGGGGTATCTTTTAACTGTGTCCTCCCTTGGTGTAAAGGGGACTAGTTTATTACTCTTTGGGATCTCTTTTATAAGGGCACTGATTCCATTCAAGAAGGCTTTGCCCTGATGGTCTAGTAATCACTTCCCAAAGGCTCTGTCTTATACTATTACCTTGGGGTTTAGGATTTAAACATGTGTATTTTGGGGGACACAAATATTCACTCCATAGTGGAGCCTGACATGTCATGAGTAAGGGAAAGCAGAAACCAACAGCCAGGTTTACCTGGTGAATTGTTTACAAATCTAAGTTACTGCTATATGATGGGAGTTCAACTGAGGCATCAGACTGGGATTGGCACAAATGTTGGGGTCATAAAAGTTAATTAAGACACTAAATAGCCGAAACCAGTTTGGCTCAGTGGACAGAATGTCAGCCTGCGGACTAAAAGGTCCCGGGTTCGATTCCGGTCAAGGGCATGTACCTTGGTTGCGGGCACATCCCCAGTGGAGGGTATGCAAGAGGCAGCTGATCGATGACTCTCTCATCGATGTTTCTAACTCTCTATCCCTCTCTCTTCCTCTCTGTAAAAAAGATCAATAAAATATATATTTTAAAAAGACACTAAATAGAACCTACAATTTTTTCAAAATATTCTTTGAAAAATGAATACTATGATCAAACCAGTGGCCCTGTGCAAATTCATGCACATTGAAAGGAAATTAATTAGAAGAAATATTTTAATATATTTACCCTTTCTCTATAATAGAAGTGTCAACCAAATTCATGATTGACAATAACAGATTGAAACAAGTGTGCAATTGGTGCCAGTGAGAGCTTTATATGCATTGTGTATGCATGAGTCAACTTAGCTTTTTATATAGAACAAACCTGCTTAGTCCTGCTTTCTGATTTAGCTAAACTTTTTCTAGCCCAGCGAAGCACTCCAACTTCTCTTTCAAGTAATTGACAGCAACACAGCAGTAAATACCAACATGAAGCAGACTGTAGATAATGCAGGGAGAACAAAGGGTAAAATATTTAACTGTAGCAGTGTTTGACTATATTCTGTGCAGTGAGAAAACATGAAGTCATTTTCAAGGTCCATTTCTTCTTTTCAGTCAGGTCAAATTTCTAAACTTCCTAAATCTCCATCATTTTCTGCCTAATCAAAAGAGAATAGGATTGCACCAAGTCTCCTATCTACCTAGTCCAGAACTTCTATGAGGATCAAATGAGATGAGACATGGGAAAACGCTTCACAGACATTTGGTTACAATGTAAAGTGTTTCCACCTGGCTATAAAGCAAGTCATGTTTCTGGGCTGAAGAAACTGCAAGGTTAGTTGTTGCTAGGGAGAGGAAGCTGGGCATTGCTACATAATGTCTGCATATTAGCCTTTTATATATATGTTACATTTTGGAAATCCATCATCTTTTGTAGATTTTTAACACATATTAATGGTATGTTTACAGGTTTAGGAAAAAAACAACTTTAACCTGGTATTTGATTGCAGAACCATTTTTTTCCCCCAGAAATACAACCAGCCCAAATAAATCAACATTTTAGGGCAATTTGGGAACTGGTAATATGTGTAATATGTTTGTTTTGGTAATAATTGTGATACAGTTTAAATTGACATCTCTATAGTTTTTAAAAATTTGATTTAACATTTTAACAATTTGATTTATATATAGAGAGAGAGAAAAAAAGAGAAACATTGGTCTGTTGTCCCACCCATTCATGCATTCATTGGTTGATACTTTTTTTAAAAGTATATTTTATTTATTTTTTTACAGAGAGGAAGGGAAAAGGATAGAGAATTAGAAACATCGATGAGAGAGAAACATTGGTCAGCTGCCTCCTGCAGACCCCCTACTGGGGATGTGCCTACAACAAAGGTACATACCCTTGACCAGAATTGAATGTGGAATCCTTCAGTCGCCGATGCTCTATCCATTGAGCCAAACTGGTTAGGGCAATTGGTTGATTCTTATATGTTCCCCTACTGGGGATTGAAGCTACAACCTTGGCATATCAGGATGATGCTCTAACCAACTCAGCTACCTTGCTAGGGTCTATAAAATATTTTTCTTTCTGTCCCAGAGAGTAGAGTTAATAATTTGAATCAATTTTATAAGTCACCTTCTAATTGGTTTATTCTAAGAGACACAGATGAAATAATCTTATTTTAAAACAGAAATGAATAAAATTTTAAAAAGTACCATTCCAATGTAATAAATGTATAATATCCTTCTGAACAAAATAAATGAATAAATAAATAAATAAAAATAACTACTTCTAAATTATATCTTTAACATGTACAATTGCTCAACAAACTTATACCTCTGTTAAGAGTGGAGGAACTTTCTTCAATTTTTCATTAAAATTGGGAGATACTTTTAATTGTGATTAATAGCTTAAAAATCCATTATTTTTATTTGTCCTTACATTCCTGAAAAAAAATCCTTATTCCAAATTGAGTCATTATAAAAATGGGTTCTCATTTACCTATTTGGGAATCTTCCAGCTTGCTAGAAAATATAGGTGTAACTATATTAAAATAAATGTTTATACCACTTGTCTTTAGCACATGCAAAATTGCCTTCTTTTGTATGCTATCCTATCCTCGGGAATTTCATTCTGTGTGAGTAGTGTGCATGACTGTGTTCAACCACTAGTTATGGAAGAAACGTAAATTAAAACAATAATTAACAGATTAAATAAAAACAACCCCTAGGCATCCCCTCCCCCCAAAATCAAAACGACAAAAATGTGTAGCTATTACAGCTGGTTGTGGTAGAGATTGGAAAACTATGCTCTTTATAGTAGACAGTGCTGGCTGCCTAAATCAGGAGCCACTGTCCCCTCTTTTTTTTTAAAAAAAAAATATTTTCTATTGATTTTTTTTTTATAGAGAGGAAGAGAGAAGGATAGAGAGTTAGAAACATTGATGAGAAACATCAACCAGCTGCCTCCTGCACCCCCCCACGGGGGATGTGCCCGCAATCAAGGTACATGCCCTTGACCGGAATCGAACCTGGGACCCTTCAGTTCCCAGACCGACGCTCTATCCACTGAGCCAAACCAGTTTCGGCTGTCCCCTCTTTTCTAACAAAACTCCATTTTTTATAGGAATGGCAATGTGTGCTCTGTTAAAAAATTTATATTTCCATCTTTGTTCATAATCATAAAATATCATAACTGTAGCAAGTGTTAGGTAAATTGAGGGTTTCTTATAATGCTTTGTTCCTTTGACATAAACAGCAAGAAGGGATGGTATCTTTTTATCCTTCCTGGAATACAGATATGATACAAGAGACAAAGCAACCATACCATGACTGAAAAAATGAAAGCTACATACTAAAATCGATAAAAGTGGGAATTAGCAAAAAGATGGCAGCATAGGTAAATGCCTAACTGCAGCCGCACTCAACAATTTCAAAAAATACAACTAAAATATAAAATGGACACTATCCAGAACTACAGGAAAATTGACTGACTGGAAATTCTACAACTAGAAGGAAATAGAAAACCAGAAGGAAAACCAGAGGAGCTGTAAAAGCCCAAGGTACGGAGACAGGCATGCACGTGAGGAGAGGACGGAGCCGGAGAGGAGGGGCGGCTGAGTGCCTGGCTGGCGTTCCCTAGCGGGAAGGAGATAAAAGCTCCGGACTGTGCTGAACCCCAACTCCGACTCCACTGAACCCCAGTTCTGGGCGAGACCCCGGGGGTCCCAGGCTCACACAGAGGGAATCTGGGCTGTAAGGCGGAAGCTCAGCAGAGCAGCGAAAGGCAGAGCCCCTGAGTCACGCACATTGCGCGCAGAGGACGGACTGTTCACTGAGCTGCTGAATTGCCCCAGCGGGAAGGACTCAAAAGCTCAGGACTGTGCTGAGCCCCAGTTCCTACTGCACTGAACCCCAGTCCTGGGCAAAACCCTCGGGCTCCAGCCTCATACAGAGGGAATCTGGGCTGTAAGACAGAAGCTCAGGGGAACGGCGAAAAGCAGAGACCCCAAGTAGCACACAATTCATGCAGAGGACAGATGGTTGATTGGGCCGCGAGATTGCCCTAGCAGGAAGGAGACATAAGCTCCGGACTGCTCTTAACCCCACTTCCAACTGCTCTGAACCCGTTGTGGGCTTGTTGGGGGAGAGACTACACTGTCTGGTAGCAGGCGAAGCTCTAGGGTGCCTTTCTCTCAGAGGTGCTTGCAGCGAGTACCAAAGGACACTGAGGAACACTGAGACTCAGGAACCTCAGAGGGCGGGGCTAACCGGAAGCCAAGGCTGTAGGCTCCACCCTGAAACTCTGCCCCATCCAAGCTGAAATCAGAGAGGCTTTTGCAGGTTTCCAAGTCTAGTGGAATAAGGCTGTCTCCAGGCATAGACACAGCTGATCCTCCCAACCTACCAACTCAGGGAAGCAGCGAAAATGCTGAAACGAGGAAACAGATCACAAACGAAAGAAATGGAGGACAAAAAACGACTGGATATAGAGTTTAAAGCCACGCTTATAAGGTTGTTCAACAATCTCTTAGAAAAGGCCGATAAAATAAATGAGACCTATGAGGATATGAAAAGGGAGCAACAAAAAATAATAAAGGGTCAACTAGAAATAAGGAATACAATCTCTGAAATAAATAATATTATACAGAGTCCTAAAAACAGATTGGAAGATTGCAAGAATCAAGTCCGAGATTTGGAACACAAAGAGCCAGAAGACACTCCTCCGCAGAAGCAAGAAGACAAGAGAATCCAGAAAGTTGAAGATGGTGTAAGAAACCTCTGGGACAACTTCAAGTGAACCAACATCAGAATTATGGGCATCCCAGAAGATGACAGAGAGCAAGATACCGAAAACATATTGAAAGAAATAGTGACAGAAAACTTCCCCCACCTGGTGAAAGAAATAGACTTACACGTACAGGAAGCACACAGAACCCCAAACAAAAGGAATCCAAAGAGGACCACACCAAGACACATCATAATTAAAATTCCAAGAGCTAAAGACAAAGAATATTAAATGCAGCAAGACAAAAGCAGGTAGTTGCCTATAAAGGGGTACCCATATGAGTGTCAGCTGATTTCTCAACAGAAATCATGCAGGCCAGATGGGAATGGCAAGAAATATTCAAGGTGATGAATAGCAAGAACCTACAGCCAAAAGTACTCTACCCAGCAAAGCTATCACTCAGAATATAAGGCCAGACAAAGAGCTTCACAAATAAATTTAGCTAAAGGAATTCATCACTGCCAAGCCAGAATTATATGAAATGCTAAAAGGGGTTCTTTAGGAAGAGGAAGAAAATAAAGATAAAAATTATGAACAAACACGTAACTATCAACAAGTGAGTCTAAAAACCAAGGGAAGTAAAAATCATGATGAACAATATTAACTGGTGAATATAATAGAATCAGAGGTATGGAAGGGGAGTGGACTGATGATTCTTGGGGAAATGGGGAGTGGAGGGGGGGTTGGAAAGAGACTGAACATAAACTGCACCTATGGATGAGGATAATGGGGGATGGGGAAAGGGCAGAGAATTGAATGGAAACTTGGTGTAGGGGAGCAATGGGGGGGGGGAATGAGGAACATTTATAATAATATGAACAATAAAGATTTATTAAAAAAAGAATAATAAAATAAAATCGATAAAGGTGAAATCTGGATGCGGCCCAGGACATTTAAGATACTATACTGGTAAAGTTGCTGTACTAGCCCAGAACTTCCTATACCAGAATTACCAGATGAGAAACAAAAATTCCTAATTTTTAAAACCACAGTTAAGTTTTCAAATGCAACATTAATTGATAGACTCATGAATTGCAACTTTACTCTTGGGAACTCTTAACTAAAGAAAGCAAAGTTATATACAAGATGATATTCACAGTAGCATTTTCTATATTGGATTAACACTGAAAACAAATTAGATATCCAACAATTTGAGAATGTTCAAATTATGACAAGAAAACAACTTAAGACTATTAAGTTGACATTTAAAAATCAGCTTTCTGAAGATTACAGAAAAGATTAAAATGTAAATTATGTCTGCTTTATTTGTAACTATTGGCAAAACTGTTGGTGCCCCAATCCACGGTTATTCCTAATCCCCTCTTTTCCTTTCCTACCTTTATTAGAAAATCTGGAAAGGCTTACAGTTTCATTTCTTGACCTTTCTTGGCACTAGCGGTGATCATCTTATACACTTGTGGCCAACAGATGAGCACAAATCTGTGGGTTTCTGGAGGTTTTGCTGGTATGAGTAAGAATTAGATGTGTAAGGCGCTGCCTCCCCTTTTCTGGTTTTGATAATAGAGACATAGCTGTGGGCTGCAGTGGCTATGTTACCATGAGGGAAAGGCCAAAAGAATCAGAGACTTGGTATCATGGAGTCACTGAACCAATGCCAACAGCCAGTTCCTCTATACTTGTTATGTGAAAAAAACAACAACAAACAAATCCCTAGTTGAAGAACACTGCTACCAGGATCTTCTGTTACTTAAATTAGGGAACATTTCTACCTGATAAATTACATATGCACATAAGATTTGACAGAAAAATTAAAGCAGTCAACATATTAGGGTACTATTAAAAATAATTTGTTAACAGAAAAGTTTTGTGAAGCACAGCTTGGGTTGAGCTTCAGCCTATGAATCAGGGTCACAGTGTAATTGCCACCAGGACACAGGCCTTTCTGGGGCTTGCAAGAGGCAGCTGATCAATGATTCTCATTATTGATGTTTCTATCTCCCTCTCTCTTCCTCTCTGAAATCAATAAAAATGTGTGTGTGTGTGTGTGTGTGTGTGTGTTTTAAAGTTTTGTACAATAAAGGATCTAAATTGAAATATTGAGCTTAAATGGAAAATGTTTTATTAATTCTGCTGAGAACACATTTGCCATTTAATCTAGACTTTTAATTCTAAGACCCTTTCTCCATTGTCTTGTTTTTTACAAGAGTCAAACAAATTTTAGTAACCAAAATATATTTTCAATAAAGTTTTATGTATACATCTGTAAATAATAAAGGAGTATCAAGGACATTTGTAAAATTTCACCATACAGTTTTACACATGGCAATAGAAAACTGTTCATTAGAAACTAGTGGGATTATCCAAAGATACTTCAGATGCTCAAATGCATACACTCTACATCCTACATATCAACTTCAGTTGCACAGATTAAGATGAAGACCTCTTACATAATGTTGAAAATGTGATGCAACCTGCACTTCATTGGCATTGTATTTCCTCAGACAGTCTGCCTTCATCACAAGTATCTTCTACCCCTGAGAGATCAGCAACATCAAGATGGCTCATCAGCTAAGTCACGTTGGTCAAAATACCTAGCAAAGAAATCATTGAATGTATGCTTAAAGATATTAATTACAGCACTACAGAAAATGATATCAGAAGACTGCAAACAACCCAAATGTCCATCAATAAGGGGATGGGTGAATAAATTACAGTACTTCAATAAGGAGGAAGACTATGAAGCCTTTACAAAATATACTGCTAAAGCATGACTTCCAGGACTTACTATGTGGAAAAAAGGTACAGAATGGTATGTTTAATATGCCACCATTTATAAGTGTGTGTAGGAATGCAGATAAATAAATAGGATAGTGGAAGGATAAACCAAAAATTAATAATAAAATGGATAATTACAGAAGAGAGAAAGGCGAGGAAGGTTAAAGATGGATTCTAAAATACTCCAAATGTACATTGAATTATAATTTAACCTTGGAGAAATGTAATATTTTTATGTAATTATGAAAAATGATTAAATTAAAAAAAACACATGAATCAAACTCCATAAAATGAATCTTCTCATATATCAAGTTGGTAGTATAATCACAGAGAATTTTTTAAATGACCTTAAACACAGTGTTCTGATATACAGTATGTTTCTAGTAAGATATACCAGGGACAAAATAGAATGCAAAGCATTCTTAAAATGATTTCAATATTTTTATTGTCCATGACATTGGTAGCATTGTTATTCTGAAATAATTATGTGCATGCTTCAGGGATAAAGCCATAGTTACGTTAACATTGTTAGAAATCAGAACTTTCAGCACAGGTTGTAAAGAAGTACTAAAGAAAAACCCCATAATCTTAAAACTAGACCTGAAATATCAATTTGTACTCAGTATTTTCTTTTTCTCTTTCTAAATAATACACAGTTCCTAGCTGTTCACTGAAAAGGACTCAATGCACAACTAGTTATCTAGACTCTAAATACCATATTCTACTTGAAAAGAAGAAACAGTACTCCCAGGAGAGAAGACTAATTGTAGATACATATCCAGAAATATTCAAAACACATGAACCATCTTGACATACCAAAAGTAAGACAACTAAAAAAGACCACCAGGATTATATAACAAAAAGGATAGGAATTGATCTGACTGGCCAAAGATGGAACAACCTGAGCATTAAATAAAGACTGTGGGAGAAACAAAGATGGCGGCATAAACACCTAAACTGCTGCCTCATATGACAATTTCTTTTTTCTTTTTTTAAAATATATTTTATTGATATTTTACAGAGAGGAAGGGAGAGAGATAGAGAGCTAGAAATGTCGATGAGAGAGAAACATCAACCAGCTGCCTCTTGCACACCCCCTACTGGGGATGTGCCTGCAACCAATGTACATGCCCTTGACCGGAATCAAACCTGGGACCTTTCAGTCTGCAGACGGACGCTCTATCCACTGAGCCAAACTGGTTTCGGCCTCACACAACAATTTCAAAACTACAACTAAAAGACAAAATGGACATAATCCTGAACCACAGGCAAGTTGGCTGAGTGGAAATTCTACAACTAGAAGGAAAGAGAAAAGCACACTGAGACTCAGTGGAGCTGCAGAAGACAGAGGTACTGAGGCATGCACGTGCGGAGAGGGCTGGCAACTGAGTACACGGATTGCTTTCTCAACTGGGAGGGAAACAACAGCTCCCGAAGGATCTGAACTCTAGTTCTGGGGGAGACTCTGGGGAGCCACACTCATTCAGGAAGAAACTGGACTATCTGGCAGTGGGTGAAACTCGAGGGCGGCTTTCTCTCAGAAGTGCTTGCAGTGATTACAGTGGGACACTGAGACCCAGGGGACTCTTAGGGTAGAGCTGACGGGAAGCCATTGTTGTCTGCTCTTCCCTGAGACTCCGTCCCATCCAAGCTGAGCACAGAAGTTATATAGATATATATAAAAACCAGCATTTTCTAGTCCTAAGCAAATGATGGATCTATATAACAATCAATGGCTGATAAAACCAACAGGTATGGGCTATACCTGAACACAATGATCACCTTTATCACCACTAAAAGTAACACAATTGGATATTATGTGCCTCCTGATGTAATACAACAGCATCCATGGAGTCTTGTCAAACAAACAAAAACACTATAATATATAAGGGTCCACCTCCCCCAAAATGGATACACACACTTTGAATAATTATAAAGGCAATGTTTATGAAAATACATTTCATTTTCAAAATTCAGCTATCAACTGTTAAAGAGTATTACATTTTTGGGGTCACCTGCATAATTAAACCTTACCTACCAGTTTACAGAAAATATGAGGGATGAACACATTAAATACTGCATGAAGATTTAGTTGTCAAAACCAAAATGTGAAATTTTACAAGTCAAAGGACCCAGTTTCTTCAACAAATAAATGACAAATGCAATGAGTATACCCTAAATTTAAAGAATTCAAAATTAAAACAACATTTTTGGGACAACTAGGGAATATGAAACATGGAGTAGTCATCAATGATACAGTAAGTTATTAAATTGTTGAGAGGTGGTACTAGTATTATAATCATATTTTTAAAAGCTCTTCTCGCCGAAACCGGTTTGGCTCAGTGGTAGAGCGTCGGTCTGCGGACTGAAGGGTCCCGGGTTCGATTCCGGTCAAGGGCATGTACATTGGTTGCGGGCACATCCCCAGTGGGGGGTGTGCAGGAGGCAGCTGGTCGATGTTTCTCTCTCATCGACGTTTCTAGCTCTCTATCTCTCTCCCTTCCTCTCTGTAAAATATCAATTAAAAAAAAAAAAAAACTAACAAAAAGCTCTTCTCAGATACATACTAAAAGAAATGATATGCCAAAAAGTTGTTTAAAATATATTAACAAAAACAATGGAATAAAGAAACATCCTGGTGAACAGATAATCTATTCCAATCTGAGGCAAACTCATTAATCAACAGAGTCATATACCAATAGTATAACTATTGAAATTTCTTTTGAGAGCTAAATTTTTTAAACTTTCTAACACCACTACTTCAAAATAGACTTGCCCAGGCTGTGGTATTTTGTGAAAGAGCCATAGTCAAGGGTCAAAGAGCCACATGTGGCATGCGAGCCACAGTTTGTCGACCATGGGTCTATACTAATAAAAGGGTAATAAGCTAATTAGACAGGGAGACCTTCCAGACGACCTTCCAGACAAATCCATGGTGGTGGGGCTGAAGCAGAAGCAGTTAGGGGCAATCAGGCCAGTAGGGGAGGGCAGTTGGGGGCAAGCAGGACAGCAACAGGAGGTGGGGGGGGCAGTTGAAAGCAATCAGGCTGGCAAGGAAGGGCAGTTGGGGAGCATGAAGGCTGTTGGGCGGTGGGGGCAGTTGGAGGCGAACAGGGCAGCAGAGTGGTTAGGGGTGATCAGGCAAACAGGCAGGTGAGCGGTTAGGAGCCAGTGGTCCCAAATTGTGAGAGGAATTTCTGACTGCCAGATCCCTATGGAGCCAATGGGATTGGGCCTAAACCCACAGTTCTATATCCCCAAGGGGTCCCAGATTGGAGATGGTGCAGGCCAGGCTGAGGGCACACCCTCTGTGCATGAATTTTGTGTACCGTGTATATGCAAATTGATCGCACCTCCACTATACCCACAAGCCACGCCCATAAAGCCAATCAGGAGCAAATATGCAAATAAACCCAACCAAGATGACTGCTGCCACAGAGAGCAGATGGGAGGCTTGGGTTTCTCCTGCAAAGGAGGAAGCCAAGCTTTCCGCCTGCCCTTGATGACCTAGGCCTCCACTCAATGCTACAAAGTTTCAATGATAGAAGGTAAACAAATCCCAACAAAAATGGTGGCAGCCACGGAGCTGGAGAGAGTAGGAGGCTAGGGTTGCCCCCAGCAATGAAGGAAGCCAAGCTTCTGCAGCCCTGGCCTACCTTGGCCTCCGCTTAAGGCTACAAAGTTTCAATGACAGAAGATAAATTCCAACAGAAATGGCTGCCTCCATGGAGCAAGCAGAAGGCTTGGCTCCACTCAAGGTACAAAGTTTCAATTGTAGAAGATAAATAAATCCCAGATACTAGGGCCTCCACTTGAGTCACCAGGGGGTGTGGCCAGCCTGCAAACCACCACAAGCCCCTCACCTAGGCCACCCTGACCCAAGAGAACCCCCACCTTGATCCAGGACACCCTTCAGGGCAAACCAGCTGGCCCTCACCCATGTACTAGGCCTCTATCCTATCTAATAAGAGTAACATGCAGATTGACCATCACTCCAACACACAAGATGGTTGCCCCCATGTGGACACAAGGTGACCACCACAAGATGCCCAACAGGGGAGGGTAGTCATGGGCAATCAGGCCAGCAGGGGAGTGCAGTTAGGGGTGACCAGGCCAGCAGGGGAGTGCAGTTAGGGGTGACCAGGTCTGCAGGGGAGGGCAGTTGTGGGGGACCCAGGCCTGCAGGGGAGGGCAGTTAGGGACAAAAAGGCTGGCAGGGGAGCAGTTAGGCATCAATCAGGCTGGCAGTGGAGTGGTTAGGAGGTGATCAGGCTTGCAGGCAGAAGCAGTTAGGGGAAATCAGGAAGGAGAGCAGTTGGGAGCCAGTAGTCCTGGATGGTGAGGTGTCCCATATTGGAGAGGGTGCAGGCTGGTCTGAGGGACAACCCCCGCCCCGAGTGCACAAATTTCATGCACCGGGCCTCTAGTCTATAATAAAAGTGTAATATGCTAATCAGACTGGACAGCTGAACAACCTTCCAGACAAAGCTACAGTGGCAGAGGCTGAGGCAGAGGTGGTTAAGGGTGATCAGGCAGGCAGGTGAGTGGTTAGGAGCCAGCAGTTCCAGACTGCAAGAGGGTACAGGCTGGGCTGAGGGACCCCGCCCTCGTGCAGAAATTTCATGCACTGGGCCTCTAGTAGTTAGTAATTACTGAACTTGGGTGATGAATTGGTTTTGGGGGTAGGAGGTTGTTAGGTCTGATTGAAAATTGAAGACACTTCCCTTGGGAACTGACTTTTAGAGCACAACAGACATTATTGTTTAGTACTTGCTAAGATCACATTCCACTTACCACAACCATTATCTTTCTTCTCAGGACTCGACCAGAGAATTCCCTGTCTAATAAACGCCTGCCTAGTGTCCTTTGCAATCTCTGACTCCCAGTCCTTGGGTGCTGGCATCATTTGGGGGATCAGTCCATCTGGGTATCCAGATGACCTAATAAATTCATAATTCTTTATCCCTTTTGGTCTTGTGTGTTCCTCCTTCGGTGACTCTAACATTTGGTGCCAAAACCCAGGAGGGTTCAAGGGGAAGGGAAGTCATCGATGGCTTCAGTCATCCTGTTTGCTACTTGGAGAGCAATAGGCAATGGCAGCTCAACCTGGCCTTACCTCTGAATTCTACTCAGATGATATGGTTATCGACTTCAATTAGGCCTCCCTCCCTTACGGGTCCTCCTGGGGACCTCTCCTTCCCATTGCTGATCCTGCACTCAACACTGGCTCATTTCATCTCCAATAAATGACAACTGGATTTCTAATTTGCCCATCTCAGATTAAAGACCTAGCGCTCCTGCCTGATCCCACAGTCTTCTACATCTCAGGGAATGCCTGCCCTGTGGATTAGACTAACCTCTCTCCAGAGCCTGACTAGTTGGTGGGGACGCCCTCCCTCTAGTCTTGCTCTCTGGTTCTCCATATATTGCTTACCTCCTCTTCCTAATTTATACCATGGGGAATTTTTTTTCCACCCCCACCCCTCCCAAAAAACAGTCCTCTGGGATTTCTACTCCATAACCTTAACATGCTCAGCCTTTACACAGAAGTCTAGGCAAAGTGCCTTATCTTCTATATAAATAAAACCCTAATATGCAAATAGACCGAATGGCAGAACAACCAAACAACTGGTTGCTACCAGGAGGTATGTATGGAACATGGCAGGCTTCAGCAGCAGGCGGCAGAGCGCAGAACGTGGTGGGCCTTGGGCGCAGTGCGATGGTGGAGCAGGTGAGCTGGGGTGCCAGACTAAGACAGGGTATCAGTCACTGTTATCGGGGCGGGCCTCTGGTGGTTACTGAAAATTCTTTGCTTCTATGTGCTATGGTCCTGCCCAGAGCTTGTACCTGCTGCCACTGCCTGTCTCTGGCCCCTATTGCCCCTCAGGGCTTCTCCACCTCCCCCTGTTCCTGAGGGGCAATCAGGCCAGTAGCTGCAGCTCACACTCCAATCACTCCACTTATAATACCTGATACTTATATTAAAGCTGCTGCTGCAGAGAATAGGCCTATGTTATCTTTCTCACACTTGCTATAATCTTGCATAAGATTTCCTGAGTGAAGCCTATGTCAGAAACTTTTCTTGTCTAGAAGTTTTTTCCATTTACCTAACTTTTTGAGGAAAAAAGAATAATCATAACCAATACACTGGATATTTCTTGTCTCACATGTGCACAATATTATAAAATATCAATGAATTAGCAGGCAGATAATATGACTAAGTCTCTGGTTCCATTAAATACTAGTTTACTGAACCAACAATTAATTTTTCTGAACTTGTGCAAAAGGAGAAAAATAAACAAACTTGAATTGTATAAGGATTAGAGATATACCCTATATAGTGCCTAAGACAATGCTTGTTGTAGCCTTTCATTTAACTTTTTAAAAATATATATATATTTTATTGATTTTTTACAGAGAGGAAGAGAGAGGGATAGTTAGAAACATCAATGAGAGAGAATCATCGATCAGCTGCCTCTTGCACACCCCCTACTGGGGAAATGCCCGCAACCAACGTACATGCCCTTGACCGGAATCGAACCTGGGACCCTTCAGTCCACAGGCGACGCTCTATCCATTGAGCCAAACTGGTTGCTCATTTAACTCTTACTACCAACAGATGAGGTAGGTGAGAGCTTAGCTCTGAAGTAATGCTATATGGGTTTGGATTCTAGCTCTGCCTGCCATTTACTACCTTTGTGATGGTAGGAAAGTTATTTAACCTCTCCCTCTGCCATTATCATCTGTAAGCTGATAATAGTACCTACCTTCTAAGAATTAAATGAGTTATTATTAGGAAGCACTAAGAAAAATGTTTAGCACAAAGTGCCCAATAAGTATTATCAGCAGCAGCAAAACTGTGGATCCAGATGTTGAATATGTGTGTACCCTAAAAAAGTGTCTTGTGAGGAAAAACTGAATATAGGTTTACTTATCTTCCCAATATTTAAATATATTATAAATCTTTAAAAAGGTATTGGCATTAGAAAAAAAACACTGACCAGTGGGACAAAATTATTTAGTTCAGTAAAACACCTAAAATAAATGTATTTGTATGTAGTGTTTATACATATGTAAGGAAATAAACAGGACAGACATATCTCAATGTACGGTTGGGGGTGGGGGGAGGGACAAGAAGAGATAAACGAAAAAACTTATATACTTACTAGAGGCTTGGTGCATGAAATTCATGCACAGGGGGGTGGGGGTGTCCCTCAGCCCAGCCTGCACCCTCTCCAATCTGGGACCCCCTTGAGGGATGTCTGACTACCCATTCAGGCCCAAATGGGTAGTTGGACATTACTCTCACAATCCAGGACTGCTGGTTCCCAACTGCTTGCCTGCCAGCCTGATCAATGCCTAACTGCTCCCCTCCAGCCTAATTGTCTCTAACTACTCTCCCCTGCAGGCCTGGGTTCCTCTCCCAACTGCCCTCCTCTGAAAGCCTGATTGCATCCAACTGCCCTCCCTTGCAGGCCTAGTCCCTCCAAACTTCCCTCCCCTGCTGGCCTGATTGCCCAAACTGCCCTCCCCTGCTGGCTATCCTGTGTGTTGGAGTGGTGGTCAATTTGCATAGTACCTGTTTATTATATAGGACTAGTGGCCTGGTGCACGAAATTTGTTTTTTATTTTAATATATTTTATTGATTTTCCACAGAGAGGAAGGGAGAGGGATAGAGAGCTAGAAACGTCAATGAGAGAAAAACATCGACCAGCTGCCTCTTGCACACCCCCTACCGGGGATGTGCCCGCAGCCAATATAGATGCCCTTGACCGGAATCAAACCTGGGACCTTTCAGTCCCCAGACCAATGCTCTATCCACTGAGTCAAACCGGTTTTGGCCTGGTGCACGAAATTTGTACACGGGGGGGGGGGGGGGGGGGGGGGGGGGGCGCGGGCAGGTGTCCCTCAGCCAGGCTTGCACCCTCTCCAATCTGAGATCCCTTGAAGGATGTCCTACTGTCGGTTTACAGGGACTGGGCCTAAACCGGCAATCAGACATTCCTCTCGCAATCCGGGACTGCTGGCTCCTAACTGCTTACCTGCCTGTCTGCCTGATTGCCCCTAATCACTTTGCCTGCCAGCCTACTCGCTCCCAACTGCCCCGCAGCTGGCTTGCTCACCCCCAAATGCACGCCTCCCCGGCCCCCCTTTCCCCTCCCCCCCTCTGCCAATGAGCTCATCCACAACTGCCGTCCCATCCTGGCCTCTAACCACCTCTACCTTGGCCCTGCCACCATGGCTTTGTCCAGAAGAACGTCCATAAGGTCTCCTGGATGGTATCCCATTCTAATCAGCAGATTATACTTTTATTAGTATAGACAGGTGAGGACTGGCTGGTTTTCCCTGAAGGGTGTCCTGGATCATGGTGGGGGGTCCCACTGGATTTCCTGGCCAGCCTGGGTGAGGGGCTGATGGCTCTTTGCAGGCTGGCCAAGCCCCCCAGTGGGGACCCTCACCCCATGGGGGTGTGGCCAGCCTGGGTGAGGGGCTGAGGATTGTTTTCCGGCTGGCCGGACAACCCAAGCTCCCAGCCCCTCCTTTTCTTTTCTTTTTCCAGCACCTCCTTAAGCGGAGGCCAGGGCCTGCTGGAAGCAGGTATCTGGAATTTATTTATCTTCTATAATTGAAACTTTGTAGCTTTGAGCGGAGGGCCAGGGTTGACCAGGGTGGGTGGGAAACTTGGCTTCCTCCATTGCCGGGGGCAACCCAAGCCTCCTGCTCTATCCAGCTCCATGGCAGCAGAAAATTTTGTTGGGTTAATTTGCATACTCACTCCTGATTGGCTTGTGGGTGTAGCAGAGTAATGGTTAATTTGCATGTTTCTCTTTTATTAGTGTAGAGATGCAAAGCCCATGGACACGGGCAATAAGATAGCAAAGATGCTGAAGCCGGTTTGGCTCAGTGGTAGAGCATTGGTGTGTGGACTGAAAGGTCCCAGGTTCGATTCCGGCCAAGGGCATGTACATTGATTGCGGGCACATCCCTGGTAGGGGGTGTGCAAGAGGCAGCTGGTCGATGTTTCTCTCTCATCGACGTTTCTAGCTCTCTCCCTTCCTCTCTATAAAATATTAATAAAATATATTTTTTTTAAAAGATAGCAAAGACTTGGGGGCTGGGTAGGGGATGGAAGGAGGGGAGGGGGGAAGTAGGGGAAAATGGGAGATATCTGTAATACTATTAACAATAATTAAAAAAAAAAAGTCCTAACTGGTTTGGCTCAGTGGATAGAGCATCTGCCTGTGGACTGAAGGGTCCCAGGTTTGATTCGGGTCAAGAGCATATGTGTGGGTTGTAGGCTCAATCCCCAGTAAAGTATGTGCATGAGGCAGCCGATCAATGGTTCTCTCACATCATTGTTGTTTCTATCTCTCTTCCTCCCCTTCCTCTCTGAAATCAATAAAAATATATTTTTTTTAAAAGAAACAGACACAAAAATTTAGACTATGAAACAGTTTTCAAATAAATTCCAAGTGGAATTTCAATGAAAGAAATGAAATCAAACTAAATAAAAATATGTCTCAACAGAAAATGAGCAAAGGACACAGGTAATTAAAAAAAAAAAAAATACAACTGCAGCCCTGGCCGGTTGGTCAGTGGTTAGAATGGGTTCAACTCCCAGTCAAGGGCACATACTTCAGTTGCAGGTCATTCCTCATTTCTTGGTCCTGGTTGGGTGCAGGTGGGAGGCAACCAATCCATGGATCACTTCTCAGAATCTGTCACCATATTAAGCAGTGCATGCCTGTACATGCCCTTTACTTATTTCTAGGAATTTAACCTCAGGAAAAAATGGAGCTATACGTATAAGGATCTTCACTGAAGCATTATTTATTGAAAAAAAACTAAAAACTGTGATACATATAATATTATGTTTTCTTACACTTCAATTTCCTCTACTGTAAAATGTAAATAAACTCTACCACCATTAATAAAATACTATTACAAAGCATGAAGCCAAATATTACTTACCTGCTTACCAAGCAGATTAATAAATTCAAAGCAGGAACTCTCTCATCATCTTGGCTGTTCTAAAAAAAAAAGAGAGAGAGGAAGCCACATGTGGTAGAACTCAAAATGTAATCTATTCCCCCTAATATCTTTGAAATAAATTTTCTTTTGATGCAAAATATGAAAATTTTATTAGGTGATAGTAAGAATCACATGGAAATAGGAAACGTAAAAGAAAAAGGACCAAACTGTAGAATTAATGATCCCTCAAGAAATAGCTAAGATAATCTTTTAAAGAAATATGCTTAATAGGGAAAAGAAATAAGGATTAAAGGCTCTAAGAATAACTCTGAAGAACGTCTTTCCTAGTTCCAAGTAGTGCAGCAAAAAAGCTTATATCTTAACTGGACAGAAATGAAAAACTGATGAATGAATATATTATGAATAAAATATTTTAGAGAACTTACAATTGAGAAGGAGTGAAATTCTGGCTTCTATCATTAAGACATACCAGTAAATATTCTAGATCAGGGCTCTCAATTATGATGGAAGTAGTTCCTGAATTACACATTTTAGAAAGTTCACTTAAAGTATTTGTTAAAATGACAGACCTAAGATACATGGAAAGTAGTCTTACAGAGTATGAAATTTATTTTTATACATTTCAAGGAACAGTCACAATAATCTATTGAGTACTGTTATAACAGACATGTCATATATTAATTGAAACTTGGGACACCCGTCCATGATGTTATTGCACTCAATTCTATGTATCAAGCACCACATGGAACAAAGTGAATAGACATATTAACTGCTAATAGCACAGAAGATGAAATATCTACAAAATAGTTTTAATGAAAGGGAAAATGTGTAAAGTGCCATAGAAAAGATACAAAGTATAATGGGAAAACAGAAGATTATTTTTCTTTGTTGGGATCAGGAAATGTATCATAGAAAATGGTGGGACATAAGCCAGATTTTTTTTTTTTTTTTGGGGGGGGGGGAGATGGTACTTAGATGCAGACTGGAAGAGAGTGAAAAGGCTCTTCTGCAGAGGGAATAAAGTCCAGGAACAAAGCATGGGGAACAGTAGTGAACAGCCAAAATTTGCTTGGAGTACAAGTCATTAAGTTTGTTTGGGCCACATCACAATAGTCTAATGAAAGAACTATGGAATAGTAAAGTTTACATTTTGTGGAGGGAAAGGAGGGATGAAAAAAATCAGAAATGGGTTTAATAGGGCTTTAATTTTTATTGTAATGCTACATGTGAGTTAGAGGGTCTGACGAGAGAAATTCAAATCAATCATTGGGCTAGAGATTGCTAGATGACTATACCAGCTTCTTATATCCCTTTACTATGAAGCTCATTTTCAGCCAGGCACACTGCCACCCAGCTAAAAGTAAACTTTTCCCAGTTTCTTATGGCCATGAGACCAAATTCTGGCCAATGAGCTACATAACCAGATGTGCTGTGGAACCTCTGGGAAGTCTCTTAAAGAGGATGATGGCCTTCTTTTTTTCTTTCCAACTGCTTATAATGAACTTACAGTGGCAAGGCTCCAGGAGCCATCTGGAACTTGAGGTGAGCTGAGGATGGAAGTCACACATGGCAGAATTCAAAGGCCTGGGTTACTGCCATCCTAAATTTGATCAATCTATCTTCAGCCTTTCTTTATCAAAGAAAAAGTTCTGTTTTTTGGAGGCTTTTCTATTATGTGGCCAAATCTAATCCTGACTGATAAAATATTCCATGTTTTCTTATTTCATTGGAATCTTTTATCAACATATTGCAACTTACCACTAAAAGCCTCACTTCAGAGCATCTTCTTGCAAGTTGTCGAATCAGCGAATGAGCCTCAGGTAATAAAGGTTTTTCAAGACAAGCCAACAAAGCATAAAGCCATCTTCCCTAAATAGAATTTTAAAAAATATTAAGTAGGGAAATATTTCCTACTAATAAGTAGGAAAAAAAAATCATCATGTTTCAACTAATTTTTAAAATGTTCAAAATTGTATCTGGTTATTTGCTATGAGTAATTTCATACATTTAGCAGAACATTTAACTGTATAATGTTTAGATATAAATAACAAAAGGTCATCTAGCTAGCCAGGTGATAGCTTTTGTACCTTCTAACTTTAGACACAGAACATTAGATACTTCAAAATAGTCTTAACCCCAGAAGAGTTTGTTTTAGAGATTCTTATTACAATTATAGTCTCAATTCATAGGTAGAAAACTGCAGTTTTGTTGCAGGTTTAATATCACATTAAGATATTAAGATATGTATGAGGCCGGGACTGGTTTGGCTCAGTGGATGAAGCGTCGGACTGTGGACTGGAGGGTCCCGGGTTCGATTCCAGTCGGGGGCATGTACCTTGGTGGCGGGCACATCCCCAGGTGGGGGTGTGCAGGAGGCAGCTGGTCGATGATTCTCTCTCATTGATGTTTCTAGCTCTCTGTCCCTCTCTCTTCCTCTATGTGAAAAATCAATGGAATATTAAAAAAAAAAAAAAGATATGTATGAGTCCTTGAAAAATTAAGATACATTTTTCCTTTACCATCTATAGAGATATAAAAGTCATATTATATTTTTTTTTGCCTGCAGAAATGCATTTTATTTTATTATTTAATTTTTTTCATGCTCACCCAAGGAGGGAGGATATTTTTTATTTTTTATTTTATTGGTTTTTCACAGAGAGGAAGGGAGAGGGATAGAGAGCTAGAAACATTGATGAGAGAGAAACATCGACCAGCCGCCTCCTGCACACCTCACACCAGGGATGTGCCCGCAACCAATGCACATGCCCCGACCAGAATCAACCCCGGGACCCCTCAGTCCGCAGATCAACCACTGAGCCATACCACTTCCGGCGAGGATATTTTTTCAATTGATTTTCAGATAGAGTGGAAGGGAGTGGGGAGGAGGAGAGAGAGAAAGCTATCGATGTGAGAGAGACACATCAGTTGGTTGCTTCCCACATGTTCCCTGACCAGGGCTGCCAGACCAGGACCAGGGATTAAACCTGCAACCAAGGTACTACAAGTCTTAGATCAGGAACCAAACCTGAGACTCCTTGTCTGCTCATATTATAATTTTAAAACTTTGTCTGTCCCCTGGATCTATCTAAAGGAACTATATTCTAGATGAAATAATGTTTTGATACTTCTATAAATACCATGCCAGCTAAACTGATTTTCATCCCATCTTAAAATGGATTTTTCTTAATTACAAAAATACTAAATGCAGAAAAACTAAGAATACAAAATGCACAAAGAAAAAATGAACCTGAAATCCCACCATCTAGATCAACTTTCTGCTAATTTTTAAAATGTTCACCTTTCTTCCTAGTTCAGTGGTCAGCAAACTCATTAGTCAACAGAGCCAAATATCAACAGTACAATGATTGAAATTTCTTTTGAGAGCCAAATTTTTAAAACTTAAACTTTTAACGCCAACTTCTTTAAAATAGACTCGCCCAGACCATGGTATTTTGTGTAAGAGCCACACTCAAGGGGGCCAAAGAGCTACATGTGGCTTGGAAGCTGCAGTTTGCCGACCACAGCCCTAGTTGGTTTGGCTCTATGGTTAGAGTGTTGGCCCAAAGGCTGAAGGATCCCTGGTTTGATTCCAGTCAAGGACACATACCTCAGTTACAGGCTCCATCCCTAGTCCCGGTCAGGCACATGCAGGAGGCAAACAATCAATGTGTCTCTCTGTCTCTCCCCTTCTGTTCCACTCTCTCTAAAAATCAATGGAAAAAATATCCTTGGGTGAGGGTTAACAAAATAAATAAAAATGTTCACCTTTTCCTATGAAAACGCCAGCTTTTAAAAATAAAGTTTCATGCCCTAGCTGGTTTGGCTCAGTGGATAAGAGCATCAGCTGGTGGACAGAAGGATCCTGGGTTCAATTCCGGTCAAGGGCCCATGCCTGGGTTGCGGGCTTGATTCCCAGTAGGGGGTGTGCAGGAGGCAACCGATCAATGATTCTCTTTCATCATTGATGTTTCGATCTTTCTCCCTTTCTCTGAAATCAATAAAAATATATTTAAAAAATAAGGCTACATTTCTAAAACAAAACAAAAAACAAAACTATTAAGGTTAATAAATACCAAGTAATACCAAGTAAAGAAATTTTAGAAAAGTTCATTTTCCTTTCTGCTAGTTTATAATATGCTTTAAACACTAGAGTTTAATACTAGAGTTCTGATGACATGATTATTTGAATGGGGGAACTGAACACTACTGATTTTAGTGACAGATTACTCAAAATAAGACTCAAAGATTAATCTGGTTAAGATTTAGTAAATCATTTATCAGTGGCTCAGAAATACTTTAATGGTTTCTCTGGCAAATATAGGTACACTTTTTGGTAATATGCTTTCACTAATTAACAGGAAAAGCCAAACTTATCACCCTCTAGTAATCTTTATAAGTTTTTTTAAAAAAATCTTTACAACAGCCCTGGCTAGTGTGGCTCAGTTGGTTGGGCGTTGTCCCATGCACAGAAAGGTTACGGGTTTTATTCCAGCCCATGTTGGGGGCTTGATCCCCATTGGGGATGTGTAGGGGGCAGCCCATTGATGTTTTGCTCTGGCATGGATGTTTCTCTCTCTCCTTCTTCCTTTCTCTCTCTAAAATATCAATAAAAATATTTTTTAAGATCTTACAACAATTAAAAAATAAATATTAAAGGAAGAGAAGGAGCCGAAATCGGTTTGGCTCAGTGGATAGAGCGTCAGCCTGCAGACCGAAGGGTCCCAGGTTTGATTCCGGTCAAGGGCACGTTGGTTGCGGGCACATACCCAGTGAGGGGTGTGCAGGAGGCAGCTGACCGATGTTTCTCTCTCATCGATGTTTCTAACTCTCTATTCCTCTCCCTTCCTCTGTAAAAAATCAATAAAATATATATTTTTTTTTAAAAGGAAGAGAAGGAAAACAGGTAATACAGACAAGAGGTCATTATCAGACAGAAGGAAATGGTATAAAATTAAGTTCAATATCTAGATTTCAATGAAAAAGTAGCCTAAGAATATGAGCAAAGAACATCTAATATATCAGTGCATGGAAAAAACATCCTATTTCAGTGGTATTGAAAGAAATGTAAATTACATTGACTCTAAAGTACTACTATAAATTCACTAAATGTGAAAAACACAGATTACAAAATGACAGACTGAACCATCATATAGAATTATTGATAATCAAAGGTTTTTAACATAAAAAATTGGTGATTTCATATGGTTCACCTTAAACTAAGGTTGCAGGGAAGAGAACTAACATTAAGCAGCCATAACTGATACAGTATAAATTCCTTCATTTCTTCTGGAAAGTAATCTGGTGGAATGTAACAAAGGCTTTTAAAATCTGGATTCAATAATTCTACTCTATAAATAGCCTAAGAAATTATTATACATTAATATTTTAGTCATGACTGAAAAATATAAGAATCCAAATGGTCAATAATGAATCAATGTAGATTATAAGATATTAAGACAATGGCACATATGTGATCTGTGTTTTTCAAATTTAGTGAAGGTTAAAAAAAAAAAGCTGTGAATATGAAGCAATAAAGCTGTGTAGCATAGTTGTTAAGGGTGTATAGTCAGGTTACCGAGGCATGTGCTCAGTTCTGCCAGTTATAATCTGTATGACCTTAAGCAAGTTACTGAATCCCTATGTTCTCTAGTTTCCTATCTATAAAATGGAAATAATAATAGTTGATAGGTTATTAGAAGATTTAAGGAATTATTACATACAAATTCCTTAGAACAATATCTGGCACAAAGTGTTATTATTGTTTTTATTTCTGACATGCTTTTGTGAGTTGAATTTCAATGAGATTTTAGAAAATACGTTTCAAACTTCTTTAAGCCAGTGCCACTCAAAATGGGGTCTGCAGATTGGTTGCTAGTTCATTACTGGTCTGCAATGAGATAAGCAGTCTGTCCCAGGATAAAAATCAACTGCTCAGTGGATATTGTCTCCTCCAAAGCAAGACTTTCTCAAGAAAGTAATATGTTGATTTATATTCTAGTATAAGTTTCTTGTTTCACTGCAAACAAATGTCATTTTCATTATACATAGAGGTATAAAAAATATATGTAATACATATATAACTATAAATACTTTAGAGTATAATTTTGCCTGAATTATGAAAATTAAAAGATGTAACATTACCAATTCTGGAGTAAAGTCTCTTTCTCCAAACCAATTACTCAGATATTCCAAAACACTGGTTACTGTTGCCTAAAAAAAGGGTGGAGAAGGTGGAAGAATTAATAGTAAAAGAATGACAAGTTCAAAATGAGTTTCATTAAGTTAGTTAAACAGCAATTCTGATATTTAAAGTGGCCTCAGTCTTTAGACTTCCAGAAAAAACTGTAGCTCTATTTAGTAATTTGATTAGATGGCTCACTCAGTAAGAAGAGGCTTTTAAGATAAATATTCTTGCCGAAACCGGTTTGGCTCAGTGGATAGAGCGTCGGCCTGCGGACTGAAAGGTCCCAGGTTCGATTCCAGTCAAGGGCATGTACCTTGGTTGCAGGCACATCCCCAGTAGAGTGTGTGCAAGAGGCAGCTGATCGATGTTTCTAACTCTCGATCCCTCTCTGTAAAAAACTCAATAAAATATATATTTTTTAAAAAGATAAATATTCTTACACACTTTCAAGTATCAATACCTTAGTTTAAATCCTAATATTTAATTTGTAACTACTAATTTAGGTTAACACTACTTCAAAAATTCCATGTGCTCTTAAAAAAAGTCTGCATAAATACCTGCATTTATTTTCATTGAAACACTGTACAAATCTGAACAGAAAGTTAGCTAGAGAATAATCTGTTTTAAAACTATATAGACAGAATGTATCAAATTGTTAAAAATATTATCTGCTTTGCCCTACCTGGTTTCGCTTAGTGGATACAGTGTCAGCTTGCAGATAGAAGGGTCTCAGGTTCCATTCTGGTCAGGGGCATGTGCCTTGGTTGCAGGCTTCTCCGGGGACCAGGACCTGGTCAGGGCTTGTGCAGGAGGCAACCAATCGATGTTTATCTGTCTTCCCCTCTCTCTTCCACTCTCTCTAAAAATCAATGGAAAAATGTCCTCGGTGAGGATTAAATACACACACACACACACACACACACACACACACATACACACGAGTGGCTAGATTATTATGATCTCTGAATGCACAATAGTCTGGCCACTCGGTGTGTGAGTGTATTTGTGTGTGTGTGTGTGTGTGCATGAATTTGTGCATGGGTGGGGTCCAGCCAGCCTGGCCAGGGGGAGGGGACATGGGCGGTTGGCGGCCTGCCTGCTGGTCAAACTCCTGGTCGAGAGGACAATTTGCATATTAGCCTTTTACTATATAGGATATACACGTAGTGGCCAGATTATTATGCGTTCAGTGATCGTAATAATCTGGTCATCCAGTGTATATTATCTGCCTTATTTTTAGTTGGACACTTAAAAACATTCTGATGGAATTTAGTGTGACCATTATGGTATCTTAATGCAAATGATCAATTAAGTGAAACTGTCAGCCAATAAAATTAAGACAGAATATAAAAATTGCATCTTCCAAGGGTATCTAATGCTATGTTACAACAAAACAAACTTTGGTGGTCTTTATTTTTTTAATATACTTTATTGATTTTACACTGAGAGCAATTGAGAGGGATAGAGAGAAACGTCGATGAGAGAGAAACATCAACCAGCTGCCTATTGCACACCCCCACCGGGGATGTGCCCGCAACCAAGGTACGTGCCCTTGACCGGAATCGAGCCTGGGACCCTTCAGTCCACAGGCTGACGCTCTATCCACTGAGCCAAACCGGTTTAGGCCTTTGGTGGTCTTTAAATGGATAATTACCAGTCCTAAAAGTCTGAAGAAACAAAATCCATCTTTCTCCATTTTATCCAAGATATATATGTAGTGGTTAAGTTTTGGGGGAGTCAAAATTATATGCAGATTTTCAACTGTAGTGGGTCAGTGTCCCTAACCCCAGTGCTATTCAAGGGTCAACTGTATTTTATTTGTAATACAATACATAGGCTATCTGGAATTAGAAATAGAAATCTAACCTTAGTATTTACTTCAAACCCCAGAATCTAAGTCTAACAACTAAAACATATTAAATTAAATAGTTTAACACCATGATTAAGAGTATCAGTTCTAGAATTAGGTCACTCTGATATTGAATACCAGTGCTGCCATTACAACTAGCTGGAAAAATAGCTTAACCTTTCATTTTGTTTCCTCTTTTCTAAAAAGTGGATACGTATTAATAATAGCTCCCTATACAGGTGGCATTAAGGATTAAATAAGAAATGTTAAAGAATTTACAAAACACACACAAGAGTTTAGGACATGGTCTTGCATAAATATTCAGTAAATGTATTCAAATACTTTCACACACATCACAAACAAAAGATTGCATATAGATAAACTTTAGATAAACTTTACCTGATTCATTCTGCTAACAATACTAAGCAAGGGAGGAAAACCAATCTGAAAGAAAAATGAGATTGAAATTTACTAAATAGTATTATGAGGGATTTAATTTTTTTTCAAACTGGTGAATTTTTTATCACACTATTATTTAGAAACAAAAAAGACTATAAAACAAAATTCCTTTATTGCCTATTATAATAAAATGTTCCATTATATTTCATTAGTAGTACCCCCAAATGTCTTGAAATCTGAATATGTAAATTTAAAAATAAAAAATTATTTCTGTAATTAAAATGTTAAAGTATGAAAAATTTTTAAAAAGATACTGACATTATTAATACTGTAACATAAGTATATGATACACTTGGTATGTGGCCTTGTCTGTGCCCTTGACCAGAATTGAACCTTCAACCCTTCTGTCCACAGGCCAACCCTCTAACCACTGAGAAAACTGACCAGGGCTGATACAATCTTTTAAAAATATCTTCAACTAGCCTTGCTTAGTATGATTTGATTGGAGCATTGTCCAATTCATTAAAAGGTGGCCGGCTCAATTCCCAGTCAAGGCACATACCCAGGTTGCAGGTTCCATCCCCGTTTGGGGCACATGCGGGAAGCAACCAATCAATGTTTTTCTCTCTCAAAATCAACTTAAAAGACCCCACAAATAATTAGTTCATTGAGTATTTAAAAAGAATCTTCAGCTAAAGCCAATATTTTCAAGAATAAAGGGCACCTGAATTAGAATAACCTTTTTCAAACCTATTCTGATTCAAATTTTTAAATTCTACTTTGCTGAAAGCATTGATTATGAAAATAGCATAAGACTTGTGAGAAACTTAAGAGGTGATTTGCCCAGCCAGCATGGCTCAGTGGCTGAGCATCAACCTATGAAGCAGGAAGTCAAGGTTCAATTTCTGGTTAGGACACATGTCCAGATTGTGAGCCCAATCCCCATTGTGGGATGTTCAGGAGGCAGACAGCTGATCAATGATTCTCTCTCATCATTGATGTATCTCTCACTCTTTCCCTCTCCCTTTCTCTCTAAAATAAATAAAAATATATACATTTTTTTTTTTTAAAAAAGAATAGGTTGTATAAGAAACAGTGCCAAATTAGTTCCCCTAGAGATCTGAATCTATTTTTCGCTCTCATCACATATATTAGAATACCTGTTTTCCCAGCCCTATTAACACAGTTTATCAAGCTTTCTTTGCCAATATATTACCTGAAAAAATAGCAGCTCAATATAGTTACACTTTATTACAAGTGAGTTTGTGCATCTTTTCATATAAAAACAATTTGTACCGAAACCGGTTTGGCTCAGTGGATAGAGCGTCGGCCTGCGGACTGAAGGGTCCCGGGTTCGATTCCGGCAAGGGCATGTACCTTGGTTGCAGGCACATCCCCAGTAGGGGGTGTGCAAGAGGAAGCTGGTCGATGACTCTCTCTCATGGATGTTTCCAACATTCTATCCCTCTCTCTTCCTCTCTGTAAAAAATCAATAAAATATATTTAAAAAAACAAAAAACAAAACAATTTCTATTTCCTTTCTGTAAGGTCTATTTGTATTATTGGACTATTGTTTTTAATTGGATTCTCAGTCTTTTTTAGTGATTTTAGGAGCTTTTACATTTGGGGATAAATTAGTTTTAAATAGGAAAACATAATGTGGTACCATGTAGCACACAATAAATACCTGTTCAATAGAACAGAACAACGAAATATAGAGTTAGTAGTAATGCTGATGTATGCAGAGGGTTCCATAGAAACGTCTACAAACTTGAGGGCAGGTGAATCCTGAAGGACAAGGAGTTGTCCACATAATTTGTGAAGCTTTATGAAATTTAAATGTACTCTCAGCAATTCCATCTCCAGAATATGAAATCTACTAAGGATTTTAAAGAACATCCCTCATCATCATGCCCTAGCTGGTTTTACTCAGTGGATAGAGCACCAGCCTGAGGACTGAAGGGTCCCAGGTTCGATTCCAATCAAGGGCACATGCCTGGTTGCTGGCTCAGTCCCCAGTAGGGGCATGCAAAAGGCAGCCAATCAATGATTCTCTCTCATCATTGATGTTTCTCTCTCTCTCTCCCTTTCTCTCTGAAGTCAATAATATATATATATATATATATTTTTTTTAAAAGAATATCCCTCATCATGTCATATGTTTTCCTATTTCCCTGCCACTTGTCACTTATTGTTCGACCCATGACTAACAAATTTTTTAAAAACCCTAATTAAAACATTAATGATATGAAGCCAATCTAAAAAATGTCACAGTACGTTGTTTCAAAAACTGGGATACCAATTTTTAAATTAAAGAGGTAATATGCTATAAGTCAGGGGTTGGCAAACATTTTCTGTAAATGGCCAAACTAAATATTTTAGGCTTTGCAGGCCACACACTGTCTTAGTCACATATTATGTTTGTTTTTTATAACCCTTAAAAAATATAAAACCACCCTTTGCTCATGAGCTGTATAAAAAAGTAGGCTGTGGACTGGACTTGGACTAGGCTGCAGCTTACTAATGATGGCCCAACTGGCATGGCACCGTGGTTGAGCATCTACGATGAACCAGAAGGTCATGGTTCAATTCCCGGCTGGGGCACATGCCTGGGTTGCAGTTCTATTCCTGGTGTAAGGTATGTGGGAGGCAGCAGATCAATGATTCTCTCTCAGCATTGATGTTTTTCTCTCCCTTCTTCTCTGAAATCAATAAAAATATATGTTAAAAAAAAAAAAAAAAAAAGAGCCGAAACCGGTTTGGCTCAGTGGTAGAGCGTAGGCCTGCGGACTGAAAGGTCCAGGGTTCGATTCCGGTCAAGGGCATGTACCTTGGTTGCGGGCACATCCCCAGTGGGGGGTGTGCAAGAGGCAGTTGGTCGATGTTTCTCTCTCATTGACATTTCTAACTATCTATACCTCTCAATTCCTCTCTGGGTAAAATCAATAAAATATATTAAAAAAAAAAAAAAGAGATGCACTAGAACTAGAATACTTTGTTGTTTTAACTACTTATCACCTACTTGTATATAATCTATTCCAGGACTTTCATTTTCAGTTGGTTCAACGGCCCCTTCAGAACATAACCTTTCACCCAGACAAAATTTTTTCCAGCCTTCTTCATCTTCAGATTTTGGCTAAAAGAAAAGAAAAAAAAAATACGTATTTCTATGTATTGTTAAAATACAGAACCGTGAAAAAAGAAATGAAGATTCTTCCATAGTTCCACCACATCAACACAAAAATATGGTACCTGTTAGGGATTAAATTATGTCCCTCCCCAAATTCAAATGTTGAAAACTTAATCCCCAGTACCTCAGGATGTGACTATACTTGGAGACAGAGCCTTTATAGAGGTGATTTCGGTAAACTGCAGAATAGGCCCAAATCCAATCTGACTGGTGTCCTTGCAAGAAGAGGAAATTTGGACACACAGAGAGACACTGGGGATGTGTGTGCACAGAGGAAAGACGATGCAAACCATGAGAAGACAGCACATGCAAGCCAAAGAGAGAGGCCTTGAGAGAAACCAAAATACTGACACTTTGATATTAGATTTCTAACCTAATGAGAAAGTGAATTACTATTTGTTAAGCTATCTAGTTTGTGTTATTTTGCTATGGGGGCCCTACCAAACTACTACAGTGCTCAACTGGTCATACCATATGTGGGACATTATCACTTTGGAGCACACTTTAATGGACACTAACAAGCAAGGGAATGCTCAAAAAAGGACGATAAACATGGAAACATCATCCTGTTGAAAAAACTCTCACCACACCAGAGGGCGATTTCCTGGGGACAATTCAAGTTGGAATCCAATTAATCTGTAGATAGAGGCAATTACTGAAGGCTTAGAGTTTTTGCTTGATCCTATTAGTCAGAAACAGCCTTTAACACTGTCCTCCCCTTGAGATTGAGAGGTACAGAGGACCTAAAACACAGTAACAAACCCAAACGGACAACCAAAATGAGGAAACAAAGAAACAACCCCCAAATGAAAGAACCAGCCAATTCTCCAGAAGAAGAGAAAAACGAAGCAGAGGTAAGAAATTTATCTAAAACAGCGTTCAGAGTAATGATGTTAAAAATGCTTAACAGTATGAAAAAAGTCATAGTAACTATGAAAGAAGAACAGTCTGAGATAAAGAATGACATAACACAAATAAAGAATACATTAGAAGGAATACACAGCAGATTAGGGGAAGCTGAGGATTGAATCAGTGAATTAGAAGACAGAGTTGAAAATATCACTCAATAAGAAAACCAGAAAGAAAGAAAAAAATTTAAAAACAGGAGGGCAGTTTAAGGGAGCTGTTGGACAATGTGAAACGTAACAATATTAGAATAATAGGTGTGCCAGAAGAGGCAGAAAGGGTGAAAGGAATAGAGAAGGTGTTTGAAGAAATAATAGTAGAAAACTTCCCTAAGCTGATAAAGGAAAAAGTCACAGACATTCAGGAGCCACAGAGAACCCCAAATAAGAAGAATCCAAATAGACCCATGTCCAGACACATTATAATTAAAATGCCAAAAATTAAAGACAAAGAAAGAATCTTAAAAGCAGGAAGAGAAAACTGTTACCTACAAAGGAGTTCTCATAGGGCTGACACCTGATTTCTCATCAGAAACTCTATAGGCCAGAAGAGAATAGTAAAAAGTACTCAAGGTAATGGAAAGCAAGCATCTGAGACCAAGATTAGTCTATCCAGCAAGGCTATCATTCAAAATAGAACTTCCCCCCAAAAAAAGGCTAAAAAGGTGAGTACATCACCACCAAATCAGCAATACAAGAAATGCTAAAGGGATTGCTATAAGCAAGTGTAAGGGATTGCTGAGAAGAAGAAAACAGAGAGAGAATCCTAGCCATACAGAATTGAAATGGCTATAAATAAGTAACTCTCAATAATAACCCTAAATGTAAATGGATTAAATGCTCCAATAAAAAGGTGTAGGGTAGCTGAATGAATACAAAAACATGACCCAACCATATGCTATCTACAAGAGACCCACCTCAAAACAAAAAAAATACATACAGGATGAAAGTGAAGGGATGACATAAAAAAACCCAAAAGACTCCATCAAAAAACTAATAGAGCCGAAACCGGTTTGGCTCAGTGGTAGAGCGTCGGTCTGCGGACTGAAGGGTCCCGGGTTCGATCCTGGTTAGGGGCATGTACATTGGTTGCAGGCACATCCCCGGTGGGGGGTGTGCAGGAGGCAGCTGGTCGATGTTTCTCTCTCATCGACGACGTTTCTAGCTCTCTATCTCTCTCCCTTCCTCTCTGTAAAAATATCAATAAAATATATATTTAAAAAAAAAACAAAAACAAAAAAACTAATAGACTTAATAAATGATTTTGGCAATGTAGCAGGATACCAAATTAACGCCAGGAAATCTATGGCATTTCTGTACACCAACAGTGAATTTACAGAAACAGAGACCAAAAAAGCAATCCCATTTACCATCGCATCAAAAAAATTAAGATATCTAGGAATAAACTTAACTAAGGAGGTAAAAGACCTATATGCTGAAAACTACACGACACTGAAAAAAGAGATAGAGGAAGATGTAAACAGATGGAAGAACATACAATGTTCATGGATTGGTAGAATCAACATCATTAAAATGTCCATACTTCCCAAAGCAATTTATAGGTTCAATGCACTCTCCATTAAAATACCAACGGCATATTTCACTGATCTAGAAAGAACTCTCCAAAAATTCATTTGGAACAATAAAAGACCCCAAATAGCCACAGCAATCCTGAGAAAGAAGAGTAAAGTAGGAGGGATCTCAATACCAGATTTCAAGCTGTATTACAAAGCCACTGTTCTCAAAACAGGCTAGTACTGGCACAAGAACAGACATATAGATCAATGGAATAGAATAGAGAATCCAGATATCAATCCAAAACACTATGCTCAATTAATATTTGACAAAGGAGGCACAAACATACAATGGAGTCAAGACAGTTTCTTCACCAAATGGCACGGGGAAAATTGGACAGATACATGCAAAAGAATGAAACTAGATCACCAACTTACACCATACACAAAAATAAATAAAAAATGGATACAGGACTTAAACATAAGATGGGAAACCATAAAAATACTAGAGGCATCCACAGGCAGCAAAATCTCAGACATATGCCTAAAGAACTTCTTCACTGATACTAACCCTAGGGCAATGGAAGCTAAAGAGAAAATAAACAAATGGGACTACATCAAAATAAAAAGCTTTTTCACAGCAAAAGAAACCATCAACAAAACAACAAGAAAGCCCACTGTATGGGAGAACATATTTGCAAATGTTATCACTGATAAAGGTTTAATCTCCAACATCTACAGACAGCTTATACAACTTAATAAAAGGAAGATAAATGAGCCAATTAAAAAATGGGCAATGGAAGTAAATAGAATCTTCTCAAAAGAAGACAGAAGGAAAGCCAAGCGGCACATGAAAACATGCTCAAAGTCACTAATTATCCGAGAGATGCAAATCAAAACAACAATGCAGTACCATCTCACACCTGTCAGAATGGCCAACATCAACAAATCAACAAACGATAAGTGTTGGCGAGGTTGTGGAGAAAAAGGAACCCTCGAGCACTGCTGGTGGGAATGTAGACTGGTACAACCACTGTGGAGAACAATATGGAGTTTCGTCAAAAAAAACTGAAAATGGAACTCCCATTTGACCCAGTAATCCCACTCCTAGGAATATATCCCAAGAAAATAGGAACACCAATCAGAAAGGATATATGCACCCCTATGTTCATAGCAGCACAATTTACAATAGCTAAGATTTGGAAACAGCCTCGGTGCCCGTCAGCAGATGATTGGATCAGAAAACTATGGTACACCTACACAATGGAATACTATGCTGCCATAAAAAGGAAGGAATTCTTATCATTTGCAGCAACCTGGATGGAATTGGAGAACATCATTCTGAGTGAAATAAGCCAGTCAATGAAAGAGAGACACCACATGACCTCACTCATTTATGGATAATAAAGAACATGATAAACTGATGAACCATAAGATAGATATAGAGACAGTAAAGCAACAAGCAGATTGTCTAATTACAGCGGTGAGGGGAGGGAGATATGGGGGAGATAAGAGATCAACCGAAGGGCTTGTACACATGCATATAAGTATAACCAATGGACACAAAACTCTGGGGAAGGGAGGGCATGTTTGGGGGGTCGGGGAGGGCAATGGTAATATATGTACACAGATAATAATTTAATAAAAAAATATAAATAAAAAAAAAAAGAAAGTGAAGGGATGGAAAAATTTTTCCATGCAAATGGAAAAGAAAAAAAAAGCTGGAGTAGCAATACTCTTATCTGACAAAATAGACTTAAAATCATTATGCTAAATGAAATAAGCAGGTTGAAGAAAGATAAATACCATATGATCTTACTCATTTGTGGAATATAAACTGATGAACAAAAATAGAGGGGAGACAGGGGTTAGGGGGGGAGGAGAAATATTCTAGAATATAATAGAAGTAATCCTACTATTTGTCAATTTTTAATATTTCCTACAACTTTTGTGATATCATACTATCCAAATACAGTTTTGGTAATATTACTATACTTAAAATCCTTTTATTCTTGAAACATTAATGCTTATTGCATGTAACATATTTAAAATCATTTTCCTTGAAGATAGTTTATTGCATGTAACATTATTATATTTAAGATAATTTTTCTTTAAAATTTTTTAAAATTTATTAATTATGGTATCACATAATTGTCCTCATCCCCCCATTCTCATTCCAAACCCCTCCCCACATATACCCCTTTCCCCCTGTTGTCTATGGCCACTGGTTAGGCTTATATGCAAAGATCATTTTTCTTAAAAAATTAAAGTTTATTGCATGTGACATTATATTTAAAATTGTTATTCTTGAAATAAAAAAATGAAAAAAAGATCAATGGAAATAATATCCTCAGGTAAGGATTATCAATAACAAAATAAACAACTTTGTGGAGGCCTAACAATTACTTAGCCAAAATCTCCTAAAATGCCGTGGATCAAAACAGATATGAAATAACAACTTGCATTACTGATTTTATACTTTTAAGGCCACTAATATAATGGAATTGTTACTATTAAGTGTAGATGGGGGGAAAAAAGAAAGTAATATGGACTAAGTAAATGAATCTTTAAAGACTGGAAGTAAATAAGGATTATTTCAAATAAGGACACACTGTGCAATGTAAACAGAAACTTACATACCATCGTCACATTACTATCCAACTGTTGTGATTTCCAGTGACTTCTATGTCTGTTCACACTCTATAGGAAGAAGAGTTAGACACTGAGCTTCAGAGAACAGATGACTGAAAAGAAATCAATTGTTGTACAACATTCTAATAATCATAAAACTTGGAAAATATGTTTCAAACTGTATTATATCTAATGATTATAATAATTTGGTAATTGATTCATAAATATTCTTTTCTTTACAGTTCACAATAATAAATCTTACTTTTTGAACTAAAGTCTAAATGCAGAAATAAATCTGAGGGATTAATTTGATTAAATAATTAAAGTACCCTTACCTGTCGAATAGTTGAAAATTGTGCCACTTGTTGCTGCTGCCACTGAAGTGTGGGGGAATAGCCTTGAGGAGCAGGTTGGCATCCTGAAAGCTAGAGATCAGTTTATAATTTTTAGAATCAATGTTAATGTTGTAACTAGCATCTCAGGCCTCTGAGAAGTAAAATCAACATGAACATTGAATAATACAGTAAATAATTAAGACAATAAAAAATGTACTTTTTGCTGATGCAAAAAAAGTAGGTAGGCATTTCACTTATTGTCTGAGTTTAAAGTGTTAGGAGCCCTGGCCCATGTGGCTCAATTGGTTGAGTTTCACACCATGAAACAAAAGGTTACTGGTTTGATTCCTGGTCAGGGCACGTGCCCAATTTGTGGGTTCCATCCCTGGTTAGGGTGTATGCAACCGATCAGTGTTTCTCTTTCCCTCTCCCTTTCTCTCTCTCTCTAAAATAAGTAAAAACATTATTTTAAAAAATAAAATGTTAGGAAAAGATCCTTATTTAGTCACTTTAATAAAAGCAATGTTTATAGTTGTAATATCTAAGAAATCAACATGATATGAGCACTAAAGATATAATCTAGTCCTACCTTTCTAGAACAGCAAAAGTCTGAAACAAAAAGATAAGCCCCAGCCGAAACAGGTTTGGCTCAGTGGTGGAGCATCGGTCTGCGGACTGAAGGGTCCCAGGTTCGATTCTGGTCGGGGGCAGGTACATCGGTTGTGGTCACATCCCCAGGTAGGGGGTGTGAAAGAGGCAGACGGTCTATGTTTCTCTCTAATTGACGTTTCCAGCTCTCTATCTCTCTCCCTTCCTCTCTGTAAAATATCAATAAAATATATATTTTAAAAAAAACACACACACACAAAAAGATAAGCCCCAAATAAACAATTTCAGTATAGGCAGAACATACTCAAATAATTTAAGACATTTGATCCTGAAAGATCTACTTCTATTTCCTAAAACAATATATAATTCACAATGGATCACATATTGCCTTGAAATAAAACTTAGTGCAGCCCTAGCCATTTGGCTGTGGAGTGTCAGTATGTAGGCAGAAAGGTCCTGGGTTCCATTCTGGTCAAGGGCACATGCCCAGGTTTTGGGCTTAATACCCAGTAAGGGGCATGCAGGAGGCAGCCAATCAATGATTCTCTCTCTCTCTCTCTCTCTCTCTCTCTCTCTTCCTTCCTCTCTGTGAAATCAATAAAAATATATTAAAACACACACCCACAAAAAAAACTTAGTGAGGTCACTTTTTAAAGCCAGGTATATAAGGCATTATCTTCCATCAACTAAAAAAAAATACTTATATGAAACATTGAGTGTCTGAATTAAAATGTGCTAATTATAAACATCAGATAAAGGAATTACTTAGAACATAAAAAGAAAAGGATTTATCGCAATTTAAAACTGCTGCTCCGCCGAAACCGGTTTGGCTCAGTGGATAAAACATTGGCCTATGGACTCAAGGGCCCCAGGTTTGATTCTGATCAAAGGCCTTGGTTTTGGGCACATCCCCAGTGGGGAGTGTGCAGGAAGCAGCTGATCAGAGTTTCTAACTCTCTATATCTCTCCCTTCCTCTGTGTAAAAAATAAGTAAATAAATAAAATAAAACTGCTGCTCTCCTTTGACTTTAAATTAAATTCACATTCTCAATAGAGACCTTTTGTGACCATCTAAAGTAGTTCTCCTGTTATTTACTGGTCATTATATATGTTAATTTTCTTCACACAGCAGTCACAATATACAACGATTTAATTTGTTCATTTAACATCTGTCTTCCTCAGAAGAGTGCAAACTCTATAAGGATAGGGGCCTTTTCTGTCTCATCCTCTGTTTATTCCCAGTGCCAGACACAATCTAGCTGGTTAGTAAGATATGTGCTGGATAAATGAATGAAAATGTTCAGTGTACAAGTAGCTAAAAAAAAGGTTAAGATACATGGGTTTCTTTTCTTAAAACAAAAACACCCAATCAAAATATGAACATAATTTGCAACAAACTACACTAAAATTAAATAGTACGATAAAAATTACGAAGATAAGTGGACAAGTTTACTTAACAATAAAGGTTACGCCCTGCCTGTGTGCTCAGTGGTTGAGTGTATGAACCAGGAGGTCACAGTTGATTCTCCGTCAGGGCAAAAGCGCATGGCGGGCTTGATCGCCAGTAGGGGGCATGCAGGAGGCAGCCCATCAATGATTCCCTCATTATTGATGTTTCTACCTATACTTCCCTCTCCTTTCCTCTCTGAAATCAATAAAAATATATTTTTAAAAATAAAGAGAATAAAGGTTAGCATAAAGGACTAATTTAAAGACTTCTTTAGGATTGGATCAGGTCCCCTAGGAGCGAATCTCTACAAATGCCAGGGTCACTGAGAGCTTCTTGTGGCAGTAAGTGACAAGTGTCCTTTTGGAGGAAAAAATACAAGCAAATGTCTAACTTATCAGGGAGTAGTTGTCAAATGCTACCTATATCTTCACTGACAGATACTGTTGGACAGCATATGAAGAACCTTGGACTTTTAATTTGTGTGTGTGTGGGGGGGGAGGGTAAAAAAATTCCCAGACGGGTAATAAAACTCACAGAAACATTCACACTCTGCTTCCTTTTCAACTTCTTTGGGTCAATTTGAGCTACCACAACGTCTGGACACTGAGCGGCTTCGATCCTGCAAGGAAGTAATCAGTGCAAGAAACGTGATTCCAGGTGCTTTGTTCCTGTGTGATCAAACAAGCTATCAATTTCTGCAGTTCATTATGAAGTCAGAAGAAAAATAGTCCGGAACTACAACTGAGGGACTGCCCGACCCACTTCTTAAATTATCTTGTCATGGGTACTCAAGTTGAATTATAAGTACCAGTCCACAGAAACTCGCCCACGTGAAGAAGTAACCAAGCGATCTGGACCAACCGGAGCCGAGGTGGCGGAGCCGAGGCCGGCCTCACCACCCACCCGGCGGCGGCACGGGGCGCGCGGCGCCGCGGGCGCGGGAAGGGCGCCCCCCGCCCGCCCCCCGCCCGCCCAGGCCGCGTCACTCACTGGACCCGCCTCAAGTATTCCTGAGGCGTCCTCGGAGGGATGGAGGGGTCGAAACCTTCGGTCAAGTCGCAGGGCTCCACTGGCAACAGCCGGGGCATCAGCTCTTCCACTGCAGACTCCGCGGGCACCCACGCCATGGCTCACGACCCGGCCCGGCCCGCCTCGGGGTCACGGCGCAGGCGCGCAGCAGGCGCCTTCGGCGCGGAGTGGGGCCCGCGGCCGGCTGGCGGGGCGTGGCTGCGCGTGCGCAAACCTGCCCCCCGGGCTAAGGCTCCGCGGCGCGGGGAAGACGAAGACTTGAGTTCCCGGCGGTAGCGGTTCTGAAGTGTTTCTGCGTGTGCACTCTAACGCCCTCTGTGCTCTTTCCTGAGGTTCGGGTAGAACCTGAGGGTTAACAACTTTTATGCACCGCTAGTAGCGAGGGGTCCCAGAATGGTTTTTTTTAAATTAATGAGCAATATTGCTGTAATTATCCTTTATTGACCTCTAAATTCTTAAACCCCTGATAGGTTACACACATCTCCTCATTTACTTTTGTACAGCCTTTTGAAGTAGACGGCATTATCCCGGTTTTGTAAGGGAGGAAATCGACCTAAAGAGGGTACAAGTACTCCCAACCGTGACTTTCTCCCAAAGCCAGGGGAAGGAAAGCCAATTCCAACCCAGGTTCGTCTGAAGACAAGAGAACAAAAATTTAATTTTCTTAGGAATCTCTTGTGCTTGGCTACTTCAAATATGATTTTATATTTATCTGAAGTGACTATTACTCCAAGAATAATCATTATTTTTAAAGATTTCCCCCCCAAAAAGAACTTCTTAAATATAAGTAGTGTAAAGGATAAAACTAACGCTAACAACCAGGAGTCACCATTTTTAATCTTAGAGCCAATCTTGTGAGGTGAATACTATTATCTCCATTTTACAAGTTGAGCAAACAAAACAGAAATGATTTAGGTCACAAATTGCAAGAAAAAATAAACGTTTTAAATCTCAATTTTTCTAAGCAAGCTCTGTGTGAATACAACTGACTTTTATTTATAAGGTTTATATTATGTTTGATGCGTGTTTTTTTTAAAACAAAAGCACTGCCTTTAGCAACTGATTTAGAAACCAGAATGTAACTTACTCAATTGAAGACCAAATGAAGACAGTCCTTAGGTTAAAAACTCCATGTAAAGAACATGGCAAAACTACACATGGATAAAGGAAGAATAGAGAGGTATAACGGAATGAACAAAGACTGACCTGGGGAAATAATAATATTTTCCAAAAGAAGAGGTGTGTAATAAAGTACTCTAATGATTTTGAAATGCTTCAAAAAAAGACAAAGGGATTTGGGCTAAGGCAGTTAATTGTGGAAAAGTGACTAGGAAGATAAGGGTTAGTTTAATAAGGTTTGTTTGTACTGATTTATGTTGGCCTTGAGTCCCCATTTCTGGTGGTAAGAGTGTCTTCCTTCCTCCTGGCATAGGGAGATGGACCTTTCAGATGGGAGTTTTATCTCCTGCTCTGAGGAAGGAAAGGGAAGATCTAAGTGCTCTTCTTGCATCTGCCATTTTCCAAACACCTTACACTCAAAATAATTAATACGCAAAGTGGCCAATTTAGAGGTGGCATGCTCTGAGCCCCTATTCTACCTAGAAGTGTGACATCCTATTATATTGGTTAGGGGTGCATATTTGGTTTTCTTTAGTTGGTCCTAAATTGGAAGCCTGGAAAAAATTAAGAAAACTGTTGTTTTGGGACAATTATTATATGGATTATTATTTGGCTTCTTTTGTTAAAAAAATATTTTTTATTTATTGATTTCAGATAGGAAGGAAGAGAGAGATAGAAACATCCATGATGAGAGAGAATCATGGTGGATCGACTGCGTCCTGCAAGTCCCCCACTGGGGATCCAGCCCACAACCAGGGCATGTGCCCTTGACCGGAATCAAACTTGGGACCTTTCAGTTCGCAGGCCAATGCTCTACCCACTGAGCCAAACCAGCCAGGGCGTTATTTGGCTTCTTGAAGTTGCTAGTGCTAGCAGGTGAACTTCCTACAAGTTTGACTTATAGAAGGCTTCCCAAGCTAGTTACAATAGAATAATAGGTTGGTTTCCTGGGACTGTTGCTGCAGATTGTGGATCAGAGTCCTATTTGTTTTAAATATTCACCTGAGAATATGTTTTTATTAATTTTAGAGAGAGAGGCAGTGTTGGGAGAGAGAGAAACATTATTGTCTGCCTCCTGTATGCACCCTGACCAGGGATTTAGCCTGCAACTTAAGTACATGCCCTGACTGGGAATCAAACCTGAAACCTTTGGATGTGCGAGAAGACAGTCCAACCAACTGAGGTACGCGGCCAGCTCCAGAGCCTTGTTTTTATCTTTATGGTCAGGCCATTGTCCATTTGTATATCCAGTCTCAGCAGGTAGAAGAAAGAGTTCATTCAAGGCCTTATTGTTCTAGGAAGTACTTCATGTTGGGAAAGTTCAATAAAGGTCAGTATATTGATGTATAGACAGTAGAGGATGAATAGTGCTGAACAGAGTTATGAGAAATGTAGCTGTGTGAAAAACTGGTACCTCTACACAGTGGAATACTACAATGTGGTAAAAAAAAAAAAAAGTTCTTACCATTTACAACAGCATGGATGGAACTGGAGAGCATTATGCTAAGTGAAATAAACCAGGCAGGGAAAGATAAATATCACATGATCTCACTCATTTATGGAATATAATGAACAACATAAACTGATGAACAAAAATAGACCCAGATGCTGAGACCAGTTTGGCTCAGTGGATAGAGCGTCAGCCTACGGACTGAAGGATCCCGGGTTTGATTCCGGTCAAGGGCATGTGCCTTGGTTGTGGGCACATCCCCAGTAGGGGGTGTGCAGGAGGCAGCTGATTGGTGATTCTCTCTCATTGATGTTTCTAGCTCTCTGTCCCTCTCTCTTCCTCTCTGTAAGAAATCAATAAAATATATATATATTTAAAAATATCCAGAGACAGAAACATTGATCAGACCATTAAACCTCAGAGGGAAGGTAGGGGAGGATGGGGGTAAGGGGAAGAGATCAACCAAAGGACTTGTGTGCATGCATATAAGCCTAACCAATGGACACAGACAACAGAGGGGTGAGGGTCTGAGGGGGTGTAAAGGGAGTGTAATGGGGGATAAGGACACATATGTAACACTGTAATCAATAAAGAAATAATTTTTTTAAATGCCCTGGCTGGTTTGGCTCAGTGGATAGAGTGTTAGCCTGCGGACTGAGGGATCCCGAGTTCGATTCCGGTCAAGGGCACATGCCTGGGTTACTAGCTTGATCCCCATTGGGGGAGGTGCAAGAGGCAGCCAATCAATGATTCTCTTTTGTCATTGATTTTTCTATCTTTCCCTCTCCCTCTCTGAAATCAATAAAGATATTTTAAAAAAAATAAAAAAAGATGAATAAAAACAAGTAAGGCTCTGGCCAGTGTGGTTCAGTAGTTAGAGTGTCAGCCTCCAAACCGAAGAGTCACAGGTTTCATTCTTGACAAGTGCACATTCCTGGGTTGCAGGCTCTATCCCCTGCTGCATGAAGGAGGCAACCAATCACTACGTCTCTCTCACACTGATGTTTCTCTTTCTTGCCCCCTCCCCATTCCACTTTCCCTAAAAATTAATGGGAAAATATCCTCCGGTGAGGATTAACAAAACAACAACAACAAAGTAAAATAATTCTATTCCAACCCACTTATTATAGTTCCGGGTCAGGGGGCAAGAGGCTGTCTGGCAGCCCTGGTGAGGCAGGAATCCACGGTGCACAGGACTCACTGTCATTGCCTGGCCACCGACAGGCACCCTGCTCACTCCCCCTGGACAGGCACATCTTTGGGATGGGGGAGAACACCGGAGTGCCTGGAGAGACCTATGTATGCATGGGGAGAATGTGCAAACTCTGCACAGATAGTGACCCTGGCCAGGAATCAGTTTCCCCCCTCTCATCATGGTTCTAATGAGACTAGAGGCCCAGTGCACAAAATTTGTGCATGAGTAGGGTCCCTAGGCCTGGCCAGCAATCAGGGCCAATCTGTGGAGAGACTATTGGGGTGATTGGGGGACCCCTGCTGGCACCCGCCTTGGTTGGCCTAGTGCTGCCCGTTCACCGGCTCCATCCTCTGATTGCCCCGCTACCACTGGCACCCACCTTGGCTAGCCTGGTGCCTGCAGGCTGGGAGCAGCAGCTCCTGTATTGAGTGCCCCCTGGTGGTCAGTGCATGTTATAGTGACTGGTTGTTCTGCTGTTTGGTCGATTTTATTATATAGGATGGCATTTGAGGGCCTGCTCTACATAATGAGACCTTCTGTGACTCAGGGGTGTGCAGGAGGCAGCTGATCCATGTTTCTCTCTATCCTTATCCCTTCCTCCCTGTAAAAAAAAAATAAAATATATTTGAAAAAATTAGAAAAAGGCAATGAAGATAAATGGAAGGAGAGCCTAGACTTAGTCCATGCCCTGTGGGCATGAGCAGTCTCTTTTATCTCTCTAAGAACACTGTCCTCAACCTTTGTGGTCCAGATCCATAACAAGAACGAGAACACTGAACTGATGCCAGAAAATCAAGGCAAGGTCTAGTTTAATTATAGAACACAAAACAAGAGTTTACTTTTTTAAAGTAAAATACAAATCAAGCTTCTTCCTTTTAAAGTAGGAGTTTCCTTCTTTGCCATGTAGATTTTTAATAATTCTTATGTTCTTTATAAATCAAATACATGTTAGACAAAAAGAAAAGGAAAAATAACTGCCAGGAAATAACCATGTTGTATTTCTTTGGGCCACTATAAATGGTTTAAAAGCAGATAAAATTATTTCACTTTTATAATTTCTAAACTGGAGATTCCAACAAGAACTAAAAATTTAGATGCCAAGTCTTGTCAGCATTAAAGGGGGAAAGACAGGCATGAAATAAAAATTGTGTGTAAGTTTTATGTGTCCTAGGGGGCCATGTGCCCTGGGAGAGCTGTGTGCCCCGGGGAAGCAGTGGGATGGGGTGTGGGGAGGGGCAGTGTGAACCAGAGGAGGAGCAGATTCTATTCGTGTGGTCCTGAGATAGTCACCATAAAACAAGCAGACTGCCAAATGAGGAGCAGATTCTATTCATGTGGTCCTGAGATAGTCACCATAAAACAAGCAGACTGCCAAATGACAGTGGGGAGGGAAGGAGACCTGGGGGGAGATAAGAGAACAACCGAAGGACTGGTATGCATGCATATAAGTACAACCAACGAACACAGAACTCTGGGGAGGGAGGGCAAGAATGGAAGGTGGGGTGGGAGGCAATGGTAAGCTATGTACACATATAATACCTTAATAAATTAAAAAAATAAAAAAATAAAAATTGTGTGTAAGTTTTAAATGGTCTCCAGCACCCTGACTTTGAATATGCTATATATGTAACCTCTCTTATCTTCATATTCATTACATACAGGGATTGGACTAAATGATTACTAAGGTGTATTTGAGTTTATAATTCTATAGCTCTCCTGTGTGATTGTTAATTAGCCTTATTTATTATTACTATTGTATATAATATGATTGTAGTCATTGTGTGACTACATCAGAATGATATTATGCTATGTATTATGTATGGACTTGGCAAACTATTAATGCTGAAAATTCAAAGTCAGATTCTGAGTACTGCTTTTTCCAGTGAATACTCCAAAAACAGTTGGCCTGTGCCTTATAAAGCCACCATCTGGACAAATGGAAGAGAACTCATGTTGAAAAAACTGCAAGTAGCCTGGCCAGCATGACTCAGTAGTTGAGTGTCAACTTATGAACCAGGAGATGACAGTTTGATTCCTGGTTGGGGCACATGCCCGGGTTGTGGGCTCGATCCTCAGTGGGGAGTGCAGGAGGCAGCCATGATTCTCATCATTGATGTTTCTATCTCTCTCCTCCTTTCCCTTCCTCTCTGAAATCAATTATCTATAATTATAAAAGCATAATATGCTAATTAGACCAGACGACCTTCTGGATGAAGCTGAGGCTGTGAGGGAAGCTGGGGCTGGCAACCAGGGGAAGAAAGGCCTACTCTTGCATGAATTTCATGCATCGGGCCTCTATTACACACACACACTCACACACACACACACACACACACACACACAGACACACACGTACACACTCTGCAGGTGCTTCATTTAGATAATGAATTAAACCAAAAACAACAAAAAAGTAGAGGTGAAAACTCTATCTGTTGGTGAGCACATAAATTTTAAGAAATGGAGACCGAAGCAAGATGGCGGCCTAGGAAGTTTCCTGGGCCGCCATCTCCTCAACAATTTGGAAAAAAACAACAGATAAAATCGAAAGGGATCGCACCAGACCCACAGGAAAGCTGGCGAAATGGGAAGGCTACAACTAGACACAAAGCAGGATGCTGCTGCTGCCATGTGGAGTTTAAAACTACAGCAAAACTGAACCTGCCGGAGCCGCTGCAGCTGGGAATGAGGGAAGCCAGACCTCGCTCCACCCTGGGGCACAGGGAGTGGGCCAGCCCTGCCGGAGCCACGGGAGCTGATGGGGGCCTACGCTGCCACCGTTGCCGCCGCCGCGCCTTCGGCTCCTGCCTGGACGAGAAGCCCGTGAGTGCGACCTCCCTGCCCGCAGCCACCCCAGCGGGTGAAAAGATGGTGTAGTATCTCCCCGCCCGCAGCCAGCTCGGCCCAGAAATGGGAAGGATACAACTAGACACCAAGCAGGGCACTGCTGCTGCCATGTAGAGTTTAAAAGTACGGTGAAACTGGACCTGCCGGAGACGCTGCCGCCAGGAATGAGGGAAGCCAGACCTCGCTCCGCCCTGGGGCCCAAGGACTGGGCCAGCCTGCTGGCCATGGGAACCAGGGAGCTGTTATGGAACCTTCGGCGCCTGCCCACAACCATCCCGAGGAGCTGTCGCGGCGTCTCCCGGCCTGCGGCCAGCTGGGCCCAGTCTCCGCACGCACCTTATTGGTGGGGAACTGGTGCGGCGCCTTTTCTGCTGCCACCGCCAGAAGCCAGATCCAAAGCTTACACCACTACCGCCATATGGACTTTAATACTACAGGGGAAATTGAGACACAGGAGCCACCGTCGCTGCCGCACCTGCCACCACTGCCCCCGCGAATGGGAATCCACCAAAATCAGAGCTCACTACGCCCCGGGCTCAGAGAGAGTATGGCTTCAGAACTTAGCCTCTGCGTCCACAGCAGCTCCACTTCTGCACCAAAGGAGACACCATTGAGAGGTAACTATCCGCCCACAGCCATCTCAGCCCACCCACAACCGTCCTAGCACACCCACTGTGCTGGTGAAGAGCCGGCATGGCACCTTCCGTTAGCAGCCCCGGCAAGTCCTCCCTCAGCCGCCACATGGCTGAGCCAAAGCTCCCGCCACTGCCGCCATGTGAACTTTAAAACTACAGTGGAAATTGAACCACAGGAGCGACCGTCGCTGCCGCACCAGCCACCGCCACCCGCCACCACCTCTGCAAATAAAGGAAATCCACGGAGAACAGAGCTCACTACACCCTGGGCTCAGAGAGTGGGCTGCCTCAGAACTTAGCCTCCGCGTCCACAGCTGCTCCGCTTCCGCACCAAACGAGACACCTTTGAGGGCGGTCTACCCGCCTGCAGCCATCTCAGCCCGCCTGCAACCGTCCCAGCCTGCCTGCCGTGCTAGCAAGGAGCTAGCGCGGCCCCTCCAATACGCGACCCCAGCGCCCGAGAGGGGTCATGTGCCCCGGGTGAGCCATATGTCCAGGGGGCCCTGTGCCCCGTGTGAGCCGTGTGTCCCAGGGGGCCCTGTGCCCCGGGTGAGCCGTGTGCCCCAGGGGGCCCTGTGCCCCGGGTGAGCCGGGTGAGCCGTGTGTCCCTAGGGAAGCAGTGGGACCCAGGGGGAGGGGCGGTGAGAACCAGAGGAGTAGCGGACTCTATTCAGGTGGTCCTGAGATAGCCACCATAAAACAAGCAGACTGCCAAACAAGGAGCAGATTCTATTCATGAGATCCTGAGATAGTCACCATAAAACAAGCCGATTGTCAAATGACAGCGGGGAGAGGAAGGAGACCTGGGGGGAGATAAGAGAACAACCGAAGGACTGGTATGCATGAATACAATCACCGAAAACAGAACTCTGGGGAGGGAGGGCATGAAAGGGAGGTGGGGTGGGGGGGACATTGGAAAGATATGTACACATATAACACCTTAATAAAAAAAAATGGGAAGAAAAAATTTTTTTAAGAAATGTACATTATATGTCGAAACCGGTTTGGCTCAGTGGTAGAGCGTCGGTCTGCGGACTGAAGGGTCCCGGGTTCGATTCCGGTCAAGGGCATGTACATTGGTTGTGGGCACATCCCCAGTAGGGGGTGTGCAGGAGGCAGCTGGTCAATGTTTCTCTCTCATTGACGTTTCTAGCTCTCTCTCTCTCTCTCTCCCTTCCTCTCTGTAAAATATCAATAAAATATATTTTAAAAAAAAAAAAAAAAAGAAATGTACATTATCATGCTTCATCTGACTGTGTATTACTGAAAACTCCAGTTAAGAAACATCTATGGGTTCAGAAGTAGGAAGGAAATTACTGGCTGTTACACATTAACTAGTACTTAAGGTAATTACTGAATGAAGATAAAGTTATAGGGTGTTTAGAATACTTGCCTCCCAGATAATCCTAGAAAAAAACTTCCAAGGACAGATATCTTTGGGAAATGTACTAAAAGCTCCCTCTTAAAGATCCACAATGAATATTAATGTATTAAGACCCCTGCCGAAACCGGTTTGGCTCAGTGGTAGAGCGTCGGTCTGTGGACTGAAAGGTCCCAGGTTCGGTTCCGGTCAAGGGCATGTACATTGGTTGCGGGCACATCCCAGTAGGGGGTGTGCAGGAGGCAGCTGGTCTATGTTTCTCTCTCATCGACGTTTCTAACTCTCTATCCCTCTCTCTTCCTTTGTGTGGAAAATCAATAAAATATATTAAAAAAAAAAAAAGACCCCTGACAAGAGATCTATTTCACATAATTTAACTGCTATTTCCTGAGTTTATTTGACCATAGAACTCTCTGTCATTGTTTGTTTATTCTCTCTCTCACTTTTTAAAATAGTCTGGCATTTTGAAAAATGCGGATTTGAGGAAGAACTTTTATAAAGGACTTTTTTTGGATGGGGGTGGGGCTTACGTCAGATTTATGTTTTCAGTCAATCTCAAATACCTAAAAATGTTGATGATAATATTTTATACTAGGTTGCAGGCTCTATCCCCTGCAGGCCCAGCCCCACCCAACTGCCCGCAGATGTTAGCAGCATTTGAACTCTCTTACATGTGGTTGGGAGGGAGTTTCCAATCCCGCTCCTTTTCTTCTCATGGTTTTCCTGCCCCTCCCCCTTTCCCTATGCTGTTCAGGAGAGCCTCTGGCTCCTTCCCCTTCAAGGAAAAGAGCCTTTGACCTTGGCTATAAGCACCTGTGTAATCACTGAGCTTATTAGGCCACCCGGAGTCCATTTTTGGGGTGTGTGTGAAAACTTAGGTCTCTGATATTGAGAGGAAAAAACTATTTCCTTAAAATAATGACAATATCTATTTCAAATATTGTAATTAAAGTATGAAAAAAACCCTCACATAAAAAGGCTGCAAAAATGTTATTTTACTTTGAAGATAGTAATAACTGGAAATAATGGGGTTTTTTTTTCAGGCCACATCCTAAAAAGGTAGCTGCTTTTTTATGTCTTAGGCCTGTACAAATGTCTTAAAAGACCTCTGACACTGCCTTCTGAAGATTTTAGGTTAACACATTTGTCTTAAAAACTTTGAGGTGCCTAATTTTTAAAAACAACCGGCCACACCCCTTCCTTAACTATATTCCATCATCCAACTTATAATTTATAAACAGCCTTGATGTGCTACACACGTGCAAAAAGTACACAAAGTTGGGAGCCAGTTGGGGTGAACAGTTTACCCAAACTACTTTGCCTTAGAAGTATATATTTAGTAATCACTTAGTTACATTATTTTATTTTTGTGAAATGAGAACTTACCAACGAAACCTTTCAAACAGACCCACCAGACGATAAATATCATATGTTTGATTCACAGTACATTTGTGCATGAACAGTTCAATTACAGCTTTGTGTTTAGTATCAAAAACCTTTTCTTGTGTGCGTGTTTTCGCTACAGATCCCTTGCTCTGGATTACATTTTGAAAACTGCCTATTACAGGTAAAGCACCTTTTCAGATTCGCTTCTGAGAAACAAGTGTATTTATTTATTTATTCATTTTAAATATTTATTAAAATTATTACAGTTGTTCTCCTTTTTTCCCTCTATAGCTCCCCTACCATCAGTTCCCACCCCACCCCATGTCCTTACTCCTCACCACTGCCCTCGTCCATAGGTGTAAGATTTTTGTTCAATCTCTTCCTGATGAAAGAAATAGATTTATAAGTTGCTTGCTGCTTTTAAATAAATCTATTATCTTTCTTCCCACACTCATTTTCCCCTGCAGAATTGTCAGTCCACTCCCTTTCTATGCCCCTGATTCTATTATATTCACTAGTTTATTCTATTCATCAGATTTTTTTATTCACTTGATTTTTAGTTTGATAGATAGTTTGATAGATAGTTTGATATTTGTATTTGTTTTCACTTTATTGTTCATGATTTTTACCTTTACCTTTTTCTTCTTCTTTCTCTTCTTAAGAATACCCTTCAGGCCGAAACCGGTTTGGCTCAGTGGTAGAGCGTCGGTCTGAGGACTGAAAGGTCCCGGGTTAGATTCCGGTCAAGGGCATGTACATTAGTTGCGGGCACATCCCCGGTAGGGGGTGTGCAAGAGGCAGCTGGTCAATGTTTCTCTCTCATCAACGTTTCTAGCTCTCTATCTCTCTCCCTTTCTCTCTGTAAAATATCAATAAAATATATTAAAAAAAAAAAAAAAAGAATACCCTTCAGCATCCTATCTAATAAAAGAGTAATATGCAAATCAACCATCATTCTATAATAAAGATAGCAGCTCCCACTGCCAATAAGGAGGGAATATGCAAATTGATGCAACAAAGATGACAGACAGTGCCAGGCAGGCCAGAGAGTGGGCGGGAGGTGGAGGTTGCCCCAGTGACCAAAGAAGCCAAGCTGGCCAGAGAGCAGGCAAGAGGCAGGAAGTGACCAAGGAAGCCACGCCTCTGCCTCCTGCAGGCTTGGCTTTCTTGGTTGTGCCAGCCTGCTCTGTGGCTGCCGCCAAGAAAAAGTCATAGTTGCAGGGCCGAGGCAGAGGTAGTTAGGGACAATCAGGCCAGGAAGGTTGGGCAGTTGGGGATGATCAGGCTAATGGTGGGGGAAGTTGAGGGTGAGCAGGTTTGTAGGGAGGGCCAGTTGGGGGCGAGCAGGCTGGCAACGGTGGAGTTGGGGATGATCTGCCTGGCAGGGAGGGGGCAGTTGGGGGCAATTAGCCCAGCCGGGGGGGGGGGGGGGGAGGGCAGGGATGTTGGTATGCTTGAGGTTGGGGGTGAGAAGGTCAGTGGAGAGAAAGTTGGGGTGAGAGGAAGTTGGGGCGAGCAGGCTGGCAGGCAGATGAGCAGTTAGAAGCCAGCAGTTCCAGATTGTGAGAAGGATGTCTGACTGCCAGTTTAGCCCTGATCCTATAGAGGGTGCAGGCTGGGCTCGGGGACACCAGCACCCTCCCCCTCCCTCCCCCCCCCCCCCCCCCGCACTATTTTTGTGTACCGGGCCACTAGTTTCATATAATACTGGTTTGGAGGTGATGAACTCCTTTAGCTTTCTCTTGTCTGTGAAGCTCTTTATCTGACCTTCAATTCTAAACGATAGCATTGTAGGGTAGAGTAATCTTGGTTGTAGGTCCTTGTAGTCATCGTTTTGAATATTTCTTGCCACTCCCTTTTGGCCTGCATAGTTTCTGTTGAGAAATCAGCTGACAATTGTATGGGTGCTCCCTTGTAGGTAACTGTTTTTCTCTTGCTGCTTTTAATATTGTCTCTTTATCTTTTGCCCTTGGCATTTTAATTACAATGTGTCTTGGTGTGGTCCTCTTTGGATTCCTTTTGTTTGGGGTTCTCTGCACTTTCTGAACTTATAAATCTATTTCTTTCATCAGATAGGGGAAGTTTTCTGTCATTATTTCTTCAAATATGTTTTCAATATCTTGCTCTCTCTCTTCTTCTGGTACCCCCATAATTCGGATGTTGGTATGCTTGAAGTTGTCCCAGTGGCTCTTTACACTAGCTTCATATTTTTGGATTCTTTTTTTCTTTTTTCTTTTCCAGTTGGATGTGTTTTGGTTCTTTGTATTTCAAATCTTGACTTGATTCTTGTGATCATCTAGTTTGCTGTTGGATCTCTGTATATTATTCTTTATTTCAGTCAGTGTATGCTTAATTTATGATTGATCCTTTTTCATATCCTCAAGGGTCTCATTAAATTTATCGGCCTTTTCTCTTATAACCGTGGTTTTGAACTCTATATCCAGTAGTTTGCTTTCCTCCATTTCTTTCATTTATGACATGTTTCTCTGACTCTGCATTTTGGCTGCTTCCCTGTGTTGATAGAGTGGCCTTGTGTGCTAGATGTCCTATAGAGCCCAGTGGCTCAGCCTCACTAATTACCGGAGGTGGACATTCTCTGTGCATTCCTTTGTGGGCTATGTGCACATTCTTGTAGTTAAGCCTTGATTGCTGTTGGTATCACTGGGAGGAATTGAGCTTCAGGCCAATTGGATGTGAGGACCAGCTGTGTCTATAATGGGAGAACTGCTGTGCTGGAGACACCTTTATGGGGTAGGACTCGCTTCAGTGGGGCTTTGGTGCTCACTGAGTCTGCCCCATGAATGTGTCACTTATGGATGTGAAGAGTTATAATCTGGTATGGTTTCACACTGACCACCGTGTACACTGGCTCTTGGATCTCCAAGGAGGTGCAAAGTCAGCCACTACGTGAGACCACCCAGCAGGAGCTACAGAGAGATCTGCAGATTCCTCTCTTTGTTTGCTGTTTGGAAGCGCCCAGATGAGGCCTAGCTGGCTGCTGTCAGCAATACAGGCTGCTGTCGCTGGGCCTTAGGCCTTCTTTTGGAAGCTTTGGATCTCTCTAACCCAGCTGCAGCTTGTTAGGTTTTAGGTTACAAAGTGACAAGCCATTCATATGCAAAAGCCCCTGGACACAGCTTGGATGGGGTTGTAAATTGGGTGGGGCGGAGTCTCAGGGAATCACTAGGGCAGAGCAAACAGCAGTAGCTGCCAGTAAGCCCTGCCCCAGAGAGGTACCCAGGTCTCTGTGTACCGCCACCCAGTGCAGGAACAATGATTGCTGAAAGCACCTCTGTGAGAAAGCCGTCCTTGCATTCTGGCCAGATGCCAGACAACACAGTTTCTCCCCATATGAGTCTGGGTCCCCAGAATCTCAACCTGGGACTGGGGTTCAAAGCAATCAGGAGCTTGTATCTCCCTCCTAATTGAAAAAAACAACAGCACACCCAGTTGCCAGCCTCCATACCTCTGCACTTCCACACTTACACAGTCTCAATGTGCTTTTTTCTTTCCTTCTAGTTGTAGAACTTCCACTCAACCACCTCTCCTGTGGTTCTGTCCCGCCATCTTTGTTGTCTCTCGAGACAGATGTGTTTATGCACACAAAGGTGTATGTACACCTTTTCATGCATACATTTCCATATGATGCCTGTGCCATGCTCCCAGCACATGTCCACTGTGTAGGTGTGGTCGCGCACCCAAGTTCCACCATCAACAGACTGCCCCCAAACACACTGGAGCCCCACCAGCCTCATTAGCAAATTTAACTTGCATCGCTACACCTGCTGTAGTGGAACCTCTCCACCCCCACGTGGCCTGGGGTCTGGGACCGTGCAGCCCACACCCACCAGAGCCACTCTGAGCTGGAGCTCTGCATGGGATGGGGTTGGGGCGGCCAGGCTAGGCCAGGAGGCATCTCAGAGAGCAAGTGGGTCTTTATTTTTAAGACACTGTGCCACATGTACCCGGCTTCCAGTGCCACCCTGGGCTGGGCGAGGGTCCACTGGCAGTTTGCAGGCTGACCGTGTCCCCGATCTGGGAGAGAGTCCCCTTTGGAGTGCTGTGCTGGTCTGGGTGGGGGGCCTCCAGCAGTCTGCAGGCCAGCCACGGCCCCAATTGTGGCCGGAGTTCCCTCATGGTGACCGGTTGTTTGGTCCTTTTGGTTGTGATGTCTCTTGGTCTTTTATTATTATGGTTGTTTAGGTTTTCATGCTTATTCATGAATATTTAGGGACCAATCATTTTGTGCCAGAACCTACACAAGATGGTGTAATTGGAAGCAAACAATTCTAATCAGTTGCCTATTGGTAAATGCTTAACAAACATCCTCAAGTACCTGGGTCCAGGGATGGCTATAATTTAGGTTAGAATGCAAAATAAGTTTTTTATTTTTTTTTTAGATTCTGCTCTATCTACAATTCTTAGTCTGACTCTCCTTTCTCAGGAGCTTAAGAAAATTCCCAGGCTTTCTCTACTCTTCCTTAAGTCAAAACCTCTTTACTTTCGGTATACCAGAAAAAAGTCTTCACTATTTGTCATCTGAGTCCAATGGGCCCTTTAAAATATGTATATATTTATGTTATTTCAGGAGTAATTCATATAGATTAAAGTGACAGTCAATAAAAGTGTTATGATAAAAGTGTAAAGAAATAAGGAAAAATAATTTCATTGGAAATGTAAATAAATATCTAAACTTAGCAAATCCCAATTTTCTTTTTTTTTTCTCACATGAATTTTATTAAGGTATTATATGTGTACATATCTTACCATTGCCCCCCCCCCCTCCCATTCATGCCCTCCCTCCCCAGAGTTCTGTGTTCGTTGGTTGTATTCATGGATACCAGTCCTTCGGTTGTTCTCTTATCTCCCCCCAGGTCTCCTTCCCTCCCTGCTGTCATTTGACAATCTGCTTGTTTTATGGTGACTATCTCAGGATCTCATGAATAGAATCCGCTCCTTGTTTGGCAGTCTGCTTGTTTTATGGTGGCTATCTCAGGACCACCCGAATAGAGTCCGCTCCTCCTCTGGTTCTCACCGCCCCTCCCCCTGGGTCCCACTGCTTCCCTAGGGACACACGGCTCACCCGGGGCACATGGCCCCCTGGGGCACACGGCTCACCCGGGGCACAGGGCCCCCTGGGACACACGGCTCACTCAGGGCACAGGGCCTCCTGGGGAAAATCCCAATTTTCATTCTGTATTTTCCTGGCTTGAAGATATATTCAATATATATTCAATATAGGAAGTTCTTTCTAAATGCAACCAGAGCCCTAGCTGATTTGGCTCAGTGTATAGAGCGCTGACCTATAGATTGGACTGAAGGGTCCCAGGTTCAATTCTGGTCAAGAGTATATGCCCAGGTTTTGGGCTCCATTCCCAGTAGGGAACGTTCAGGAGGCAGCTGATCAAGGATTCTGTCTCATCATTGATGTTTACACCTATCTTTCCCTTTCCCTTTCTTTCTGAAATCAATAAAAATATACAATAAATAAATAAATGCAACTAGATGTGCTCATTACCTGTGATGCATGAGTCTAAAACATACCCATCTTATTAACAGTGATTGCAGAATTTAAATACATCACTACTATATCCTAGCTCATTGTTTCTTCTGGTTTTTCTTGCACTTGCATCATCAAAACACAGGACTTGAAGACATTTTTTAAAGCCTTTAGATTTATAATTTTTGTTAAAATAGAAACATATTCTTTGCTCCCTAATTGAAAAATATTTGTATTTTTAGTTTTATAAATAATCAATCCAAATAAAAATAATTTTTGATTTTTATAAGGGATAGGTATTTTAAAAATATTTTTATTGATTTTCTTTAGAGAGAGGAATGGACAGGGAAAGATAGAAACATCAATGATTCTCCCTAATTGGCTGCCTCCTGCATGTCCCACACTAGGAATTGAACCTGCAACCTGGGTATGTACCTTGACCAGGAATTGAACTGTGACCTCCTGGTTCACAAGTGGACCCTCAACTGCTGAGCCACACCTGCCAAGCTCAAATACATTTTAATTTCTAGATTATCTATTTACTTTTTATCATCTCTGCAGAGGCCATTAGAATTTGTCTACTTAAGAATCAGATCAAGTAAAACTATAAACATCATAAAGGATTAAAGAATACTATAATATGTGTGTTAGCAAAATGAGATTGTCTAAATTCTTTGGCAAAATATTGTGTAATGAAGTTATTCTCTTTGAATGACTGACTGGATGAGAATACCATATTTTCTTTTCATCAATATAATTATTGTTAACTCATTGATTTAAAAAATTTTAAAGTATTTTTGTTTTAAATATATTTTTATGTTAGAGTATTAAATTTGGCAGTAAAATAGTAGTCAAGTTTTCAGGCTAATTTAAATTGGCTAATTGAAATAAGCAAATATTCTAGAAAAATTAATTGTACTGGACAAAAAGCAGTTCCTAAAGTATTAACTAAAATTTTTATTGGTAGTTCATCTCATGATAAACAGTCTGATCCATGCCTCCTTGCATAACATGTAATGAACCTAAAGCAGTCATATTATAGTGCAAAAATTTAAATGTAAAAACTATCAAGACATTATAACATTTAAAAAAACCTCCTAATATTTAAATTAAAAAGGGGAGATAGTAGAAGAATATCATGTAAGGAAAAATACCCTGTAAGTAAATTACATCTAGAAAATTTGTACTTTAGAAAATTAATTGTAATGCTAGCAGCAAGACACCCATGGAAAACACACATGGTGTCAAAACAAGCCAGAGGAAAATCATTTGGGCAAAAAATGAAAAAGGATCCCAAGTCAAATTTATAGAAAATATCCCTTTATTAATTTTTTGATTGAGAATATGTTTGTATATTTTCAGAAAACAACTCTGAGACCATGTGGATTCCTGCAACAGAGAGGAATTGACAGGGGTGCCCCAGCCATGAAGACAGAAGAGAAACAGTCCAGAGATGGAAGACGCTGACAAAGCCTTCCCATACTAGCAGACAGCAGCTGTGTATCACTGAAGGATGCCCAGGACCAAACCAGAGAGGGTCGGACCTGCATTACCACCACTTGTCCATCAACCAGATCTGAAATATCATGGCTGATATATACACATAAGGAACTGTTTGACATTGAAATTGGGACTCAAAAGAATTGTTGGCCCAGAAAGAAACTCACTACAGACTGATTCATTTGCCTCTCAGCACAACCATTTTGGCTTGTCTCAATTTCGGTTCTTATAAGGGACTTCCTTGTATCACATGATCTAATGCATCTAGGGGAAATAATGAACAACGTAAATTGATGAACAGAAACAGACCCAGATACAGAGAAGCAGCAATGAGACTGTCAAACCTCAGAGGGAAGGTAGGGGAGGGTAGAGGCAAGGAGGAGAGATCAACCAAAGGACTTGTGTGCATGCATATAAGCCTAACCAGTGTCATGGACAACAGGGGGTGGGGCATACGTTGGGAGGGATTTGGGATGGAAATGGGGGGATGAGGACATATATGTGTACCTTAATCAATAAAGAAAGTTAAACAATATATTTTAAAAATTGATTTCAGAGAGGACAGGAGAAAGAGAGAGAGAGAGATAGAAACATCAATGAGAGAAGCTTCAACATAGATCAGCTGCTTCCCTCATACCCTCACTGGGGATTGATCCCCCAACTCAGGCATATGCCCTGACCATGAATAGACTGGTGACCTCATGTTCTATTAGATGTCTGGTCGACACTTAACCACTAAGCAGCCACACTGCCAGGCAACTCATTAATTCTTGAGTTTGAGAAATTCATCTAGGAAATGGTCATTTAAAGATTCATAGTTTAAGATTTTGCTATCATTATTAGGATCTAGAGTGCTGTTCTCTGTCTCTGCACCCATCCTCTGAATTCTGAATTCTTAGCTATAGTTAGTGAAAACTCAATGCCTTATGTTCATAGCAGCATATTTTATAATAGCTAAGATCTGGAAATAGCCCCAGTGCCTATCAGTAGATGAGTGGATAGAAAAGCTATGGTACATTAGTCCATGAAATACTATGCAGCAGTAAAAGAGAAGAATCTCTTACTCTTTGAGACAGAATGGAGGGGCCTGGAGAGTATCATGCTGAGCAAAATAAACCAGTCAGTGAAAAACAAGTACCACATGATCTCAGTCATGTGAAATCTAATGGACAAAATAGATCCAGAGACATAGAAGCATGGAACAGATTGTGGAATCTCAGAGGGAAAGTGGAGTGGGTGGGTGGGAAGAGATCAACCAAAGAGCTTGTATGTGTATATGCATAACCCATGGACACAGACAATAGGATGGTGGAGGCCTGGGGTGGGGGACAAGGGCTGGCTATAAAGGGTCAGTGGGGAAAAAAGGGGAAGTATATAATACTATCTGTAATAATAAAAGCATAATATGCTAATGAGAATGAGACTGGACAGCCAAACAGCAGAATGACCATCTGGATAATCTTCTGGTCCACTGGCCGGCAAACTCATTAGTCAACAGAGCCAAATATCAACAGTACAACGATTGAAATTTCTTTCTTTTCTTTAAAAAATATATATTTTATTGATTTTTTACAGAGAGGAAGAGAGAGGGATAGAGTTAGAAACATCAATGAGAGAGAATCATCAATCAGCTGCCTCATGTGCCTGCAACCAAGGTACATTCCCTTGATCAGAATCAAACCTGGGACCTTTCAGTCTGCAGGCCAATGCTCTATCCAGTGAGCCAAACTGGTTTCGGCTGAAATTTCTTTTGAGAGCCAAATTTTTTAAACTTAAACTTCTTCTAATGCCACTTCTTCAAAATAGACTCACCCAGGCCATGGTATTTTGTGGAAGAGTCACACTCAAGGAGTCAAAGAGCCGCATGTAGCTCGAGAGCCGCAGTTTGCTGACCACAGTTCTGGACGAAGCCAGGGCTGCAAGAGCCTAGGCAGTCACCATGGCAGAGCCCCTTGCACACATTTTGTGCATCAGGCCTCTAGGCAATAATAAAGATTTAATAAAAATATGTAAGAAATAAATGCACAATACAAAGATTTAAAAAAATATATATTTTATTGATTTTTTACAGAGAGGGAGAGGGATAGAGAACTAGAAACACCGATCAGCTGTCTCCTGCACACCCCCCACTGGGGATGTGTCCGCAACCAAGGTACATGCCCTTGACTGGAATTGAACTTGGGACTCTTCAGTCTGCAGGCTGATGCTCTATCCACTGAGCCAAACCAGTTAGGGCCGTAAAACAAAGATCTTGAAAGATGGTACTATACTACGAGCATTGCAAAAAGAAAACGGAAAAATAATGCAGTAGTGATGATTTATTTCACTATTTTATCATCTTTGATAACTCCATCATTCTTCCATTTTCTTACTCTTTTAGTTTCTTTAAGGCATAGTTTGAAATAATTTTGGTGAGTAATGATGAAATAATGCCAATGATAATGAAGTAGCAGAATGTTTCCAGATTTAGGAAAAATAAGATCACTAAGGTTTCATGATGAATCCTAGACTTATGAGAATACAATAGGCCCATATGGTAATTGCAAATAGAACAAGCTGTATTCTATGTTTCTTTTTAAATATATTTTATTGATTTTTTACAGAGAGGAAGGGAGAGAAAGAGGGGCAGAGAGCTAGAAACATCAATGAGAGAGAAACCGACCAGCTGCCTCCCGCACACTCCCTACTGGGGATGTGCCTGCAACCAATGTACATGCCCTTGACCTGAATTGAACCTTGGACCTTTCAGTCGGCAGACCAATGCTCTATCCACTGAGCCAAAATGGTTTCAGCTGTATTCTATTTTTTAAATAAATTTTCTCTTTGTTCTTAGAAGACATTTAAGAAAAAAATAACTCATGAAATATCAGTTCTTACAAGAAGACCAAAACTCTTTCTCTGTGGTTAACAGATGCGAGGCTTTGTTCCAAATATTATTTGGTGCCGTCAGACACTCATTGCCCTGAGTGCTTAGTGCTTTGGGTATCGGCCCTGCAGGGGAGGAGGCAAGTGAGGTAGGGTGCTGGATAAGGCCAGTTTCCCCTGTCTCAGTTTCCCACGAATTTTCCTGGTTTCTCACCATCCTGCCTCCAAAGAACAACTTCTCACTTTATTTAAGGGGAAATACTTGCGGTCTAGGAATCAACCAGGGCCCTAGCAGGCAGGATGCGCTAGAAGAGGGTTTCCATTTCTCTTCAGGACCAGAGGAGTCTGCGTGGCAAACGGAAGTGCCCATCTTTCTAGCAGCCTCAGGGAAGGGGGAAAAGGCACGCCCCCGGGCAGCTCGCGGTCAGTTCCGGCGCCATCCGGAGAGGGCCCCGCCCACGCGCCTCCGTTTGGTTAGTTTCCGTCGCTCCGCCCCTCCGGCGCCGTCCCCGCCCCTTCCTCAATGCTCCTTCTAGTCCCGCCCACGCCGCAGAAGATCCCGACCCCGTCCGGGATCTCCCCTTCAGGCTTCCGGCCTGGGGCCCCGCCCCTCGACCCAAGCCCCGCCCACCTCCCTCCCTCACGCACGCCCCGCCCCGCCCCTTGACGTGGCAGAGGCGGCACCAGCCATGTTGGCCCAGCGGAGTTCTGCGCGGCGGCCGGGGGCGGGGCGGCGCGGGTCCTGATCACACTGCCACGGCTGCTTCTGCCGGGCGGGCGCCGAGGACCGGTTTCCGTCGGCGGAGGCTGCGACCGGCGCGGGCCTCAGAGAGGACACTGTGGTAAGGGGCCACTCGAGGGCTGCCTCCGGGGACTGGCTCTCGGTGGGAAGCGGGGGGAGGGCGGCGGGGCGGGCGCCGCCGGGGCGGGCGGGCGGGCCGGGGTCTCTCCGGAGGTGCCCGCTCTGCCCTCTCAGTGCCTGGGGGTGGGCGAGGCGCGTCAGTCCGGCGGGTAGCCCCGAACCCTGAACCTGTCACCCTCTTTCTCCTCCCACCCCCACCCCCCCTTCTGCTTCGATCTTTCCGGGTTTGGGGGGCCCGGCTCCCTCACCCAGCTCCCCGGGACCAGGTGTCGGGAGTCGAGGGAGAAAAGGCTTCTGGCCCCGCACCCCCAGCCCCGCCTCCCGAGCTGCCTGCCTGCCTTGCCCACCGCAGGCCATCACCGCTCCTGGGCACTTGGACTTCTTGGTTCGTTTCTTGCCAGATCTGAAGTGCCCTAGACTTTGATCCCAGGTGACTTCGTCACCCGTAGTTCAGCCTTGGGAGTGAAAGGGGGAAAAGGAGAAAAGTCAGATCAAACCGATGATGCCTTAGGGCTTGAGTACAAATAGAGTTCACTTTCCAGAAGGGACCTGTCTTTCCGCCCTAGTGTTTTCCCGTTTTGGTGGGAAAGGAAAAGTCATAGGAAACTTACCTGTAATTGTCGAATTAATGTATCCAGGTGAACTTCCTCGACCTACACCCTCAAAGACAAATTAACTTGGTTAAAAAAAAAGTTTTATGTTTAAATATCGTATAAATATAAATAAATGTTAAGTTTCCTCCTTGTCCTTCCAACCATTTTTAATTGACTAAACATTTAAAGTTAGAAAGGGCCTTGTAGTTTTAGCCCAAATCGCTTATCTTATTGATGAAAAATTGAGGATCCAAGAGTTTAAGCTATTTGTCTAAAATAAACTAGTCATCGGAAGTAGTTTGAGAACACTTCATTGAGGATCTTACAACTGAAATGTAGGAGGCACATTAAATTTTCAGTTAAATACATCTGATATTGGGAGGAATTCAATTTTACTTGCAAGTTAAGATGTTTGTGACTTAGTTACCTATAAAATGGTTAATATGGGAATATTGAAAAATATCACATGTGAAGCCTTAAAAAGTACTGTGGATACATGCTTGATATGCTAGGTTAAAGTCATATAATACTTTGCTTCTTTGCTTTAGTTACACCATGAGAAATTATTTAACTAAAGTAATTCCCACTGATTATAAATTGTACTGAAAAATGAGACATTTGTTTAGAATGGTCTTTTGTGTTTTGAACCATTTAATAAATGTATAGTGACTAATATGTTAAGTCTGCATGCTAATATAGTGTCTGAGTCATATTCATTTGGTTTTATGCTTTTATGCAAACATTAGGGAAGAGAGTGCTTATCAAATCATGCCGTTTTACAAATGATAAGTCTCAGAGCCTTTCTCTACTAGGCTCCCTGATTGAATTAATGTCCTAATGGCAGTGATTTTCAGGACCCTTTATTCTTAAACACTGGAGGCCCAGTGCACCACATTCGTGCACGGTGGGGGAGGTATCTCTCAGTCCAGTCTGCACCCTCTCCAATCTGGGTCCCCTCAAGGGATGAGTTGAGGGGTCCCATTCCAGGTTTGATTGGGCCTATTCAGACAGTCGGACATCCCTCTCACAGTCCAGGACTACTGGCTCCCAATTGCTCGCCTGCCTGCCTTCCTGATTGCCTCTAACCACTTGTGTCTGCCAGCCTGATCACCCCCTAACTCAGGGGTGGGCAAACTTTTTACTCGAGGGCCACAATGGGTTCTTAAACTGGACCGGAGGGCTGGAACAAAATCAACCTGACCATGCTGGCACTCTCATCTTGGGCTGCTGGTGAAGGAGCGGAGGGAAGAGCAAGAGAACCCTCCACTCTTTTGGCTCCGTGGGCCGGATAGAACAGCCGAATGGGCCGGATCTGGCCCGCGGGCCGTAGTTTGTCCACGGCTGCCCTAACCACTCACCTGCTATCAGCCTGATAGATGCCTGACTGCCCTGGGAGCCCTTGTTAGCCTGATTTCCCCAAACTTCCCTCCCCTGCAGGCCTGGTCACCCCCAATTGCTCTCTCCTGCTGGCCTGCTCTCTCCCTACCCCCAATTGCCCTTCCCTGCAGGCCTGGTCACTCCCAACTTCCCTCCTCTGCTGGTCTGGTCACCCTAACTGCCCTCCCCTGCAGGTTTGATCACCATCAACTGCCATCCTTTGCAGGTCTAGTCCCTCCTAACTGCCCTCTCCTGCTATCCATCTTGTGTCCACACGGGGGCAGCCATCTTGTGTGTTGGAGTGATGGGCAATCTGCATATTACTCTTTTATTAGGTAGTATAAAGCAGAGGTTGGCAAACTGCAGCTCACGAGACACATGTGTTTCTTTGGCCCCTTCGGTTTGTGGCTCTTGAGCTGTGGTTTGCCAACTACTGATTTAGGGCAATGATTTGGGTGATACCATAGAGCAGTGGTCGGCAAACCATGGCTCTCAAGCTACAAATTCAATGGGCCAAAGAGGCTATTGTGGCTCACAAGCCGCAGTTTGCTGACCACTGGGATAGAGGCCTGGTGCATGGATGGGGGCCAACTGGTTTGCCCTGAAGGGTGTCCCGGATCAGGGTGGTGGTTCACTTGGGGCGTGGGGCGGCCTAAGTGAGATGCCGATGATGGTTTGCAGGCCAGCCACGCCTCCCAGCGACCCAAGTGGAGGCCCTGTGTCTGGGATTTATATATCTTCTACAACTGAAACTTTGTAGCCTGTAGCAGAGCCAAGCCTTCTGCTTGCTCGGTGGCAGCAGCCATTTTTGTTGGGATTTATTTATCTTCTATAATTGAAACTTTGTAGCCTTAAGCTGAGGCTAAAGCAGGCCAGGGCTGCAGAAGCTTGGCTTCCTCCATTGCTGGGGGCAACCCTAGCCTCCTGCTCTCTTCAGCTCCATGACTGCTGCCATTTTTGTTGGGATTTATTTATCTTATATAATTGAAACTTTGTAGCATTGAGTGGAGGCCTAGGCTGGCAAGAATAGTTGGAAAGCTTGGCTTCCTCCATTGTGGGGGAAACCCAAGACTCCTTCCTTCTCTCCATGGCCACAGCCATCTTGATTGGGTTTATTTGCATATTTGCTCCTGATTGGCTTGTAAGTGTGGCTTGTGGGTGTAGCGGAGACACGATCAATTTGCATATTACTCTTTTATTAGATAGGATTGTTGAGAATCCCATACAAAAAAAAAATCCGCCTGGCTTAATAAAAGACATATCTACTTCTGTATTGAGTCTATTGTGATACATTGTTTTGGTTGAATTATGTGAAGGAAATCTGGCTCATAAGTATATAGCTGGAAAAAGGCGTGTTATTTTCATCGTTTTTTTCCAGATAATTTTGCATGCTTACCAAAAATGAACACTTTTGCCCTACCTGGTTTGGTTCTATCTTCCTCTCCCTCCCTCTCTGAAATCAATAAAGAAATATATATATTAAAAAAATAAAATAAAACAAAAATGAACAGTTTTTTAAAAAATACATATTTTTATTGATTTCAGAGAGGAAGGGAGAGGGAGAGAGAGATAGAACCATTAATGATGAGAGGGAATCTTTGATTGGCTGCCTTCTGCATGCCCCCTACTGGGGATTGAGCCCACAACCTGGGCATGTTCCCTTGACCAGAATCAATCCCGGTCCCCTTTACTCTGCAGGCCCACACTGTATCCACTGAGCCAAACCAGCTAGGGGGGAAAAAAGTGAACAGTTTCAAATAAGACATTAATGGTTAATTGCAGTGTGGAGTCTGAAACCTTAGAAGTAAATTTTTTGTACTCTTTTGCATTAAAACCCTTGGTCTATTCTGCACTTTGATTGGATCATTTACTCATGCACAATTTTATATCATGACTTCATCATTTAGTTATCACCCTTTGGGGTTCTTGGGTTTCCAAAGATAAAAACAGAGGAAACCCCAGAGAATTTCTAGATAATTTTAAGGTTATACTCCAGCACAATGGAGGCAGCACAGAGGAAAGAAAGGTCCTCTGATATGGCTGAGGGATGGCACTGCTTGGCTGCTTTTATAAGCTGGGGATAAAGGGAGCTTGAGTGAAAAATTGGGCTTATGAAGGTTTCAGAGAGTAGAAATTTCTATGTTGGGTTCCTTGGCAACAGCCTCCCCCAAATGCACTATGAGGCTAAGATTATAATCTTGTTCATTATTGTCACCCCAGAAAGGTCCTATAGCAGCCAAACCTTGATCAACTGCATATGTGCAACAGTGGTTTAGACATTTTCTGGCCAGGTATATTTCCATTCCTGGGACCCAGCTCCTTATACTATCTTAACTTGGAGATACTGCTTCATGAAGAATGAATTTCTTCCAAATGTTGATATTTTGTTATATTATCCTATACTAGAGGCCCGGTGCATGAAATTTGTGCACAGGGCAGGGAGGGGGTGTCTCTCATCCCAGCCTACATCCTCTCCAATCTGGGTGGGATGGGGCCTAAACCGGCAGTTGGACATCCTTCTCACAATCTGGGACCACTGACTCTTAACTGCTCACCTGTCTTCCTGTCTGATCACCTCTAACCACTCTACCTGCTGCCCTGGTTGCTCCCTAACTGCCCTTCTGGCCTGGTCGCCCCTAACTTCCCCCCCTTGCCAGCCTGGTTGCCCCCTAATTGCCCCCTTGTTGGCCTGATTGCCCCCTAACTGCTCCCCTGCCAGCCAGTCTGGTCGCCCCTAACCACTCTACCTGCCTGCCTGATCACTCCTAACTGCCTTCCCCTGCTGGCCTGGTTGCCCCCAACTGCCCTCTCTTGCAGTTTTGGTACCCACCAACTGCCCTCCCTGCTGGCCTGGTCACCTCTAACTACCCTTCCCTGCTGGCCTGATTGCCCACAACTGCCCTCCACTGCTGGTCATCTTGTGGCAGCCATCTTGTGTCCACATGGATTGGCCATCTTTGACTGCATGGGGGCAGAGAGAGAGAGAGAGAGAGAGAGAGAGAGAACAAGAGATTGATTGGTTGTGTTCTAATCCCACCCCAACCAGAGCTGGGGACTAAACTTGCAACCAAGGTACATGGAGGTACCAGTCTGGCTTGACTGGGAATTGAGCCCGAGACCCTTCATTCCATAGGCTGACACTAACCAGCGAGCAAAACTGGCCAGGGCTATACAATATATTTTAAAAACCACATTGATATTACCAGAAAAATCTTTACATGTTAGAAAGCTATGAAGCTGATGGTAATGGATACAAGTTTTCTAATATTTTAATATTTGCTCAAAACTCATTTTTATCACTGGCAATAAATACTTTCAATTATTTTCTAGGTGACAGGCTTATTTTATTTGTTTTGAAAAAATGTATGACAAATAGCTAAGTACTAATAATGTACCATTCTAAGAAAATTGAGGAAGAAATCACTTAAAACATTTTTTTTGTGTGTGTGTTTTGTGGTTCAGATGAACAACCCTGATTGGTCTGGTATATTTTAGTGGATATTTTAATGCCTTTTGGTGATGCATTTTGGATACATCTTAGGTTATAGATTTAATTAAGTAATGACAGGAAAACTATATTTGCTTTATTTTCTGTACAAATAAGAGGGATTGCATAGTCCTAGAATTTATGTTTACATCTATAGCATGGAAGCTGTTGCTAAACACTGGATTTCTCTCCCAGAGAAGATTATTTCTCTGACTGTGGCCTGTGTTAGAAAGGTTGGCGCCTTCTAACTCCCCTTTGACTATCTCAGGCCTTTGTTTTACCATTATTTTTCAATAACCACTTTTTCTTGAGAGTTCATATCTTCCTTCTCAAAGCTATCTCCTATATAAAATGTACCTTCAGAAGATGGCGGCCTAGGTAGTCTCCTAAGCTGCCACCTCATCAACAATTTGGAAAAAAACAACAGCTAAAATCGAAAGGGATTGCACCAGACCCACAGGAAAGCTGGCGAAATGAGAAGGCTACAACTAGACACAAAGCAAGGTGCCGCTGCTGCCATGTGGAGTTTAAAACTACGGCGAAAACAGACCTGCCGGAGCCGCTGCCGCCGGGAATGAGGGAAGCTAGACCTAGCTCCGCCCTGGGGCCCAGGGAGTGGGCCAGCCCGGCTGGCTGCCACGGGAGCCAGGGAGCTGAAGCCAGGCCTCTGCCGCGCCTTCAGCTCCTGCCCCGATGAGAAGCCTTTGAGCGGTCTCCCAGCCTGCAGCTGTCCCAGCCCGCCCGCCGTGCTGGTGAGAAGATGGCGCAGCGTCTCCCGGCCTGCAGCCAGCTCGGCCCAGCCTCCATACACGCCATGCTGGTGAGGAGCTGGCGTGGCGCCTTCCGTTCGTCGCCCCGGCGAGTCCTTCCTCCGCCGCCACATGGCCGGGCCGAAGCTTCCGCCACTACCGCCATGTGGATTTTAAAACTACAGGGGAAATTGAGCCACAGGGGCGACCGTCGCTGCCCCACCCACCACCGCCACTGCAAATAAGGGAAATCCACCAAGAACAGAGCTCACTATGCCCCGGGCTCAGGGAGTGGGCAGCCTCAGAACTTAGCCTCCGCGTCCGCTCCGAACAAGACACCTTTGAGCGTGGTCTCCCCGCCTGCAGCCATCTCAGCCCGCCTGCAGTGGTCCCAGCCCGCCCGCCGTGCTGGTGAGGAGATGGCGCGGCGCCTTCTGTTCGCGGCCCTGGCGAGCCCTTCGCCCTTCAGGCCCACCGCCGCAGGGCCTAGCCGGAGCCTCGGCTGGGACCGCAAAGAGGGGTGCCACTGCCGCCATGTGGATTTTAAAAATACAGTGGAAATTGAGCCACAAAAGCCATTGCACCCGCCGCCGCTGCCGCGAGTGAGGGAAGCCCACCGAGAACAGAGCTCACTCCACCCCGGGTCCAGGGAGTGGGCGGCTTCGGAGCTTGGCTTCCACATCAGCAGCCATTCCGCTGAGACTTGTCTCCCTGCCCGCAGCTGTCCCAGCCTGCCCACTGTGCTAGCAAGGAGCTATCCCGGCTCCTCCAATTCGCGACCCCAGCAACCCAGAGGGGCTGTGTGCCCCGAGTGAGCCGTGGTTCCCAGGGGGCCGTGTGCCCTGGGTGAGCCGTGTGTCCCAGGGGGCGTGTGCCCCGGGTGAGCCGTGTGTCCTAGGGGAAGCAGTGGGACCTGTGGGGAGGGGCGGTGTGAACCAGAGGAGGAGCGGATTCTATTCATGTGGTCCTGAGATAGTCACCGTAAAACAAGCAGACTGTCAAATGACAGTGGGGAGGGGAAGGAGACCTGGGGGGAGATAAGAGAACAACCAAAGGACTGATATGCATGAATATAAGGACAACCAACGAACACAGAACTCTGGGGAGGGAGGGCATGAATGGGAGATGGTGGTGGTGGGGCAATGGTAAGCTATGTACACATATAATACCTTAATAAAAAAATAAAATGTACCCTCAAAATATTTTTTTCTCTAAATATATTTAGTTATGTTAGAATTTCTTTTTACTCTTTATCATCCTTTGTAAAACCCATGGTTGCTCTTATTTAACAGCAGATTCTGTTCTTGTCTCTCAGATTCTGATAGGAGGAAATACTGTTTAATTTTAATTTTATTAATTGAGGTATAATTGGCATCTTATTTCTTTTAAAGTAGAGAAAGCTCTTAGCTACTTAAGATATATTTGTTAAGCTTCACTTTCTGTAATTCGTATTATCAAAATTTATTTGAAAATGTTTCTAAAATAAAAATTATATAATACTTTTATATTTTTATTTTATAAATATATTTTATTGATTTTTTTATAGTGAGTAAGGGAGAAGGATAGAGAGTTAGAAACATTGATGAGAGAGAGAAACATCGATCAGTTGCTTCCTGCACATCCCTCACTGGGGATGTGCCTGCAACTAAAGTACATGCTCTTGACTGGAATCAAACCTGAGGACATTCAGTCTGCAGGCTGATGCTCTATCCACTGAGGCAAACTGGTTAGGGCTATAATATACTTTTACTGAATTATATTTTTCCTCCCCTCACTTATATTTGAGAATCAGTTTCTCATCACATCATTGTTCTTAGCAACTTCAGCAACCATGTTGGCTTTTTTACTTTTTTAATATATATTTTAATTGATTTCTTTCTATCACTTATCACTGTTGCAGTTTGAGAACACAAGATAGAATTGTTGCCTAGGTAGGAAAGCTGACATCTTAGCTAAGCAGTTAGAGAGTAACAAGGTGGAGATATAGCTCGATTTTGTTCCGCATACTCAGTTGCTAGCCCTCTCTGCACACATGCTTTTGTACCACTGTACTTCCAGAGCTCCTGTGAGTCTGTGTGTTTTTCTCTTTCCTTCTAGTTGTAGAGTAGAATTTGCACTCAGCCAGCCTTCCTGTGGTTCTAGATGATGTCTGTTTTTTCTTTTAGTTGTAGTTTTGAAATTGTTGTTTGGGGGAGCAGTTCAGGTGTTTACCTATGCCGCCATCTTGGTTTCTCTCGAAGGGAAGTCTCTGAGAATATCTTTTAATTATTTTACAGAAATAAGACTCAAGCTCCACAATGACAACCTATTTGGAATTCATACAACAAAATGAAGAACGAGATGGAGTACGATTTAGTTGGAATGTTTGGCCATCAAGTCGGCTGGAAGCTACAAGAATGGTTGTTCCAGTAGCAGCCCTATTTACACCACTAAAGGAGAGACCTGATTTACCACCTATTCAATATGAGCCTGTTTTGTGTAGTAGGACCACTTGCCGTGCAGTTTTGAATCCTTTATGGTAATTAATATATATGGAAAAAATGAATATGGCAGTATAATTTAGAAATGTAGTTTCTTTCTCACTCATTTATATAAAAGTCTTTGTGTATAGTTATTTTTTTTTCAAATGAGGATAGTCAAATACAAAGATCTATAAGATTTTATTTTATTTTTTAAATATATTTTTTATTTATTTCAGAGAGGAAGGAACAGGGAGAGTGAGCTAGAAACATCAGTGATGAGAGAGAATCATTGATCGTCTGCCTCTGGTACGCCCCCTTCTGGGGATTGAGCCTGCAACTTGGGCATGTGCCCTTGACCGGAATTCAGTCCGCAGGTCGATGCTCTACCCACTTAGCCAAACCAGCTAGGGAGATTTTAGGAGTAGTAAGAGACCAGTTTAACATTTGGTCTCTTATTTGAAGAGACCAAATGTTAAATTGTTCCTATATAAATCATTAGGTCCTATCTGTATTTTCTAGATTCTGGTACTGGCTGTTTATCAACACAACTCTTGTCAATTAGAAAAGTCATAATTGAATTGCATGGTATTTGAAAATGTTATGATTTCTTGTTGCATAAGCAGAAAATCGAATCATTTTTATTCTTTCCATTCTCTCATTCCTACCCAATCTGCTAGCAAATCTGATTAATCCTATCTCCAGAACATTACTGATTCTGTCTCATATTCAGTCTTTGCTAATACATTCTACTTGAAGGTATACTTTTTTCTGGTCAATTTCATTATCTTCCTAATTGGTCTCTCTATTACGGTTCGTACCTTTCAGTAGTCTATTCTCCACCTATAAGCTAGAGTTTTATAAATGGTTATCAGGTTATTAAAATCCTCCAATAGCTTCTTATCAGAGTTGGAATAAAAAATCCCCTTAGAAAGTCCTCTAAAGTCCTATATGATCTACCCTCTATATATTTCTGCCCTCATATCATGTTTATCTTATTCTCATCTAGTTTATTTCTATTATTTAAAAAGATCATATTTTTATTCATTTCAGAGATGAAGGGAGAGGAGGAGAGATAGAAACATCAATGAAGAGAAAGAATCATTGATCAGCTGCCTCCTGCATGCCCACACTTGGGATCGAGCCCACAACCCAGGCATGTGCCCTGACCAGGACTTGAACTGTGACCTCCAGGCTCATAAGTCAACACTCAACCACTGTGGAACACTGGCTGGGCTCATCTACTTTATACCTTACCCCCTTTCTGACTAAAAAAAAAAAAAGTATGTATTTTAGAGATGAGGATAGGAAGAGGGGGATAGAGAGAGAGAGAGAGAGATGGATTTGTTCTTCCACTTATTTATGCATTCATTTGTTGATTCTTGTATGTGCTCTGACCAGGACTGAACCCCCAACGTTGGTGTATCAGACGATACTCTAACCAACTGAATTACCTGGCTAGGGCCCCTTTTTATGATTTTTGAATATACCAAACTTATTTCTACCTTGAAACTTGTATAATATTATGTAGTCTGCCTGGATTGCTCTACCCTCAGATTTTCCTGTGACAGGTTCCTTTTCACTTAGGTTATATTTCAATTGTTTAAGAAGGCCTTCCTATAAGGTAGCCCTCACAAACACATTCTCACATCCTGCTTTGTTTTCATTAATTTTTATTATTACTATCTAAAGTATTGCCTGTTTAGCCCTGGCCAGTGTGGCACAGTTGGTTGGGTGTCATTCTGTGAACTAAAAGTTTGTCCACTCAATTTTCAAACCGGCCACATGCCTGGGTTGCAGGCTCAATCCCCAGCAGGAGATGTGGCAGAAGCCTATTGATGTTTCTCACATTTATGTTTCTCTTTCTCTTCTCTTTCTCCTTTCCTCTTTCTCTCAAAAATCCATTAAATATATATTTTTTAAAAAGTGCTCTGACAGCCCTAATCGATTTAGATCAGTGGATAGAATGATGGCCTGCAGACTCAAGGGTCCCAGGTTCAATTCCAATCAAGGGCATGTACCTTGGTTGCGGGCACATCCCCAGTAGTGGGTGTGCAGGAGACAGCTGATTGATGTTTTTCTCATTGATGTTTCTAATTCTTTATCCCTCTTCCTTCCTCTCTGTAAAAAAATCACTAAAATATATTTAAAAAAATTGATCTTCAAAACAAAAAAAGAGCCCTGACAGTGTGGCTTAGTGATTGAGCGTTGACCTATGAACTAGGAGGTGGGGCATATGCCAGGTTTTGCCTCGATCCCCATTGGGGGGCATGCTGGAGGCTGAAGATCAATGATTCTCTTTCTTTTTTTTAAAAAAAATATAGTTTATTGATTTTTCACAGAGAGGAGGAGAGAGGGATGGAGAGTTAGAAACATCGATGAGAGAGAATCATCAGATCAGCTGCCTCTTGCACACTCCCTACTGGGGTACATACAACCAAAGTACATGCCCTTGACCGGAATCAAACCCGGGACCCTTCAGTCCGCAGGCTGACGCTCTAACCACTGAACCAAACCGGTTTTGTCCAATGATTCTCTTTCATTGATGTTTCTGTCTCTCCTTCTTTCTTTCTATCCTTCCTCTCTAAAAACAAACAAACAAACAAAAAATATCTTCTGTGCTTATGTATCTACTTATCTATTGTCTGTCTTTTTTAGAATATAAACTCAATGAGACCAGGGACCTTTACTGTCTTGTTCACTATCCACTAGCACTTAGAAAAATAGCTGGTACATGTTAAGCATTCAATAAACACATTTTTGATTTTTCTACATCTGAGTAGTCATCTTAATTTCATTAATATTTACTATACACTAAAAGTTATAGTATATTTATTTATAAGTGAACTTGTATCTGTTAAAAGTGTGTATTAATTATTATTAGCATTTAAAAATAGGTGGCTTTTGAAGATCACTTTGACTATATTTGAATATATTCATATTTTAGAAAGAAATTCATTTATTGATAGGATTCTTATAAAATAGAACTGAAATATGAGCTGTTGTATCTTTTCTTAAAACAGTCAAGTGGATTATCGAGCAAAACTCTGGGCTTGCAACTTTTGTTATCAAAGAAACCAGGTAAGAAAATCTCCATTACAGATGTTAATGCTTTGATACTGTTCTAAATATGTATACTTAAAAAGAAAGATGAAATTGTTGTCATATGATGAAATACTGATTTTTTCATTATTATATGACCAGGAAATATTTATCTTTAGTTTAAAATTTCATTACTCTTTCTGAAGATTTGTTAAATATTTTTGTTTCTTTTGTTTCTGTAGTTTCCACCTACTTATGCTGGTATATCTGAACTGAATCAGCCTGCTGAACTTTTACCTCAGTTTTCTAGCATTGAATATGTAGTTCTGGTAAGAACATAAGAGTAAATCTTTAATGAAGTTTTAAATATCTAATAATTTATACCAAAATAGTTGTTAAATGGAGATGACTTAAAAGGCAGCATTCTTGATTTTAACATTGAATTGATGGAGCATTTCAAAGATAAGACTTCTTAGTCATTTTGAGCAAGGTAATATTCTCTTTTGTAGTTATTTGATGGGTGGCCAGGATATTGGATGGGCTGGTGTGCTTTGCTACTGAGTAAATCATTAAACACTAAAGTATCACTCTTGCTTAGTTTACAAATATTTAGTCAATCTGATGCTGGAGCCTGATGTTATATCTCCAAGGCTAGATAATGAAATTATTGTTGTATTGGTTCTTCCTAGGAAAATCAGTTTTCTTCCCTCTCTGAATAGCTTTACTTAGTTGTATTTAAGTTGTATTACTTATTTCTGTATTTAAGAGTGAAAACGATAATAGCCTTTATGAATATTATAGAGAAAGCAGAATGTGGTTCACTTGAATCAGTTAGTAATGTGTTCAACCTGGCTAGTGTCCAGTTCGCTCACAATCTAATTCAGGTGTAGGCAATTATTTTATAAATTCACTACATGTTTTTAAGCTTTAGAGTTACTATTTTTTTTATTTTGATAAGAGTAAATACTTGTTATAAGATATTAAACCTTATGCAGTTAAATAAAATTGAGAATGAATGTTTTCTCTATGTAACTGTAAACAATTTTTTTTTAACAATAATTTTTCACTTGATGATATGCCTTGGATGTTTCTCCATGCATATATAACCTGTTTCATTTTTGAAATGGCTTTATTAGGGCTCCATTGTATGAATGTACTGTTGATCATTCTTATATATTGCACTGAAGTGTTAATACTTTTAAAACAACTTTTCTTTTTTGGTGGCAATGTGTTTTAATAGCGTGGCCCTCAGATGCCTTTGATATTCCTCTATGTGGTTGATACTTGCATGGAAGATGAAGATTTACAAGCTCTGAAGGAATCTATGCAGATGTCATTAAGTCTTTTACCACCTACAGCCTTGGTTGGACTTATTACTTTTGGGAGAATGGTGCAGGTTCATGAACTTGGATGTGAGGGCATTTCAAAAAGTTATGTCTTCAGAGGAACAAAAGACCTGTCTGCCAAACAACTGCAGGTAAACAGCAGCCTATCTGTGAGCATCATACTAGATATGTCTGAAAAAGCTTCTGGATGTAAGTTTCTAGAAAATATTTTTATTGTAATTGACTAATATATTTGTATTGTAACAAAGACTTTACATTTTAGTGTTGGCATCAGTTTTCTTTTATTTGCCTTACATTTTTATCACACAGATCAAAGATCTTTCACTTTTAATGGCATCTTTAACATTTAGAGTAAAACCAAGTATTTTACTAGAGATTTGAAGTGTCATACTGAAGACAAGCAAAAACAACTGCAGAATATTAGCTTTTGTTTCTTGACATCTATCACTTAGGAACTAAACACTTTTACTATGTTTGGCAAAAGGAGACAATTTAAGGTGATAGAATTTTTAATATAAGAACTATAGGTATATGTATTTCTTTTATGCTAGGACGACATTTTTATCTTCTGGGAAAATGAAGCTTTCAAGGCCATGGAATTATGTGTAGCATACTAGGATCATTTAGGTGATAGTGTGGAGGTTTGAGAGAGAGAGAGAGAGAGAGAGAGAGAGAGAGAGAGAGAACTGAGTTAAAGTGGTTTTGTTTAGGAGAGACATTTGAATGTGTTTATACACAGAAGGGAGAGACTAAAGAGGGTGGGTGAAAGCAGGGTGAGATGAGGAGAGTGAGATTTCAGAAGACATGGTAGGGATTTCTTCAGGAGCATGGGAAGTAGAGTACCTTACATGAGACACGAGAGAAAGCGGGCAAGTTATAACCTCTCTGTGCCTTATTTTCAATTATAAAAGGGAGATAAGAACAGTAATTACCTTAAAGGGTGGTCATCAGAATGAAATGGATTGTGCCTTTATGCATTTGTTGTTATTTTTAAGTTGTTAATTTAAAGTGGCTTAATGTTAGTTCTGAGTATAGAGTATATTTTACTTAAGTTATATAATACATATGTAACACAAAACTGCCTTTTTGCAATGGGCTGTAAATTCTTATAATTTTTTCCTCCTCCATTAAAATATTCTTATCTTTTATCATTAACCATCAAGTTGAAGAGTCTGGTCTTAGCCCTAACCACATAGCTCAGTTGGTAGAGCACCCCATACACCAAGGATGTGGGTTCGATCCCCAGTCAGGACACAAACAAGAATCAACCAATGAATGCATAAAAAAGTGGGAACAACAAATCCATGTTTCTTTCTCTTCCCCTTTCTCCACCCTTCTCTGTGTTCAGCCCCACTGTTTCTCCTGGACACACTTACCTATTCCACCATTGTAATGATGGAATGGCACACTGTTTCTTTAAGGTGACATCCTTCAGATACTCGGTGGCTTTTTGAATATGCACGTCCTGATGGCCTGGGCAGTTTCATAAGTGTTCTTAAAGTGAACACGGAGATTTGAGCCTCTTGATTTTTATGATTTCGTGGGGTTTTCTGGGTCTAGTGAATAGCAAACCATTTTCAGAGGTCACCTATGGCCGCTTTGGGCTAGACATTTTGCTTCCTGAGGAAAGAGACTTGTTCTTTATTTTTGGGTTTCTACTACCTAACATAGAATCTTGCACATGGTAAATCACTGAGACATCTTTTAGGAGTCATGATATGGATATCACAGAAATAATCTCTTTACAGGAAATGCTGGGGCTCTCTAAAGTACCTGTTACTCAAGCAACACGTGGTCCTCAGGTACAGCAGCCACCTCCTTCTAATAGGTAATGATTAAATATGACAAAGAGAATTTGACAATTCACCCAGCTATTTTAAGCATCCCTTACCCTTAACTTGAACATAGACATTCAATGATACTATTAAATATATTTTTGGAATATAAGTAGATTGCATTAGTATATTTTTAAAAGAGTTGGGACAGAATTCCATCATTACTAGTAAAATGGTTGGTTTCTCATCATTATAATGTAAGGATTTACTATTGGTTTGATATATTCCTGAGTTTCTGTTTTTCAGTTTGGAAAAACGGAATTTTGTGGTTGAGGGCGGGGAAAAAAGAACTATAGTCTCAAAAACTTTTCATTTTGCCTTCTTAGCCTTATAGGTTGCTTTTCCCCCGAAACTCTCCAATCAGAGGAGGTATTACTAAACTTGAGTTGACATCTCTTCTCATAACTATTTCAATAACTTTAATACTTAATAGATTGGTAAATGAAAGATATAGTCCTAAAGTAATATTTGGCTTGACTATTTCGTTAATAGCAGTTATACTCAAAAGTGTGGTTCCTGGACCAGTAGTGTCAGCATCAACTGGGAACTTGTTTGAAATGCAGATTCCTAGGTCCACCCCAGATTTTCTGAAACAACTCTGTGTGTGTGTGTTTAATTAAATATATTTTATTGATTTTTTTTTTTTACAGAGAGGAAGGGAGAGGGAGAGAGAAACATCAATCAGCTGCCTCCTGCACACTCCTTACTGGGGATGTGCCCGCAACCAAGGCACATGCCCTTGACTGGAATCGAACCTGGGACCCTTGAGTCCACAGGCTGATGTTCTGTACACTAAGCCAAACCGGTTAGGGCACAATTCTGTGTGTTAAAACAGCAATGTCTGTTAAAACAAGCCCTTCTACTGATTCTGATGTACATAATGGTTTTGGGAACCATTGGTGTATCCTGTATTCAAATTCTTTTTCTGTGTTTTTAAGAAAATGGATGGCCCTGGATGGTGTGGCTCAGTTGGTTGGAGCATTATCCTATATACCAAAAGGACCTAGTTTGATTCCCTAGGACACATGCCTAGGTTGTGAATTCAGTCCCCTTTTGGGGCACAGAGATAACCAATAGATGTTTCTCTCTCTTCCTCTTTCTCTCTAAAATTAAAAAAAAGAAAAGAAAGTGGATAGTTTGTTTCTTAAACACTCACCCACAAATAAATGGCTTTTTATTTAATTTTGTTTTGCAGGTTCTTACAGCCAGTACAGAAAATAGACATGAATCTCACAGATCTTCTGGGGGAATTGCAGCGAGACCCTTGGCCTGTACCACAGGGAAAGAGACCTTTGCGTTCTTCTGGAGTGGCACTTTCCATAGCTGTAGGACTACTTGAGGTAGTGACAATAGCTTCATTTTGCAATGTAAATGTTTTTGTGGATGGGATGATATATACTAGATAATGTTGAGTGAAATAAATGAGGTCATAGTTGAGCGAGTATATGATTTTAAAGTTTGATCTGCATTGAATCCTTTTGTGTATAAAGAGGCTTCTGGAAGGATGGTCACTAAATGTTAACATAGGATAAGGGCAATTTAAAAAATATATATTTTATTGATTTTTTTACAGAGAGGAAGGGAAAGAGATAGAGAGTTAGAAACATTGATCAGCTGCCTCCTGTACATCCCCTACTGGGGATGTGCCCTCAACCAAGGTACATGCCTTTGACGGGAATCGAACCTGGGACCTTCAGTCTGCAGGTTGATGCTTTATTCACTGAGCCAAACCGGTTTTGGCTGATATGGGCAATTTTATTTTTAGGTAGAGTTTGAAATTTTTACGCTACATCACTTAGGGAAGAGTTATTTTAAAATGTTTTAAAAATTTGAAATGCTATCAAGTTTATAGAAAAGTTGCAAAGAATTTCTCCCTTGAATTATTTGAGATTAAGTTGCTGATATGATGTTCCCTATCCATTGAATACTTTGGTTGTGTTTCCTGTAAACCAAGATATTCTCCTATATAAATAACAACAGTACAACTATTCAAATGAGAATATTAACACTGATAAATTACTATCATGTAATTCTCAGACCTCATTCAAGTTTTGCTGATTATTCCAGTAATTTCTTTCATTAAAAGGATTTAGTTCAGAGGCATATATTTAGTGGTTTAGTCTGTTTTGTGTCCTTCAGTCAGGAACAGTTCCTTAGCTTTTCCTTATTTTTCATGACTTCGGCACTTTGGAAGATTCAGACCAGTTACTCTATGAATGTCTCTCAACTTAAGTTTGTTTTGATGTATCCTCACAATTAGATTCAGGTCTTACATATATCACAGAAGTAATGCTTTATTCTTGTTGCATTCTGTCAGGTGGCACATGATTTTTATTTGTCCCATCACTGATGATAATTGCTTTGATCACTCATTAAGGTTGTATCTCCTAGGTTGTATCTACTATAAATTTATTATTTCCCCTCTCTTTGTAATTAGTCAATATTAGAAGGTGAGGAGCTTTGAAACCATGCAAATATTCCCTTACTCATCAGACTTTCAATTTATTCATTTGTTTATTAATGTCACTATGGAGTCATGGTTTCCTATTTTATATAGTGAATTATATTCTGTTACTATCATTCTTTTAACTTTCCACTTTGAGATAATTCTAAATATATGGAAAAGTTAAGAGAAAGATTCAAAGATTAATTGAACTTTTATCAAATTCCTCAAATGGTAATATTTTATTACATTTGTTTTACCTTTCTTGATAGTTATATGTCTTTCTCTGTATATGCTATTTATATGTCACACACATGTAAATTTTAGAAAACTATTTGGAAGTCAGTTACAAACATGATGGCCCTTTACTTTTAAATACTTCAGTGTGTATTTCTTAATTACAGAAATAATTTTTTTTATAACTGCAGTTCAGTTAACAAAATCAGGAAATTAACATTGATATAACATAATTTTTTAAATTTATATACTCAATTCACATTTCACTAGTTACTCTAATAATACCCTTTATAGCAAAAGAAAATTATGGAACATGCATTACATTCAGTTGATATGTCTCTTTAGTGTCCTTTATTCTGTAATAGTTCTTCAGTTTTTCTTGTGTTTTATGACATTGATATTTTTTAAGACTTTAGACTTATTCTATAGAATAAGAGAATCATCGACTTATTCTATAGAATAAGTCTAAATTTGGGTTTATGTGATCTTTCCTCTTGTGTAGATTTAGGTTATACCCTTTTCCAGGAATGTTACAGAACTGATTTGTATTCTTAGTACAGCACATCAGGAGGCTCGTAATACTGACTTGTTTTACTACTGCTGATGTTAGTTAGCTTAGATCTCTGGTTAAGGTGGTTTCTGCCAGGTTTTATTTTAAAATTAGGAAGGCACTATTATTTAGAAGGTTTTAAAAGAAAGGTATTCAAACAAACATCTTGTTTTTAAATTTCATTTTAAACATTTGATTATTTATTGAAAAATGTATGGTAGCCTGTTTTCAAGAAAGATTATCACAGTTTATTATCAGAAATGTACATTCATATGTTTTCCTTTAAATTCTTTTGATGAGTTACTTTTATCTGATAGTGTACTTTCCCCAACACTGGTGCCCGTATCATGATGTTCATTGGTGGTCCAGCCACTCAGGGACCAGGAATGGTGGTCGGAGATGAATTGAAGACACCTATAAGATCATGGCATGACATTGAAAAAGACAATGCCAAATATGTTAAAAAGGGAACTAAGGTAATTTTGTTTTTTATTCTTTTTGCCTTATTAGAAAAACTTATTTGATAAAAGAGGAAGAGTATGGTGCAGGGAATAGGAGAAAGGACACATATGTAATACCTTAATAAAAAGAAACAACTAAAAAAAGAGGAAGAGTACAAATATTTTATGATAAATTTGATATTGTGAAATTTGATACTGTAATACTGTTCAGAATTGAGAAATAGTCTCTTTCTTGATAACTTATGTTATAATTATTCTAGTTTTAAATGTTTAAAAATATAATAATATGCACCAATAGGTATCTCTTTAAAGATTACTCCTGAGAGAAACTCTGTGTGTGTGGCTTTCTTTTTGTTTTGAGAGAGAGAAACATCAATGTGAAAGCAAGACATTGATAGGCTGCTTCCTGCATGCCTCCTACCAGGGATCCAGCTTGTTACCTGGGCATGTGTCCTGACCAAGAATCGAACCAGCAACTTTTTGGTGCACAGGACATACCCAGTTGACTGAGCTACATCTATGTGCCTTTTTTAATATTCATATTAAGGAATGTCTCTCCCTTCAGGAAAAATTTCTTGCATTAAATTTTTTTTTATTTCTAAGAGGTTGTACTTTAGATATGTATATTTTTCATGGCTTGAACAGTCTATCATTTTTTTTGTGAGTTATTTTCTGTTCATTTAACTTTAGTTTTACTTGTATATGTGCCAGTACATTTTTTCACTAATGTTGATTTTTTGACTCCCTTGTATTGGTTTTGCTTGTTATTGTTCCCTTTTTATTTACTAGAGGCCCAGTGCATGAAATTGGTGCACTCTGGAGGTGAGTCCCTCAGCCCAGCCTGCACCCTCTCACAGTCTGAGAATCCTCAGGGGATGTCCGACTGCCACAGAGGTGGAAGAGGCTCCTGCCACTGCTGCTGCTCTTGTCAGCTGTGAACCTGGCTTCTGGCTGAGCTGCATTCCCCCTGTAGGAGCACACTGATCACCAGATGGCAGCTCTTGTGTTGAGCGTCTGCCCCCTGGTGGTCAGTGCTTGTCATAGCAAGTGGTTGAGTGCCCTTAGCATATCATTAGCATATTACATTTTGATTGGTTGAACAGATGACTGGACAACCAGACACATAGCATATTAGGCTTTTATTATATAAGACTTATTATTTATTTGTTTATTTATTTATTTTTGTTAATCCTCACCTAAGGATATATATTTTTTGTTAATTTGTAGAGAGTATGGAAGGGGGCAGGAAGGAAGAGAGAGAGAGAGAGAGAGAGAGAGAGAGAGAGAGAGAGAGAAACATTGATGTGAAAGAGACACATCAGTTAGTTGTCTCCTGACAGGGCTAGGGATCAAACCTGCAACCCAGGTATGTGTCCTTAATCAGAATCGATCCCTTGACTCTTCTGTGCATGGGCCAACACTCTAACTACTTAGTAATTGGCCAGGGCTAATGTTTTCCCTTAAAAACAATTCTCTAGAGTTTATAATTTTCATTTAAGTTGTACTATATTATATCATATGTCCCTTTTTAAAAAATATGTATGTTTTATTGATTTTTTACAGAGAGGAAGAGAGAGGGATAGAGAGTTAGAAACATCGATGAGAGAGAATCATCGACCAGCCGCCTCCTGCACACCCCCTACTGGGGATGTGCCCGCAACCAAGGTACATACCCTTGACCGGAATTGAACCCAGGACCCTCTAGTCCTCAGGCCAACGCTCTATCCACTGAGCCAAACCGGTTTCGGCTAAAACTTTATTTTTATTTATTTTTTTATATCTTATTGATTTTTTACAGAGAGGAAGAGAGAGGGATAGAGAGTTAGAAACATCGATGAGAGAGAATCATTGATCAGCTGCCTCTTGCACACCCTCTTCTGGGAATGTGCCCGCAACAAAAGGTATGTGCCCTTGACCAGAATTGAACCTGGGACCTTTCAGTCCGCAGTCTGACGCTCTATCCACTGAGCCAAACCGGTTTCGGCTCATATGTCCTTTTTGATAGTCATTATTTATCATATATATATATATATATATATATATATATATATATATATGTTTTTATTGATTTTAGAATTAGAGGAAGAAAGAGGATAGAGAGATAGAAACATTGAGGAGAGAGAAACCTCACCAATTGGCTGCCTCCTGCACACCCCCTACTGGGGAATAAGCCCGAAACCTGGGCATGTGGCCTGACTGGGAATTGAACCAATGACTTTTTGGTTCGTGGGTAGATGCTCAACCACTGACCCACACTGATGTAATCTCTCTCTCATGTAATTTTAAGTGTATTTAATAACAAATAATTTTTGTCACTATAAATGCTTTTCCTCCCTGCCATTTAATTTTTCCTTTTGTGCTTGGAATTTTTCTTAGAACTTCAAAAAATGTTTTATGTGTGTTTATCTTACTGCTTTTTTATTGTCTATTTTGATGTTTTTGTTTCTTGGGTGTGGATTTAACCAGGAAAAAGAGTTCTGTGTTGTTGTATAATTTTTATGTATAAAGAATAAATTCTTCAGTGTGCCTTTCTTTAAGTTTAGCCTAATTTAGGAGTTTACAGTAGTCCTCCCTTATTCGTGGTTTCACATTCTGCAGTTTCAGTTACCTATGGACAGCTACAGTCCGAAAATATTAAATGGAAAATTCCAGAATAAACAATTCATAAATTTTAAATTGCTTACTTCTGTTGGGACAGAACAGTCTCTGAACATGATTAATCCCTTTTCCCAGCGTATTCACATGGTAGATGTTACCTGCCCAGTAGTCATTTAGTAAGCATTTCTGTCGTGGTATCCTAGTTCTTGTGTTCAAATCTGTCACTATTCTAGTACTTGTGTTCAACTTTTACTTAATAATGGCCTCAAAGTGCAAGAGTAGTGGTGATGGCAATTTGAATATGCCGAAGAGAAGCATAAAATGCTTCCTTTAATTGAAAAGGAATGTTTGTATAGGAAAAAACATAGCACATATAACATTCAGCAATATCACTGTATTTAGAAACAATGGCTTTAAAAATATATATGTTTTTATTGATAGTAGAGAGGAAAGTTAGGCAGGGAGAGAGGGAAAGAGGGAGAGAGAGGGAGAGAGGGAGAGAGAGAGAAACATAGATGTGAGAGAAAAACATTAATCAGTTGCTTCCCATACATACCCTGACCAGGGATGGAATTCCCAACCTGGGTATATGCCCTGACCAGGAATTGAAACAACAACCTTTTGCCCTGACTGGGAATTGAACAGGTGACCTTCTGGAGCATGGGGCAACATTCAACCATCTGAATCAACTGAGCCAACTGGGCAGAATGGCTTTTAAAGAAAAATGTGAAAGTAGCATATTTATAGAAGTTATATTATTTTATAACAATTAAAATTAAGTTATAACACATTGCATTAAAATTATTGTGGATTTTTCTTTTAGTATGTCATAGATTATTTTTATTAATGGGGAAAAGAATTATAGGATGATTAGTTTATACATTAATGTTATGTGATTAAAAAATCTTTTGTAGCATTTTGAAGCACTGGCTAATCGAGCTGCCACGACTGGTCACGTTATTGATATTTATGCATGCGCATTAGATCAGACAGGTCTCCTGGAGATGAAATGCTGTCCCAACCTTACTGGGTATGTATTTAAATTTTTATAATTTTTATAGTTATCTATACTAATAATAGAGAAATATGCAAATTGTCCCATTACAGCATCATGTCATGACCGGATCAGCAGGCTGTGTCTCTGCCCTCTGCTTAGGTAGCTGCAAGTCCCCCTGGGATAGGATAGGATACTGTAGGAGGGGATAAGAAAGGAGAGGGCGAGGAAGGCAGGCTTGCATGCAGACAGGCTGAGAGGAGAAACAGAAATACAGAAAGGAAACAAGAAAAGTATGCAGCAATGGAAAAGGGAAGGAACGCAGGGCTGCCTACAGGAGGGGGTGTCAACCACGGGGGTGGGGGGCGCGGAGCAGGTGTGCCTGGTGAGGGGTGGGGTGCAGGCGGAGCCCCACCCAGAGACGGGAGGAGGGTGGTGGCAGCCATTGGTGGGGAGGCGCCCACGGGATCGAGATGGAGTGGATGTCAGTCCAAGGCCTTCTCGGTGGAGGGGAGGTGCGAACACCTGGCCTGGGGTTGAACCCTGGCCTGGAGGTTAATGTGCTCCCCTCCCCCCCCTTGCCCAACAGAAGCTTTAAGAAGGTAAGAAGGGAGGGAAGAACTTTATAAAGGAGTCAGTAGAGAGCAAAGTTAAAGAAGGAAAGAGGATGTATGAGTGAACTGTAGGAGCTATAATGGAAATCAAGTATGTATACTGGGGACAGATTTTAAAAGTAGTTAGAAAAGAAAAAAGATAAATGAGATAGTGAATAATTAGGCAGGTATATATTAAAACAGTGGACGTAAGTAGAGAAGAATGTATGGGAAAGGCAGGATGAGAGAGAAAGAGGGAGGGAAGAAAAGTTTTAAAGAGGAGCTGGTTTGAAAGAAAGCTTAAAAGGAGAATGGGAAGAAGGGAGAAATGGGGGAGGGAGCAAAGCAGGTCTGAGGGAGGAAGTGAAGAAAAAAATTAAGGTGGGAAGAAAGAAAAAGGAGAGGAGAGAGTGGTACAGATAAAGGAAAGAAGGAATGTGAGGAGGGAGGAAGGGTAGGAGAAAGATGGGAAGAAGGGTGATGGAATAGAAGTAGGAAATAAGGAGGAAAGAAAAGTTTATAAATGATGAGTCAGTAGGGAAAAGTGTTACATAAAGGAGAGAGAAAAATGGTGTGAGAGGGAGAAGCCAATAAGTAAGTCAAATACAATTGTGTGTGAAGGGGATAAGATTTAAAAAAAAAGTTAATAGGGGCAACCAGGCCAGCAGGGGAGGGCATTTCAGGGGATCAGGCAGGCAGCAGAGTGGGTAGGGCAAGCAGGCGGATAAGCAGTTGGGAGCCAGAGGTTCCGGATTGTGAGAGGGATGTCCAGCTACCAGTTTAAGCCCAATCCCACTGGCAGTTGGACATCCCCCAAGGGCTCCCAGATTGGAGAGGGTGCAGGTTGGGCTGGGGGAACCCCCCTCCCCTTCTCCTTCCCCCCGCCTCCCCTCCCCCCCCATGCACAAAATTCAGGCCTCTTGTAAACTAATAATGAGACTTTACAAATATTAACCAGCAATAACAGTTTATGAAAAAATTCAGTCATCATCATCTTACTCCAGGGCAATAGATGTTAACAGATTTTGATGCTTCTTTTACTTTAAATATTTTCTAAAATATACTTATAAAGGCACATTTAAAAAAATAATTCTTTTTGTTGAAAGTATTACATATGTGTGCTCCCCCTTTAAAAATATTTGATTTCAGAAAGGGATGTGGGGAGAGAGAACCATCAATGATGAGGGAGAATCATTGGCTGCCTCCTGCATGCTCCCCACTGGGTATCAAGCCTGCAATCTGGGCTTGTGCCCTGATAGGGAATCAAACTGTGACCTGCTGATTCATAGGTTGATGCTCAACCACTAAACTATGCTCAAATTTTTTTGAAATATAATTCACATACCATAAAATTTACTCATCTAAGTACAATTTAATGTTTTATGGTTTGTTTGTTTTTTACTGTAGTCACACATTGAGCAACCATCACCATGATTTTATTCTAGAATATCTGCATTACCCCAGAAAGAAACTGTTCCCATTAGCAGTCACTCTTCCTTTCTTCCCCTCTCAGCCTGGACAATCACTAATCTTTCTCTCTTTGTGTTTGCCTATGCTTGATCTTAGTGGGAAACCATATAATCTTTCACCATTAAGTATGATGTTAGCTATGGGTTTTTGTAAATGCCTGTATCAGGTTGAAGACTTTCCCATCTAATTCTAGTGTGTGGAAATTTGTTTTCAGGAAACGGTGTTGCATTTTATTAAATGCTTTTTCTACAGACATGGAGATGGTCACATGATTTTTGTTTTTCATTTTATTTATATGGTGTATTACAGTGATTTTATTTTTTGTATGTTAAACCAATCTTTTTTCCCCAATTTTTTTTATTAAGGTATTATATGTGTACATATCTTACCATTGCCCCCCCCCCCCTCCCATTCATGCCCTCCCTCCCCAGAGTTCTGTGTTCGTTGGTTGTACTTATATTCATACATTGTTAAACCAATCTTGCATTCCTAGGATAAATCTAACTTGTGAATAATGTTTTTTTTTTTTTTTTTTTTTTTTAATATATTGCCAGATGGGATTTGTTAGTATGTTATTGAGGAATTTTGTATCTTTCCATAAGGGATCTTTCTTGATTTATAGTTTCTTTCTTGTGATATCTTTGTTGTTGGTATCAGGGTAATACTGGCCTTATTGAATGAGTTAGGAAGTGTTTCTCTTCCATTTGCAGGCGGCCATTACATGTTTTGGGGATAATTTAATTAGGTGTTAAAACTCAATTAGGCATGCCAACTCCTTTCTCAGTTTTATTTAATGCATCTATCTAATAAATATTAATGAAAATATAACGTGTGTCTAACTAATTAAGGTACTGCAGATACAAAAGTGAACCAGATATGAAAATCTGCACTCATGGAGCTTCTATTGCAGGACTGTTCAGCATAATTTTTTATTGATCCATTGATATGTAGCAAGTGTGACTGAGGAACTGAGTTTTTAATTTTAGTTAATTTACATTTTAATTTAATTAGTCACGCGTGGGATGCACAATTCTAGTAAGAGGAGATGAGACAAGTAAAGTAGATAGTATGTCAGATGATGATAAATGTTAGGGAGAAAAATAAGTCAGGAAATGAGGATAGGGGTTTGCAGTTCTAAATAGGGAAGAAGAAATGACCTCCATGAAGGTGATGGTTTAGCAAAGACTTAAGGAGATAAGTGAGCCATGTGCATGTATGAAGGAACAGTGTTTTAAGCAGAGGGAATAGGAAGTGCAAAGTTGAAAACATACCTGCGGTGTTTGAGAAATAACAAGGGTAAGTGAGGGGGGACAGATTGTGAGGGTCCTTGACTATTATTAAGACTTTGGATTTTACTTTGAGATGGGAAGTCATTGCAGAGTTTTTAGCAGAGAGTGATGTGATCTGATTTACTGTTTTAAAAGGGTCATCTGATTTGAGTTGCCTTTAGTAAGAGTACAGCAGGTCCTCTGATAACATTTTGTTTCATTATAACTAGAAACCCGGTGCACAAAATTGGTGCACTGGTAGGGTCCATAAGCCTGGCTGGTGATCAGGGCCGATTGGGGCCTTCCTTCCCCAAGCTGCCAGCTGCTGGCTGGGGCCTTCCTCCTCCCGGCTGCCAGCTACTGGCTTGGGCCTTCCTGCTGCCGGCGAACAGCTGAGGCCTTCCTTTGTTCCATGTTGCCCCTTGGTGGTCAATGCATATCATAACGAGTGGTCAAGTTCTTGGTTGGTCGAACTACCGAGGGGACAATTTGCATATTAGCCTTTTATTATATAAGGATTGGTGAGGAAAAAAAATTTGATTCCTGGCTGGGATTACTGTCTGTGGAGTTGCATGTTCTCCCCATGTCTGCATGGCTTTTCTCCAGGGAATCCAGTGTTCTCCCATATTCCAAAATTTTTCAGTGAATTGGTATGACTAAATGTCCCAGACTGAGTGAGTGAGTGTGTGTGTGTGTGTGTGTGTGTGTGAATGTGAATTTATGCTGCAGTGGGAGGGCTTCTTGTCTAGGGTGGTGTCTGCCTTATACTTGAACTGTTACATTATGCTCCAGCCACTCTTGACCCTGAACTGGAATAAGTAGGTTGGAAAAAAATGATCTTCCTTGTTTTTATTAATCTTACTTAAATGTATGTATAACTCACATTTACTCCCATGCTTAACATTATAAATGTTTTGGGTCTTTATTTAGAAGTTTGATGATATTTTTGTCATCAGAAATATGCCATAGGAACTTAACTTGTGTTATATCAATTAGCCTGTGGTAAAATTAGTTTGTTATAGGTTATTTCACTTAAAATTTCAGTTTCCAAGAATGAGGTCTTACTGTATAGAAATACAGGAAATACCAGATGGTAGCATGACAAGCGGTGAGAAGTGGTTGGATTTTGAATATATTTAGAAGGTAGAGGATTTAAAAACATATATATTTTATTGATATTTTATAGAGAGGAAGGGAAAAGGATAGAGAGTTAGAAACATCGATGAGAGAGAAACATCTATCAGCTGCTTCCTGCACACTCCCTACTGGGAATGTGCCTGCAACCAAGGTACATGCCCTTGACCAGAATCGAACCTGGAACCCTTGAGTCTGCAGGACGATGCTATCCACTGAGCCAAACTGGTTAGGGTTAGAAGGTAGATGATTTGCTGATAGATTTCATTTGGGGGTTTGGGAAAAAAGGAGTTTACTGGAAGATTTGGGTTACCCTTTATTGAAATGAATAAGACCGTGGGAGGAAAAGTATTTGGGGGAAAGTTTGGTTGTTTATTTTTGAACATGTTTGGTTAAAGTTGCCAGTAGACATCCATGAGGAGGCGTCTAGTAGGCACTCAGATATAATGTGCAACCTAGAATGCAAGGAATAGATTTGGGACAGAAATTTGAATATGTAAGTTGTCAGAATATTGGTGATTTTTTTAAAACTATAAAAATGATTGAGATTGTAAAATTGTGAAATATAATTCTGTAAAGGTCATGGTAACCTTCCTAAGGGCAATGAAAGTTGACATAGAGTGAATTAGAAAAAGAACAAGCAGAGGGGTTGGAGGCAGCTGTTATAGACTAGAACTTCCCAAACTTTCACATGCACAGATTATCTGGATATCTTGTTAAAATACAGATTCTGGGTTTAGTATATCTAAATTTGAAATTCTACTTTTCAAGCAAGATCCTTGATAATACTAATGTTGCTTGAGCAAGAGCCACAGTGAGTAGTAAGTGAATAGAGAGGTTTGCTGTTAAAGGAAGCAGATAAGTGGGGCTGTGTAAATTGTCATTAATCTAGGATGCATTATCAAGTTTAGTGATAATACAGATTGTCATAGATGACATGTTTGTAAAACTAGAGAATTTGAAAGAATCTATATACAAACTATGTACAAACTTTTAAAATTAATATGTTAAATTGTCAAGACTTCTAGGTCAAGGTCAGTGTACAAAATTCAACTTTATTTTTATACTAGAGGCCCGATGCATGAAATTTGTGCAATAGTAGGCCTTCCTTCTCCTGGCTGCCGGCACCAGCTTCCCTTTGGCACTGGGGACCTAGGCTTCCCTCCAGCACCTCGGACCCAGGATTCCCAGCAGGCACCCAGGCCCCAGTCTTCCCTAGCAGCCTTGGCTTCATCCAGAAGACTGTCTGGAAGGACATCCGGGAGGACATCCAGTCTAATTAGCATATTACACTTTATTATTATAGATACCAGTAACATAAGGAAAATAAAATTTAAAAAGATACAATCTATAATGGCATCAGAGATAGCATAAAACAAGACTAATATTATCAAAAGTAAAATTATTATTAATTATAGCACATCAATTTTATTCTTTTGCCTATTTTAATTTTTTATTGTTTAAAATTACTTAAAGTGTTTTTAGAATATGATCAAATGTATGTGAATATTTGTATTCATATGTGTATGTGGGAGTTTGTATCCTCCCTTTAAAAAAAATACTTTATTGATTTTTTACAGAGAGGAAAGAAGAGGGATAGAGAGTTAGAAACATCGATGAGAGAGAAACATCGATCAGCTGCCTCCTGCACACCTCCCACTGGGGATGTGCCCGCAACCAAGGCACATGCCCTTGACTGGAATCGAACCCGGAACCTTTTGAGTCTACAGGCTGATGCTCTGCCCACTGAGCTAAACCAGTTAGGCCTGTATCCCCCTGTTTATATAAATATAAAATCTATACATCTTCCCACACTTTTCACTTCTGTATTAGAAATTGTTCTATTGCAGTGTATGACTACATTATGTGGATGTGCCATATTTTATTCAATTTGTCTCTTAATAAATGGAAATCTGGATTGTTTCCAATATTCTATTGTTACAAAAAGTGCTTCAGTGAATAGCCTTATGTATATACTTTACTTTGCTTTTTAATTTTTTTTCCAGAATATTTGTGGGATAGATTTCTAATAGTGGGATGGCTGGATTAAAGAGAAACTACACATCACATGTAATTTTGTTAGATATTATCAAGCTCTTCTGCATTGGGGTTGCACATTTTTTATTCCATTAGTAACGTATGAGACTGCCTGTTTTTCCATAGCATTTTCTTTTCTTTTTTTTTTTTAAATATATTTTATTGATATTTTACAGAGAGGAAGGGAGAGAGATAGAGAGCCAGAAACGTCGATGAGAGAGAAACATCGACCAGCCACCTCCTGCACACCCCCCACTGGGGATGTGCCTGCAACCAATGTACATGCCCTTGACCGGAATCGAACCTGGGACCTTTCAGTCCGCAGACCGACACTCTACCACTGAGCCAAACCGGTTTTGGCTCCATAGCATTTTCAACAGAATATGTTGTCAAACTGATTTTTGCTGATTAGTGAAGAATCTTGGAATAGTTTTTGACAGTATTGTTTCTTAAAACTTTAAAAAGTTAAATTAGGTATATGCTTACTGAAAAAAAAAGGATTAACAGTACATCCTATCTCATAAAGAGGGGATATGCTAATTGACCTTCACACCCTCACAAAGATGGCGGCACCCACAGCTAATTAGGGAATATGCTAATTGACTGCCACATCCTCAAGATGGTGTTGCCCAGTCCCTTCAGCCTCGTTGGGGCGTCAGGTACGTGGCATTGCCTGGACTGCCCCCAGGCGGGTCCAGCTGCTCCATGCGCCTACATCCGGAGTACCCCAGTCCCCTCAGCCCCCAGCCACCCAGGGCTGGCATGAGGCGCAGGCATGCCTTGGATGGCAGCTGCCAAGCTTCCCGGGGCCACCCGAGGCTCAGGTTACCAGGGCTGGCTGAGGCTTGTGCTGCCGGCAGTGGCAGCAGCAGAAATGTGATGGGGTGTTGCCTTCCCCTGATCTCCAGGTCATCTCCCGCCCCTGAGGGCTTGTGTACTGTAAGAGGGGGCAGGCCTGGCTGAGAGACTCCCCCTTCAGTGCATGAATTTTGATTCACCGGGCCTTTAGTTAGTACATAAAATGAAAATGGTTCCTCAATGTCCTACTCTCATTTATTGGATATAACACAGACTTTCATCTGACACACAGAGGGACAATTTTGTATATATAGATATATATATAGACATACACATATATAGATATATATATAGACATACACACAAACATATATATGTATATATATATATATATATATGAATGAGAATGCAGCCGAAATTGGTTTGGCTCAGTGGATAGAGCCTCGGCCTGTGGACTGAAAGGTCCCAGGTTCTATTCCCATCAAGGGCATGTACCTTGGTTGTGGGCACATCCCCAGTAGGGGATGTGCAGGAGGCAGCTGATCAATGTTTCTCTCTCATCGATGTTTCTAACTCTCTATCCCTCTCCCTTCCTCTCTGTAAAAAATCAATAAAATATATATATTTTAAAAAAGAATGAGAATGCAGACTGTAAATAGTCAGGTATCTTCACCAATATGGAGAATAGGGTGAGTAGGATGGGAAGAACCTGTTTGTTACTATGTACTCTTTTGCATGTTTTTTTTTAAATTAAATATATTTTATTGATATTTTACAGAGAGGAAGGGAGAGAGATAGAGAGCTAGAAACGTCAATGAGAGAGAAACATCGACCCAGCTGCCTCCTGCACAGCCCCTACCGGGGATATGCCCGCAACCAATGTACATGCCCTTGACCGAATCGAACCTGGGACCCTTTAGTCCGCAGACCGACGCTCTACCACTGAGCCAAACCGGTCTCGGCTCTTTTGCATGTTTTGAATGTTACTATGTGTGGATGTGTTACCTCTTTAAAAAAGACTTTTTAAAAATGCAGTTTTTAGGACAAATGCAGTTACCCTCAGGGTTTAGATTATTTGTACAGTGAGTACATTATCAAAGGTTTGTTTTACAAATTAATGGTAATGTAGCACATTTTAGGAAGTATTTTAAAATTTGTTAGTAGTATTAATACGTAATTTATATTTTTGGTTTTAACACATATTTAGACACTTGTGTCACCTACATTGTTGTTTTTTTTTTGTTTTTTTTTTGTTTCCATGCAGAGGATACATGGTAATGGGCGATTCTTTTAATACTTCCTTATTCAAGCAAACTTTTCAAAGAGTCTTCACCAAAGATATGCATGGGCAGTTTAAAATGGGTTTTGGTGGTACATTAGAAATAAAGGTAAGAAGCAAAATTTGACATGTGTGGTATGTTATCAAGATAAATTTGTAGGCTTGATCATAATTTTACCATTAATCACATACAACATATGCTTTAAAAATAGTGGTTATATTATATTGAAACCCAGTGTTAGATGTTTTGTTCATTAGAAAGATGTGTCATTATGAAATATATAATGAAAGTTTACTTGAGCATTTCTGCATAATTGCTAGAAAATATATTATATAGGTAAGGTTTGCTTTAACTTTATTTTTTCTTTTATGTAGGGTTTAACATTTTTAGTGCATTTGATCTTTCTTAGGGCTATTTGCTTATGCTACTGCTAGATTTTTTAAAATTGCAGTGATTTTTATCTAATTTAAGAGAAACCTTTTCTGGTCTACTTGGATAATCAGTAATTGTTTTATAATTGGTAGGTTGTTGATATTATTTTTTATCATTCATTTCAAATCTTAATTTTAAAAACCCAAAGGTTTAGTGCTAGTATCAAGTGCATTGAAAGCACATTGATACTGAATTTTCATTAAATATTTCTTGCTATTTTATTGAATGCTTACTAAATGTTCAGCATTAAGCTAAGAAATTGTAGAGATCATAAGGGATATTTAAAGCACAGGTCTTCTTATAAACAGATTTAGTTTTGATAGAAAGACAAGTTTAATGTGGAATAGATTTTAATAATAGTAGATTATGAAAGTGCTATAAAGGTTTAGGAATGAAAGGTGAATGCATCTGGGATACAGTTTATTCTAGAAAATAAACAATTTTATCATGACTTACACTGGATTTTGAAAATGGCAGAATTTAAGTTGGTTGAAGAGAATGCATTTTAATCAGGAGCCCAGTGTGAGGAGAGACACATAAGTGAGAATCAGCACAGTATATTTGGGGAAACTGCCCAGTGAGAGTGGATAGTTTGTATTGGTATGTAAGGGAAATAGTTTAATTCTGTGTGTTGATTGCAGTTTTTAGATGCATGTGTAGGCTGAAGCAGCTATTGAAGGTTAAGGAAAAATAGAAAGCTGGTGTCTAAGGTTTTGAGTTAGGACATATTTTGGGTATGGTATGATATTTAATTGAGGCTGAGTTATCAAATGGAGACCTCCTCTGGGCAACTGAAATAGAGGATTAATGTTAGGTCAAGGCTAGATTTTAAATTTGGAAGTTAACATAGAAGTGCTCACTAATTATTTTAACATTAGTATATTTTCATTGAACTTTAAATGTGGAAGAAAATATTTATTCTTATATACTTATAGTTGAATGTTTGAGCTTATCTTTGAGCACACCAAAGTGTACTATGTTTTTATTTGCAGACCTCAAGGGAAATAAAAGTTTCAGGAGCTATTGGACCCTGTGTGTCTCTCAATTCTAAAGGACCCTGTGTGTCTGAAAATGTAAGTTGCCTTTATTCTAAAAATAAAGTACAGTTTAATTCTCAGGACAGAACCAATAGAGACTTGGGTGGCAGCTTATTGCATTGCTTTAAAAATATTGTGTGGACTCAGTTTTTTAGTAGAATGTGGCTCATCTTCTATCGGTATACCTCTATTTGTAATTGCTATGCCCGAATACCCCTTTTCCCACACACTCCTAAATTAAAACTTTTGTACTGTCACCAGTCTCCTATTTTTTACACCTAAGTTATTCCTTACCCCATTGTGCCTCAAAAACAACAACCATGATTTAGAAATTTGGAGACTTCTGAAAATCAAAATTAATTCTGAATTTTTTGGACATTTTTTTGGAATTTTTTAAAAATTTAATAAATCTTTGTTATTCAGATTATTAGAATTTTTTCTCCATTTCTCCCCATAGATCCCTTCCACCCAGTTCCCACTCCACACTCTACCCCTACCTCCCCTTACCCCCACTGTCCTCATCCATAGGTATACCATTTTTGTCTAGTCACTTCCCTTTCCCCCTGAGAATTATCAATCCACTCCCTTTCTATGCCCCCGATTCTATTATATTCACCAGCTTATTCTGTTCCTCAGATTTTTAATTCACTTGATATTTAGATTCACTTGTTGATAGATATGTTTTTGTTGTTCATAATTTTTATCTTTACTTTTTTTTTCTTCCTCTTTGCATTTCATATAATACTGGTTTGGTGGTGATGAACTCCTTTAGCTTTTTCTTATCTGTGAAGCTCTTTATCTGCCCTTCAATTCTGAATGATAATTTTGCTGTGTAGAGTAATCTTGGTTGTAGGTTCTTTCCATTCATCACTTTGAATATTTCTTGCCATTCCCGTCTGGTCTGCATAGTTTCTGTTGAAAAATCAGCTGACAGTCCTTTGGGTGCTTGTTTGTATGTAACTGTTTTTCTCTTGCTGCTTTTAATATTGTCTCTTTGTCTTTTGCTCTTGGAATTTTAATTATGATGTGTCTTGGTATGGTCCTCTTTGGATTCCTTTTGTTTGGGGTTCTCTGCACTTCCTGGATTTGTAAGTCTATTTTTTTTCACCATGTGGGGGAAGTTTTCTGTCATTATTTCTTCTAATATGCTTTCAATATCTTGCTCTCTCTCTTCTTCTGGCATCCCCATCATTTTGATGTTGGTATGCTTGAAGTTGTCCCAGAGGCTTCTTACACTATCTTCAACTTTTTGGATTCTTTTTTCTTTTTTCTTTTCCGGTTGAGTGTTTTTTGCTTCTTTGTATTTCAAATCTTTGACTTGATTCTTGTGTTCCTCTAGTCTGCTGTTGGGTCTCTGTATATTATTCTTTATTTCAGTCAAGTGTATGTTTAATTTCTAGTTGGTCCTTTTTCATATCCTCGAGGGTCTTGCTAAATTTATTGGCCTTTTCTAGGAAATTCTTGATAAATCTTATAACTGTGGTTTTGAACTCTATATCCAGTTGTTTGTTTTCCTCCATTTCTTTTGTTTGTGATCTGTTTCTTTTTCTCCGCATTTTTCTGCTTCCCTGAGTTGATAGGGTGGCCTTATGTGCTAGATGTCCAACCTAGTTGGTTGGCCTCCCCAGTTACCTGAGGTGGACACTCTTGGTGCATCCCTTTGTGGACTGTGTGTATAGCCTTGATGTAGTTAAGTCTTAATTGTTTTTGATATCACTGGGAGGAATTGAAATGAAGACCAATTGACTGTGAGGATCAGTTGTGTCTATGCTGGGAGAACTTCTGTGCTGCAGACAGCCTTATGGGACCAGACTTGCAAAATTGCAAAAGCCTCTGTGCTCAGCTTGGATGGGGCAGAGTCTCAGGGCTGAGCAGGCAGTCTTGGCTTCCCATAAGCCCTGCCCTATGAGACCCCTGGGTCTTAGTGTCCCTTGGTAATTGCCCCAAGTACCTCTGAGAGAAAACTGCCCTTGACTTTGCCTGCTGCCAGACAGTCCACTTTCTCTCTCAATGAATCTGGATTCCCAGATTCTCTCTCAGAATTGGAGTTCAGTGCAGTTGGGAGCTTCTGACTCCCTCCTGCTAGGGAAAGCCAGCGGCAACCTCAGCAGTCATTCCTCTCTGCATGTGCACCTCCAGAGCCTTACCCGCCACAGCTCCCCTAAATCTCCGAGTCTCCATGTGCCTTTTTCTCTACCTGACAGTCCAGACTCCCCCTTATGAGCCTGGGTCCACAGGGTTTTGCCCGGATTTGGGGTTCAGTGCAGTCAGGAGCTTCCTTCTCCCTCCCTCCAGAGAAAGCCAGGCAGACACTCATCCGCCCTTCCTCTCTGCACACATGTCTCCATACCTCAGCCCTTTGCAACTCTTCTAATTCTCTGTTGAGCTTTTCTCTTTCCTTCTAGTTGTAGAATTTTTACTCAGCCAGCTTTCCTGTGGTTCTGGATGATGTCCATTCTATTTTTTAGTTGTAGTTTTGAAATTATTGTGCAAGGCAGCAGTTTAGGTGCTTACCTATGCTGCCATCTTGTCTTCTCTGAAATTTTTTGTTAGTAGAATCTACAACAAAATAAACAAATTAGACAGACTTACATTTCAATTCCATACTTATTATTCCATTTAGTGGCTGTATAATGCACTTAAAAATGGTAGAATTATGTACTGCTACTGTAGAGAGGATGATAAATAACACAAAGTGGGTAAACATCTTTAAAGTGATTGAGTTGAAAATTAATTTTAAGTTGTTTACATGATAAAGATTTATTTCTTAAATTTTTTTCTTGGGAATAAGCCTGCTTAGTAGTTCTGATCCAGAGAACTTGTATTCTTTTTTTTCTTTTTTTTGAGAACCTGTATTCTTATGTGCATATATTATGTGTTAAATCAATATTTCTTTACACATATCAAATAGTACGACAGAAGGATTTACTTGTAATTACTTCATCCAGTGGTATATACTTTTTGAAAGTATACAATATGAAGAACTTATATCAACACTTGTGTATTTAGTTAGCATAAATGTGAATTATTTTATAATTTTATTGTGTAAAAGTTGCTTAATTTTATTTTATGTATATTTTATATGATTTAAAATGTTTAATTTTTAAATGTTCAATGAATTTGTTAGAAACCTGAAATGGATTTTTTCTTACTGGAAGTTTTATTCCCCCTCTTTTTACCTTGGTATATATTATAGTAATAAATTATGTTGTCTAGTTTTCATACATATTTTATTTCTACAGGAGATAGGAACAGGTGGCACCTGCCAATGGAAGATATGCGGACTTAGTCCCACTACAACCTTAGCCATATATTTTGAGGTTGTCAATCAGGTATGACTCTTTATATTGGAATATTGAAATGTATATTTAAACAAGTACTTAATTTAGGCCATGATTTTTTTGAATTTTTTCTTCCAACAGTAAATATAACCCAAAGCTCATTTTATTTTGGAGTATTTCTTATTTTTTATTTTTCAAAACTAAACTTCCTTTGAGAGGACATAATGTAACAGAAAGAAATGTCAGGGAAACTGGCAAATGCCCAACCTTGGGCAACCCAATTTAGTCTCTGTTTTTGTTTTTAAATATTAAAATTGGAGCGTAAGTAAAATCTTAAATTTTGTCCTCCTTATGCGTTTTTGTAATTTGATATCTAGCTCCTAATTGGGACAAGATACATATATGTAATGATATGTGAATCTGACAAGAAGGCGACAAGAAGGATTCCCTCCTTATATGTTTTTTAAAATATGGAATTCTTAACAAATTTGTGTGTCATTATTGCACTTGGGGCCATGCTAATCTTCTTTCCATTTTAGTATGTGTGCTGCTGAAGCGAGCACAAGAAAGTTTAATATGTGAAAACACATAGAAAAAAATTACTAGGTAAAGATGCCAATATTTAGCCTAGCTGGTGTGCTCAGTGGTTGAGCATCAACTATTAACCAGGAGGTCACGGTGTGATTCTTGGTAAGGTCACATGCCCAGTTTCCAGGCTCTATTCCCTCGTATTGGCAGAAGGCAGCCAATCAATGATTCTCTTTCATCTTTGAGGTTTCTATCTCTCCCTCTTCCTTCCTCTCTAAAAATCAATAAAGTAAAAATTTTAAAAAGATTCCAATAACAAAAGATTTTTTTTGCTACAGGATGAAGTTATATTAAATCACATATATAATCATTTAATGTATAAATTACTGATTTATATACCAGTAGTTATTAGGCATAAAATGAATCATAGATAATTAACAGTCAGCCTTTCTAAGATAGGTATAAGATTTTTTTTTCCTAACAGTTAAAATTTGAGAAAAATATAATGGCTGTTATTGACCAAAACAAACAAACAAAATCAAAGCAAGAATATCACCAAAGGGCATGAAGTTTTCCTTTTAATTACTTGCTATTTCTTTCTGAGGATCATTATTATAATCATTACTCTATTCTCATTAATAGTTTTCTAGCCGAAACCAGTTTGGCTCAGTGGATAGAGTGTTGGCCTGTGGACTGAAAGGTCCCAGGTTCTATTCCGGTCAAGGGCATGTACCTTGGTTGTGGGCACATCCCCAGTAGGGGATGTGCAGGAGGCAGCTGATTGATGATTCTCTAAGATTGATGTTTCTAACTCTCTATCTCTCGCCCTTCCTCTCTGTAAAAAATCAATAAAATATATTAAAAAATAGTTTTCTATTGGTCATCTGTTCATCATGTGATTAGCTTCCTAAAAGTTCTGTTTTCATTTTACACTCAGGGGAGTATGACTTAGTTCAGTTTCTATTTCCTATTACTATTAGGCAAAATTACCTCATCCCTTTCCTTATCCATTAATTTCTTTACACTTCTCCCTTAATTTCTTTTTTCATATCCTTCTGAATTATGTATTACATGAAATTGATATCCTAGTTGAACTCCTATCCTTCATCATTTTCCCCCTTTACCAAATCCAATTCTCTTTTATGTGGCATATTACAACGTTTTGTATGTACTGTAAAAAACATCCTTCTAATCAATATTAGAATTTATTTTATTAGTGCTAGAATATGCAGTCAATGACTATATGACAACAACACAATAGATTTTACTTATTTTCACGCTTACTTTTAAACAGCATAATGCACCAATTCCTCAAGGAGGGCGTGGTGCAATTCAGTTTGTGACTCAGTATCAGCATTCAAGTGGGCAGAGACGCATTCGAGTGACCACCATTGCAAGGAAGTAAGTTGTATTTGTTAGAGATTTAATTTACATATCAACACTATTCTGGATTGTGCTCCCAAACTGGGTTCCTACTTTGAGTGATATCCATGTCTAGAAAATGAACATTTATGATTAATAGCTTTTTATTTCTTTCTAGCCCAGCTTATTTGCTAAAATACTCATTGGCAAGAATTACAAAGCAATTAAAAAATATATTCCTAAGGCACATTCAATAAAATATTCTTCTATTTATCTTATTCTCCTGAAGAGGAGGAGAAAAGCTAATATTATCCTGTTTTAAATGATAATAATAATAATAATAATAATAATATATTATATATTTATATACTTATATAATAATCATGAAATAATTAATAGCATTACTTTTCAATTGATAATAAAGTTCTTAGCTACTTTTATCATATTTATTTTCAAGTGTTAGTCATTTAATTCACTTATGAAACCTTTATTTAGCATCTGCTTTATAGACTGGGTACTTTTGGGAGAGGGTGTAGAATGCAAATGATGTGGACATTCTTGGTCTGTCTGCTATATGATTATGTGGGATAGACCAGTCCTCAAAATATCTATGGTAAAGAGCCAGTTTTAAAAAATTTCCCCCTCAATCCTTTGTAGATTAACACTTTTATTAAACTCTAGCAGCCCAGTGCACAAAATTTGTGAAGGGGTGGGTGTCCCTCAGCCCATCCTGCACTCTCTCCAATCTGGGACCCCTTGAGGAATGTCTGACTGCCCTCTCACAATCCAGGACTGCTGGCTCCTAACTGCTCACCTGCCTGCCTTCCTGAGTGCCCCTAACCGCTTCTGCCTGCCAGCCTGATCACCCCCTAATGATTCCCATGCCAGTCTTATTGATGTCTAACTGCTCCTCTGCCAGCCTGTTTGCCCCCAACTTCCCTCCTCTGCCAACCTGGTCACCCCTAACTGCTCTTTCCTGCAGGGTTGATTGCTCCCAACTTCCCTCCCTTGCAGGCTAGTCCCTCCCAACTGCCCTCCCCTGCTGGCCATCTTGTGTCCACATGGGGGAAGCCATCTTGTGTGTTGGAGTGATGGTCAATTTGCATATTACTCTTATTAGATAGAATAGAGGCCTGGTGCATGGGTGGGGGCTGGCTGGTTTGCCCTGAAGGGTGTCCCGGATCAGGGTGGAGGTTACCTAGGGGAAAGAGTGGCCTGGGTAAGAGGCCTTTGGTGGTTTGCAGGCCAGACACACACCCCGGCGACCCAAGTGGAGGCTCTAGTATCTGGAATTTATTTATCTTCTACAATTGAAACTTTATAGCCTGGAGCAGAGCCAAGCCTCCTGATTGCTCCATGGCAGCAACCATTACTGTTGGAATTTATTTACCTTATATAATTGAAACTTTTTAGCCTGGAGTGGAGGCCTAGGCCAGACAGGGCTGCAGAAGCTTGGCTTTCTCCACTGCCCGGGGCAACCCTAGCCTCCTGCTCTTCCAGCTCTGACTGCCACCATTCTTGTTGGAATTTATTTACCTTCTATAATTGAAACTTTGTACCCTTGAGTGGAGGCCTGGGCCCACCAGTGTGTGTGGAAAGCTTGGCTTCCTCCATTGCCAGGGAAATCCAAGCCTCCCTCCTGCTCTCTGTGGCTGCAGTAATCTTGGTTGGTGTTAATTTGCATACTCACTCTGATTGGCTGGTGAGTGTGACTGGTAGGTGTGGCTTGTGGGTGTAGCAGAGTGATGGTTAATTTGCATTTACTCTTTTATTAGAAAGGATAAGAAAATGAATTACTAGGAAAATGAAATTATAAAAAAATTCACTATTTTATGTCAGATTCATAAGACATAATTTATTTTGTTAAATTGCTCAGAAGTTTATAAAAATATACTCTCATTTTCAATTTTTAGCTCATGATGAGCTAGCACTGGGTACAAATACCACACTTTGACTAGCACTGGTCGAGACCACAAAGCAAAGTCTCCTAATAGTTAATATTATAGGGTAGTGTTTTGTGTAGCAAAGTTATATCCTATATTTGTTGAGATAGTTAACAGTTTCCAAAAGAAAGTAATTAGGCATAGACTGACATAACACTAGTTGGCAATTATTTGAAAATATTAAAAAAAAAAATTTGTCTATTTGAAGAAAATTAAAGCCCTGGCTAGGTAGCTCAGTTGATTAGATTGTTTTCTTGATATATGAAGGTTGCAGGTTCGATAAACAACAAATCTGTGTTTATCTTTTCCCCTTCCTCTCTCTCTCAAATCAATGAATTAAATAAAGAGAAAAATATTAAAAATAGAGGATGAAAAATTTTGAACATGTTACTGCCTGAATTTCCTTGGGATCTCTATTTACATCTTTGAGTCATGTAAAAATGATTCAGCTTTTCAGTAAGTCTATAAGTATTGCCAGTCTTGCTCAAAGTTAAGTTCATTAGAACTAAGTTCAGCTGAAGTATTATAAAATGCTATCAGTGAAATATTAAAACAAACAAAGAAACAAATAAAAACTGTTGCTGGGTCTATCAGGTTTAGATTGGATTTATAGAGCATGTTAATTTAATAACTTACTATTGTATACATGATATTAAAAATTTTCACTTTTAAATGGTTTTAGTCAGTGTATTCACCTGGAGAAAAAAAATACATAGTAATTTTAATTAGGTAATTTTTACCAGTGATAATTGAATTAAAGATCAATGACAGTAAATAACATGCTACTAAACTATGAATGGGTAAAGAATGAGATCAAGCAAGAAATTAAAAGATACCTTGAAACAAATGAAAATGAGAAAATAAAAACCCAAAATCTATGGGACACAGGGAAAGCATTCTTAAGAGGGAAATTCATGGCATTGCAGGCTTATCTCAAGAAACAAGAAAAATCTCAAATAAACAATCTAACTTAAATGTAAGATGTGAAACTATAAAAGTTTTAGAAGAAACCATAGGCAGTAAAATCTCAGCCATCTCTTATAGCAGTATGTTTACCCATACATCTCCTAGGACAAAGGAAAACTAAGGAGAAAATAAACAAATAGGACTATCAATACATAGAAAAAGCCAGGGACCAGAATGACCAGTGGCTATGACACCCACTGCGGCCAGTGAACCAGTCAATTAGGGGGCTGGGTGGCCTGTCAACCCCCCTGGAGCCCCTCCCCCAGTCAGGGGCAGGGCTGCCACCCAAATGCCTGCAGCCCCTCCCCCAGCCAGCTCCACCCTCTGATTGCCTCCCCACTTCAATTGGGGGTAGGGCTGGCCAGCCAACCCTCCATAGCCCCTCCCCTAGCTGCTGACCCCAATTGCCCCAACCCCATCCCATTTGGTGGCCGGGTAGGCCGGCCCACTGCCCATAGCCCCTTCCTATAGTCGGGCCCTCCCCCTGTCATCCCCCCAATTAGGGGTAGTGCCCACTGGCCAATCACCTGCGGCCCCAGCCCCCAACTAGCCCAGTCCTGATTGGCCAATCAGGGTGGACTGGCTGGCCAACCTCCTACTGTCTCCTTATCCCAACAGGCCAGACCCCACTTGTGCATGAATTCGTGCACTGGGCCTCTAGTATTAAAATAAAAAGCTTTTGTACTGCAAAAGGTGCCATGAACAAAATAACAAGAGCCCACTGTACGAAAGAACATATTTGCAATGATACACCTGATGAGGGTTTATTCTCCAAAATACATAGGGAACTCATACAACTTAACAAAAGGAAGACAAACAATCCAATTTAAAAATGGGCAAAGGACCTAAATAGACACTTCACCATAGTGGACATACAGAAAGCTAAGAGACATGAAAAAGTGCTCAAAGTCACTAATCATCCAAGAGATGCAAATCAAGATGACAATGAGATATCACCTCACACCTGTCAGAATGACTATTATCAACAAACAACAAGTGTTGGAGAGGTTGTGGAGGAAAGGGAACCCCAGTACATTGCTCCTGGGAATATAGGCTGATGCAGCCATTATGGAAAACAGTATGGAGTTGCCTAAAAAAATTAAAAATGGAACCTGCATTTGACTAAGTGCTTTCACTTTTAGGAGTATAGCCTAGGAAACCCAAAACATTCATCAGAAAGGATATATGTACCCCTATGTTAATAGCAGTGCAAGTTATAATAGCTAGGATTAAAATCAGCCTAAGTGCCTGTCAACAGATGAATGGATAAAAACTATGGTATATTTATATAATGGAATACTAGGTGGCAATAAAAAAGAAAGAACTCTTACCATTTACAACAGAATGGATGAACTTGGAGAGTATTATGCTAAGCGAAATAAGCCAGTCAGAGTAAGAGAAGTAGCTCATGATCTCACTCATGTACAATCTAATGAACCAAATAAACTGATGAACAAAAATAGACCCATAGACATAGAAACATGAACAGTCTGTCAAACACAGAAAGAAAGCAGGCGAGGGTAGATGGGAAGAGATCAATCAATGAACTTTTATGCATATATGTATAACTTGTAGATACAAACAATGGGTGTGATGGCCTGGCTGGGATGAATGGGAGTGGGCTGGAAGAGGTTAATGGGAGAAAAAGGAGGACCTATATAATATTTTCAACAATAAAGTTTAAAAAATATATAATAATAAAGTCATGCTTGTATATAAAAAAACAAGAACAATCTAACTCTACACTTAAAGGAACTAGAAAGAGAACATATAAAGCCCAAAGTGAGTAGAAGAAAGGAAATAATAAAGATCAGAGTAGAAATAAAGTCTAAAAATGAAGCAATCAGTGAAATCAAGAGTTGTTTCTTTGAAAAAGATAAATAAGATTGATAAACCTTTAACTAGACTTACCAAGAAAAAAGAGAGAGGCTCAAATAAATAAAATCAAAAGAGAAGTAACAACTGACACTAAAGAAATTCAAAGGACTGTAAGAAAATATTATGAATAACTATATGCCAACAAAATTGGACAACCTGTGTGAAATGGGTAAATTCCTGGAAACATACAGTCTTCCAAAACTGAATCTAGAAGAATCAGATAATCTGAATAGACAGAGCATAACTAGTGAAATTGAAGCAATAATAAAATCCAACAAACAAAAATCCTGGATCTGATGGCTTCAAAGGTAAATTTTACCAAATATTGAAAGAAGAACTAACCCATCCTCAAACTATTCCAAAAAATTTAAGAGGAGGAAACATTTCCCAGGTCTTTTTATGAGGCCAACATGATGCTAATTCCAAAATTAGATATAGACATTAGAATGAAAGAAAATTATTGGTCAGTATCCCTGATGAACATAGATGTTAATGTCCTCAAAAAGATATTAGTAAACCAGATCCAGCAATACATTAAAAAGATACTACATGCTCAAGTGGGATTTATTCCAGGTATACAATCTGGTACAATATCTATAAATCAATAAACTTGATATATCACTTAAACAGAATGAAGTTTAAAAACCACATGATCATATCAATAGATGCAGAAAAAGCATTTTATAAAATCTAAACTCTCAGAGAAGTAGGAAAAGAGGAAACATACCTCAACATAATAAAGGCTATACATAAACCCACAGCTAACATCATACTCAGTGGGTAAAAACTATAAGCGTTTGTCTTAAAATCCAGAACAAGATAGGGATGTCTACTTTCACAAATCTTATTCAACACTAGAGAACCAGTGCACGAGATTCATGCACTGGGTGGGGGCGGGGCACTCAGCCCAGTCTGTACCCGCCTGCAGTCCGGAGCTCTTGCAGTCCAGGGCCCTTCACTTCTATGTTGAGCATCTGCTCCCTGGTAGTCAGTGCATATCATAGCGACCAGTCATTCCACTGTCATATTCCACTGTCAATTTGCATATTACACTTTTATAATGTAGAATAGTACTGGAAGTGCTAGCCACAGACAGCAGTTAGACAAGAAATAAAAGGCATCCAAATTGAAAAGGTAGAAAACTCATTATTTGGAGATGACATGATACTGTATAAAGAAAGCCCTAAAGATTCCACTGAAAAACTACTAACACTGCTAAATGAACTCAGTAAAGTAACAGGATACAAAATAATTATCCAGAAATCAATTGCATTTATATACATCAAAATGAAACTAAGAAAACAAAACATAACACCTATTTACAACTGCATTAAACAAAAATCCCTAGGAATAAATTTAACCAAGGATGTAAAAGACCTGTCCTTGGAAATTAAGACACAGAACAGAGGAATTGAATAAAATAGAAATAAGTTAAAACATATAACATGTTTATGGATAGGAAGAATTAACATCATTAAAATGCCCATACTACAAAGCAATCTAAATTCAACGCAATTCATATCAAGATATGAATGGCATATTTCACAGAACCAGAACAAATATTCCAAAAATTTGGACCCAGAATAGCCACAGCAATCTTGAGAAAAAAAGAAGAAAGTTGGAGGAATCATGCTACCTAATATCAAAATATATTACAAGGCTATAGTTATCAAAACAGCATGATACTGGCATTAAAACAGACGTAAAAATCAGTGGAACAGAATAGAGAGCCCAGAAATAAACCCATGCCTTTATGGACAATTAAAGGCTAGACAAAGTAGGAAAGAACATATAATGGAGTAACTATAGTCTCAATAAATGGTGTTTGGAAAATTGGATATAAACATGCAATAGACATATAGGAAAGAACATATAATGGAGTAACTGTAGTCTCAATAAATGGTGTTTGGAAAATTGGATATAAACATGCAAAAACATGAAACTAGATTAGGGGTGGGCAAACTTTTTGACTCGAGGGCCACAATGGGTTCTTAAACTGGACCAGAGGGCCGGAACAAAAGCAACCTGACCATGCTGGCACTCTCATCTTGGGCTGCTGGTGAAGGAGCGGAGGGGAGAACAAGAGTACCCTTCACTCTTTCGGCTCCGCGGGCTGGATAGAACAGCCGAACGGGCCGGATTTGGCCGTGGGCCATAGTTTGCCCACGGCTGAACTAGACCATCTTCTCACATTATACACAAGAATAGCCTCCAAATGGATTAAAGACTTAAATGTTAGACTCAAAACCATAAAAATCCTAGAAAAAAACAACACATTGGCAGTGAAATCTTGGACATTTCTCGTAGTGATTATATATATATATATATATATATATATATATATATATATATAGTTGATGTATTGCTGCTAGCAATGGAAACAAAGGAACAAAGGAAAAAAGTAAACAAATTCGACTGAATAAAACTAAAAAGTTTGCACAGCAAAGGACATCATCAACAAAATGAATAAACACCTCACTGATTGGGCTAACATATTCACCAATGACACATCTGATAAGGGTCCATAGCCAAAATTTATAACAGACTAAGAGAACTCAGCGCCAAAAAACCACACCTATAATTAAATACCAAATGGGCAAAGGACCTGAATAGATATTTTTCCAAAGAGCACGTGCAGGCCGATGGGCAAATGAAAAGATGTTCAATCTCACTAGTCGTCAGAGAAATAAATGCAAATTAAAGTACAATGAGATATCACCTCACAACTGTCAGAATGGCTGTCATCAATAAATCAATAAACAACTGTTTATGAGGATGTGAGACCCCTTGTGCACTGTTGGTAGGAATGCAGATTGGTGCAGCTATTGTAGAAAGCAGTTAACTCAAAAAATTTAAAATGAAACTAATTGCTATATGATCAGCAATTCCACTTCTGGGAATATGTCTGAAGACTTCTGGAACATGGATTCAAAAGAATATATGCACTACTATATTTATTGCAGCATTATTTACAATTGCCAAGATTTAGAAGCAGCCCAAGTTCCCATCAGTAGGTGAGCATCTACACAATGGAATACTACATGGCTGTAAAAAAGAAGGAAATCTTCCTTTTTGCAACAACATGGATGGAACTGAATAGTATTATGCTAAGTGAAATAAGCCAGTCAGAGAAAGACAAATACCATGTGATTTATATGTGAAATCTAATGAACAAAATAAACTGACAAAGAAAATAGAAACAGACTATAGATAGAGAGAACAGACCAATGGCTGTCAGAGGGGAGGGAGTTTGGGTGCTGGGTCAAAAAGGTGAAAGGATGAAACAAACAACAACACCACTTTGTAGCCTGGCTAGTGTGGCTAAGTTGGCTGGAGCATCCTCCCATACACCAAAAAGTGGTGGGTTTGATTCCTGGTCAGGGGACATCTAGATAATACTGGAATTGTAAAATATTGGAGTAATTGTATGTACCTTTTAAATTAAAATATGTGTGATAGCCCAACTACAATATTGTGAATATAATAATTTAGAAGCATTTCTGTGTTTTCTTCTTGTCTTTAGCTGGGCAGATGCTCAAACTCAAATCCAGAATATTGCTGCATCTTTTGACCAGGAGGCTGCTGCCATTCTTATGGCTAGACTGGCAATATATAGAGCAGAAACAGAGGAAGGGCCAGATGTGCTTAGATGGCTAGACAGACAGCTCATTCGACTGGTATGTAGTGAACATTGTGCTTTTCTAAATCTGTGTGTGCTTTTATCTGTAGTAAATATTTGTTGCTGATAATCTTTTTTTTTTTTTTTTAAAAAACATTTATTTATTTATTTATGTTTTATGTTTAATAAATCTTTACTGTTCACATTATTACAGTTGTTCCTCTCCCCCTCCCCCCCAGAACTCCCCTCCACTGGTTCCTATCTTCCCTCTGCCCCTCCCATTGTCCTCATCCATAGGTGTATCATTTTTGTCCAGTCTATTCCCACACCCCCAACACCCCTGGCACTCCCTTCCCCCCGAGAATTGTCAGTCCACTCCCTTTCTTTATCCCTGATTCTATTATATTCACCAGTTTATTCTGTTCATCAGATTTTTTTATTCACTTGATTTTAGATTCATTTGTTGGTAGCAATGTATTTGCTCATAATTTTTATCTTTACCTTTTTCTTCTTCCTCTTCTTAAAGAATACCCTTCAGTATTATATACTGGTTTGGCAGTGATGAACTAGTTTAGCTTTTTCTTTTTTTCTTTTTAAAATATATTCTATTGATTTTTTTATAGAGAGGAAGAGAGAGGAATAGAAAGCCAGAAACATCGATGAGAGAGAAGCATCGATCAGCTGCCTCCTGCACACCCCACTCTGGGGACACACAACCAAGGCACATGCCCCTGACCGGAATCGAACCCAGGACCCTTAAGTCCGTAGGACAACACTCTGTCCACTGAGCCAAACTGGTTTTGGCTACTTTAGCTTTTTCTTATCTGTGAAGCTCTTTATTTGAAACTTCAATTCTGAATGATAGCTTTGCTGGTAGACTAATCTTGGTTGTAGGTTCTTGCTGTTCATCACTTTGAATATTTCTTGCCACTCCCTCTGTCCTGCATAGTTTCTGTTTAGAAATCAGCTGACAGTCGTATGGGTGCTCCCTTGAAGGTAATTAACTGTTTTGCTCTTGCTGCTTGTAAGATTCTCTCTTTGTCTTTTGCTCTTGGCATGTGTCTTGGTGTGATCCTCTTTGGATTCCTTTTGTTTGGGTTTCTCTGTGCTTCCTGGACTCTTAGTCTATTTCTTTCCCCAGGTGGGGGAAGCTTTCTGTCATTATTTCTTCAAATAGGTTTTCAATATCTAGCTCTCTCTCTTCTTCTGGCACCCCCATAATTCAGATGTTGGTATGCATGAAGCTGTCCCAGAGGCTCCTTACACTATCTTCATATTTTTGGATTATTTTTTTCTTTTTGCTTTTTTGGTTAGGTGTTTTCTGCTTCTTTATATTTCAAATCTTTGACTTGATTTTTGGGATCCTCTAGTCTGCTGTTGGATCTCTGTATGTTATTCTTTATTTCAGTCAGTGTATGCTTAATTTCTCTTTGTTCCTTTTCATATCCTCGAGGGTCTCACTAAATTTATCAGCTGTTTCTAGAAGATTCTTGAGTAGCCTTATAATCGTGGTTTTGAACTCTGTATCAAGTAGTTTGTTTTCCTCCATTTCTGTCATTTGTGACCTGTTTCTTTGTCTCGGCATTTTGGATGCTTCCCTGTGTTAATAGAGTGACTTTGTGTGCTAGGGATCCTATAGGGCTCACTGACTCAGCCTCCCCAATTACCTGAGGTGGATACTCTTGGTGCATTCCTTTGTGGGCTGTGGGCACAGTCTTGTAGTTAAGCCTTGATTATTGTTGGTATCACTGGGAGGATTTGAGCTCCAGGCCAATTGGCTGTGATGATCAGTTGTGTTTATAGTGAGAGAAATTCTGTTCTGGAAGACTTGCTTCAGTGGGGCATTGGTGTTCACTGAGTCTGCCCCCTGATGTGTTCCTTATGGATCTGAGGAGTTGTGATCTGGATGGTCCCACTCTGACCACTGTTGGTACACTGGCTCTTGGCTCTCCAAGAAGGTGCAAATTTAACTTCTGCCTGAGGCCACCCAGCAGGAGCTACGGAGAGATCTGCAGATTCCTCTTCTTTGTTTGAGGTTTGGAGGTGCCCAAATGAGGCTCAGCTGTGAATCAATGCAAGCTACTGTGGAGCTTTGAGCCTTTTTTGGAAGTTTTGGTGTTCTCTGACCCAGATACTGTTTGTTAGGTAATTTTAGATCGCAAAGGGCCAGGCCATTCATATACAAAAGCCTCTGTGAACAGCTGGGGTGGGTTGTAAATTGGGTGGGCAGGGTCTCAGGGAATCAACAAGGCAGAGTAAACAGCAATGGCTGACCTTAAGCCCTGCCCTAAGTGGTCCCCGGGTCTCAGTGTCCTTTGGTAATTGCTGCAAGCTCCTTTGATAGAAAGCTATCCTTGTGTTCTGGCCCGATGCCAGACAGTCCAGTCCCGTTCCCCCCCCCTACCTTAATGAGTCTGGGTTCCCAGAGTGTCTCCTGGAACTGGAGTTCAGAGCCATCGGGAGCTTGTGTCTCCCTCTCGATTGAAAAAGACAACAATGTACTCAATTGCCAGCCCTTTTTGTGCACACGCCTCTGTACCTCTGTTATTTACTTCCACACCTCCTCTTGAGTCTCAGTGTGCTGTTATCTTCCCTTCTAGCTGTAAAATTTCCACTCACCCAGTCTTCCTGAGGCTCGTGATGATGTCCATTTAGTCTTTTAGTTGTAGTTTTGAAATGGTTGTGCAAGGCAGCAAGTTCAGGTTTTTACCTATGCCATCATCTTGATTTCTCTCCCTTATGTTTTATTTTAATAGAATCCTATGTAAAATAGAAAATATGTATATTTAATAAATGTGATTTGTTGCTCTGATATTGCCTTTTTTCACATCTTTTCAAGGTATTAGATATTGTAGGTCAGCACTATTCAAGAGAACTTTCTGCAGTGGTGAAAATACCTATAGTTTGCATTGTTCATATGGAACTATTACCTACATGTGGCTATAGAGTTCTTCTAATACTGAGGTGGGCAAAAGTGGGTTTATAGTTGTGAGTATGTGAAACAGTATATCCTTTTGTTACTTATTAATTTGTGTATTATTTATTTTTATTACAACTATAAACCCATTTTGCCAACCCCTGTATGACTGTTGCAACTGAGGAACTGAATTTTTTAAAAAAATTTAATTACTTTAAATTACTACATGTAGGTAGTGACTATCATATTGGACAGTGAAGATTATTATCTTAATCTATAAGTTTCACCAGTGAAGTATAATTAGGAAACATTGGAGCCTGCCATACTCTTAGATAGCAAGATTTGTTTTTTAAGGATTGGCTCTACAACTATAGCATTTCTATTCTTTGGATAACAGTGGGTCTGAAGTGATTTTTCCTGGAAGCCAAAAGATGTGATCAAATCAATTATGCCTTTTTATATGCCCTATGAGGCATAGATAAACACATGAATCATATAGTACTTCTGAAATTCAAATAAATTCCTTTGGTTGTAATAAATCTTTTAATAAGTCTATAGGTAATATTCCAATTTTAGCCTATATCAAATGTCTGCCTCCTAAAGGATAATAGCTTTTTAAAATAGAATATATATAGGCTACAATTTTAATTGTATGCCAGAAATTATGTTACTGACATGTTTTATTTGATTTAGTGTCAGAAATTTGGAGAGTATCACAAAGATGATCCAAGTTCCTTCAGATTTTCAGAAACTTTCTCCCTTTATCCACAGGTGAGTAAGTAAAAGGTCTGTGTTCTTTGTGTTGATAATAGTGTTGGGTCTCACTTTCCTTATTGACTTTTATTACTCAACTTACAAAGCCTATTGTATTGGGTTATTCTTTTGGTTAGGTAAGTTTTGCGATAGCTAAGAAATTAATACTGTGCTGTGAGTAGTCAGTGAAAAAAAGTATATATTATTTTTATGTTTTCCTTGAAAATAGTCATTAAATTGTGGTGAATAAAAATCTATACAAAAGCCCTATTATGGAATAGAATTAGAGGTAGATATAAGGGGTCTAATTACAGAGGTACCAAAAGAACTTCATCTGAAGTGGTTCAACCAATCAACTAGTCTTAGAGCATGGTATCAGTACCCAAGAACAGTTTTATGGAGATATACCAGATAAATAAAAAATAAGCTAATTTGATTTATCTTACTGAAGTTTTTCATTTGGGCAGTGGAATCTATCTATTGTGTTGATAGATATTTTTAAAAGTCTAGGTTACTTATATGAGTAACAGATAACATTTATTCAACTAAGTACTATGTGCAAGAAACTTTAGGAGAATAAAGATGACTGATTTGGATCCCATTTTTTTATACTTCTAAAATTATTATTATTATTCTTGCCATTATAATCAAGTTTGATACTAATATTTTAGTAAATAAAGTAGGAGTATAATAGTTTGCAGCCAGGAAGGGTGTAGGATCCCTTGAAAAGGTAAAAATCAAGGATCTGGGTACGAGAGTCTGCCAGACCTCTAAGCCCAGATGGTCAGAGGGAACCCGCACAGCACCAAACCGCATCCCTGGGGACAGGCACAATGTCTGACTGTGGAAAGAAGGGCCATAGGACTGCTGGACCGCAGGGAATTCTAGAACTGGGTCCATAGTTACAAAAGGCCGAACCCAGAGATTGCAGCCTAAAGGGCAGGCCAGACTGCACCGCATCGGCAGGAGAGGAACACACAGAGACCCAGTCTTTCCCCTCTCTGTGGCCTGAGCCTTTCTTCACTGAATCTAGTTCATAGGACCTTTCGGATATAGAAACTTACCCATGGCTGAGGTGAGGGAGAAGGTGTGGACTCTTGGAGTCAGGGGAGAGTGGCAAGGCCCAGGAGAAGTGGCAGTGAGTCTGGTGCTGACTCATACCTGAGCCCAGGATCTGGGCAGCCATTTTGTCCTGAAGAGATAGCCCCTCCCTCCAGTTTCCAGGCAACCAGATACAGCCACACCCAGATTCTAACCTGAATGGCACAAAGGATTTAAAAAAAAAAATCTAAATAGTCCCTGAGAGTCCAAAAGGACTGGCCTAAAGTCAGTACATAAGAGTGGGATCTTGAGCCAGCCACTTAAGGAATGACACTTTTCCATTTTTATTATTATTTTACTTCTTTTTTTTCTTCGTTTTCCTTTGTTTCCCTGTTTTTATTTGTTGCTTTATTTTCTATTTCTTTAAGCATTATTTTTCTATCACTCTATTTTTTTTTTATTTGCTATTTTTAATTTTTTATACCATTTTTTAAATCAAATTTTTTTTGTAAATTTAGTATTACTAGACACCTAGTGCACAAAATTCATGCAGAGGGGGGTGGCATGTCCCTCAGCCCAGCCTTCACCCTCTCCAATCTGGGACCCCTCTAGGGATGTCCAACTGCCCATTAGGCCTGATCCCACTAGGCATCTAAATCAGCAAAGAAAAAGCAATCCTAACTGACTCATTGGATCAGGTGTACTTAATTGACATTGTCAGATTATTTTACCACAAAGTTACAAATATATGTTCTTCTCTAGTGCACATGGGATATTTTCAAAAATAGACCATATTTTGAGTCAAAAGCAAAGTCTCCCCAAATTCAAGAGGATTGAAATCACATCAGTCATTCTTTCATACCACAATAGCATAATATTAGAAATAAACTACAATAAAAACAGGCCAAAAAATTCAAATACTTGGAAGATGAATAGCATGTTATTAAACAGTGCTTGGGTTACCAAAAGAGATCAAAGAAGAGATTAAAAACATCCTGGAAACTAATGACAATAAAAGCATAACAATCCTGAGTGGAAAGTTTATAGTGCTACAAGCCTACTTCAAAAAACAGAAAAAATAGTATAAATCATATAACTCTACAACTCAAAAATTAGAAGGAGAGCAACAAGAAAAGCCCTGAGTGAGCAGAAGGAAGGAGATAAAGATTACAGCAGAAATAAATGACATAGAGACCAAAAAATTAAAAATTAAATACAAAAGATCAATGAAACAAAGAGCTGGTTCTTTGAAAGGATAAACAAAATGGATGAACCTCTAGCCAGGCTCACCAAGAAGCAAAGAGAGAAGACCCAAATAAACAAAATCAGAAATGAGAGAGGTGAAATAACAACAGACCCCACAGAAACACAAATGACTGTTAAAAAATACTATGAACAACTCTATTCCAATAAACTAGACAACCTAAAGGAAATGGACATATTCCTAGAAAAATACAACCTTCCAAAACTCAATCAGGAAGATTCTAAAAATCTCAATAGGCCGATAACTATGGAAGAAAATGAAGCAGTCATCAAAAAGCTTCCAGCAAACAAAAGCCCAGGGCCAGACGGCTTCACAGGGGAGTTATACGAAATATTCAAGGAAGAACTAAAACCCATCTTCCTCAGACTATCCCAAATAATTCAAGAGGAAGGAACACTTTCAAGCTCCTTCTTTGAAGCCACCATTACCCTAATATCAAAATCAGATAAAGACAACACAATGGAAGAGAATTATAGGCCAGTTTCCTCATGAACATAGATGCCAAAATCCTCAACAAATTTTTAGCAAATCGGCTCCAGCAGTATATCAGAAATATCATACACCATGACCAAGTAGGATTTATCCCAGGGATGCAAGGATGGTACAATATCCACAAGTCAATAAATGTGATACATCACATAAACAAATTGAGAGATAAAAATCACATAGTCATATCAATTGATGCAGAAAAACCATTTGACAAAATCCAACACCCCTTCTTGATCAAAATACTCAGAAAGGTGGGAATAGAAGGATCATACCGCAACATAATAAAAGCTATATATGAAAAATCCATAGCCAACATCATACTCAATGGGCAAAAACTAAAACCATTTCTCCTAAGAACAGAAACAAGACATTTCCCCACTCTCACCACTTCTGTTCGACATAGTACTGGGAGTATATAGCCATTGTGATCAGACAAGAAGAAGAAATAAAAGGCATCCAAATTGGAAAAGAAGAAGTAAAACTGTCCTTATTCGCAGATGACATGATACTGTACAAAGAAAACCCTAAAGACCATCAAAAAATTATTAGACTTAATAAATGAATTCGGCAATGTAGCAGGATACAAAATTAACTCCAAGAAATCTACAGCATTTCTGTACACCAATAATGAATTTACAGAAAGAGAGACTAAAAAATCCATTTACCATCACACCAAAAAAATTAAGATAACTAGGATTAAACTTAACTAGGGAGGTAAAAGTCCTATACATGGAAAATTACAGGACACCGAAGAAAAAGAGATAGAGGAATATATAAACAGATGGAAGAACCATGTTTGCGGATTGGTAGAATCAAACATAATTAAAATGTTCATACAACCCAATGCAATCTATAGGTTCAATGCATTCCCCGTTAAAATACCAATGACGTATTTTGCAGACTTAGAATGAACTTTCCAAAAATTCATCTGGAATAATAAAAGACCCTGAATAACTGCAGCAATCCTGAGAAAGAAGAACAAAGTAGATGGGATCTCAATACCAGATATTAAGCTGTATTACAAAGCCACTGTTCTCAAAACAGCCTGGTACTGGCACAAGAACAGACATATAGATCAATGGAATAGAATAGAGAACCCAGAAATCGACCAATGCCACTATGCTTAATTAATATTTGACAAAGTAGGCTTGAGCATACATTTGAGTCAATTCAGTCTCTTCAATAAATGCAGTTTGGAAAATTGGACAGATACATACAAAAGAAATGAAACTAGACCACCAACTTACACCATACACAAAAATAAACTCAAAATGGATAAAGGACTGCCCTAACCGGTTTGGCTCAGTGGATTGAAAGGTCCCAGGTTCGATTTTGATCAAGGGCATGTACATTGGTTACGGGAACATCCCCAGTAGGAGGTGTGCAAGAGGTAGCTGATCAATGTCTCTCTCTCATCGATGTTTCTAACTCTCTATCCCCCTCCCTTCCTCTCTGTAAAAAAATCAATTATATATATATATATATATATATATATATATATATATATATATATATTTAAAAATGGATAAAGGATTTAATCATAAGATGGGAAACCATAAAAATACTAGAGGAATCCACAGGCAGCAAAAAATCTCAGTCATATGCTGAAACAATTTCTTCACTGATACTTCTAGGGCAGTTGTTGGCAAACTCATTACTCAACAGAGCCAAATATCAACAGTACAATGATTGAAATTTCTTTTGAGTGCCAAATTTTTTAAACTTAAACTTCTTCTAATGCCATTTCTTCAAAATAGACTGACCCAGGCCATGGTATTTTGTGGAAGAGCCACACTCCAGGGGCCAAACAGCTCCATGTGGGTTGCTAGCTGCAGTTTGCTGACCAAGGTCCTAGGAAAAGTGGAAGCTAAAGAGAAAATATACAAATGGGACTACATCAAAATAAAAAGCTTTTGCACAGCAAAAGAAACCATCAACAAAACAACAAGAAAGCCTACTGCATGGTAGGACGTATTTACCAATGTTATCACCAGTAAGGGCTTAATCTCCAACATTTACAGGGAACTCATACAACTTAACAAAAGGAAGATAAACAAACCAATCAAAAAAATGGTAACGGACCTCATAGATACTTTTTGAAAGAAGACAGAAGGAAGGCCAAGAGGCATATATAAACCTGCTCAGTCACTAATCATCCGAGAGATGCAAATCAAAATGACAATGAGATACCATCTCACTCTTGTCAGAATGGTTATCATCAACAAATCAACGAAAGACACGTGCTGGTGAGGATGCAGAGAAAATTGTACTGTACCCTCGTGTACTACTGGTGGGAATGAAGACTGGTGCAGCCTCTGTGGAAAACAGTATAGAGTTTCCTCAAAAAACTAAAAACGGAACTCCCATTTGACCCAGTGATCTCACTTCTAGGAATGTATTTTAAGAAACCAGAAATACCCATTAGAAAGGATATATGCACTCCTATGTTCATAGCAGCACAATTCACCATTGCTAAGATTTGGAAACAGCCTAAGTGCTCATCAGCAGATGAGTGGATTAGAAAACTGTGGTCCATCTACACAATGGAATAGTACGCTGCAGTATTAAAAAAGTCCTTACCATTTGCAACAGCATGGAATGGAACTAGAAAGAATTATGCTAAGTGAAATAAGCCAGTCAGAGAAAGATAAATATCACATGATCTCTCTCATTTATGGAATATAATGAACAATATAAACTGATGAACAAAAATAGATCCAGAGACAGGGAAGCAGCAATCAGACTGTCAAACCTCAGAGGGAAGGTAGGGGAGGGGAGGGATAAGGGGGAGAGATAAACCAAAGAACTTGTATGCATGCATATAAGCCTAACCAATAGACACAGGCAAAAGTGGGGTGAGTGCATGAATGGGAGAGGGATGTAAGGGTAATGGGGGAATAAAGACACATATGTAACCCCTTGATCAATAAAGAAATTAAAAAAAATAAAGTAGGAGTATAAAAATGGCCATAATCTATAAGGAATGCTCACATCCCAGAAGAAAGGACAGGTCAGTAAGAGCCCAAAATTTCCCCGGTCTTTAAGTGGAAAGGAATAACATCACATCTTCAAAAGAGGCTTTTCTCAGACAAAGTTAGTAAGACCTCTGTAAGCCTATTGATCTGATGCTGTTCCTGGAAGAAAAAAAACAAAAACGTCCAGGCGTCAGCAGCAGCCAGAGTTGGACTCTGCCACCAGAGTTCTGCTGGGAGGCGATGGGTGCCACTGATGTTGCAATACACTGTGAGGACCAATCTTGATGCCATTTGCCTCTCATTTTGGACATCAAATAAACCCTGCTGGATCTTCGTGTATATTTCTTTGGCTGTGTTAATGAAGGTCTCTTCAACATTGCAGGCTTCTTTGGCTGAAGTTTCCATGAATATATATATATGTCTATGCTCTTGAGCAAAGGGTTCCTCTTCTTCCCATCCCTGTGGGACTCTCAGTTATTCTTATTCCCAACATGATAACCATGTTGGAATTAGAGTGCTGCCAGGCATCCTCTAACCATGAGGTCAGTAGGTTGATGGTTTCACGTCTTGTAATATCGTACGTACACCAGCAATGCTCCAGCTGCTCCCCTGTAGTAGGAATGGTGATAGAATGGAAGGATTCTTGCCCAGCCGTATTCCAGGTTTGCAGTTTGATTTGTCTTCCATCAATGTTGACCATACGGCCCCCAAACTCCACACCTATGGTGAGGTTGTGGACAGGCTGGAACCACTTGTCTGTAAACTGCAGGAGACATGACTTCCCCCACACCAAAAAGGAGGACGCACATTCTAGCCTTCATGTAGCCTGGGAGCAGTTGTGGATCCCATTTTTAAGGAGCTCTCAATCTGAAGGGTGAGATTGCATAATTGAAAATGAGAAATGGTATGAGAGATATATAGAATTTAAAGGAAACTGGAAGGAATCCTTCTAAATGGGCGGTTAGTTACATATTTATGTTTTGGTTTTTTTTTTAAATCCTCACCCGAATATATTTTTTCATTGATTTTTAGAGAGAGTGGAAGAGAGAAGGAAAGACAGAGAGAAATAAAGATGTAAAACACATGGACTGGTTGCCTCCTACAGGTGCCCTGACCAGGGTTTAGGCTGGGGAGGAACCTGCAACTGAGTTATGTGCCCCTGAATGGAATGAAACCCAGGACTCTTTGGTGTGTAGGCTCTATCCACTGAGCCAAACTGGCTAGGCCAGTTAGTTTCATATTTATAGAAGAGGTGGCTTTTTTGCTCAGCCTGGAACGATGATTAATAGTAATAAGCAGGAATTCAAATTTTTGCTTATGAAAATTTTGTTTAAAGCCTCAATTTTTGCCAAAACCAGTTTGGCTCAGTAAGTAGAGCGGCGGCCTGCGGACTGAAAGGTCCTGGGTTCGATTCCGGTCAAGGGCATGTACCTTGGTTACGGGCACATCTCCAGTAGGGGGTATGCAAGAGGCAGCTGATCGATGATTCTCTCTCATCGATGTTTCTAACTCTCTATACCTCTCTCTTCCTCTCTGTAAAAAAATCAATAAAATATATATTTTTAAAAGCCTCAACTTTTCAGAGCTCCTCTTACAAAAAATGTTTTCTTGATCTGTAACATAGAAACTCCATGTTTACAGAGAGAGACTTCCCTAGATTTCTGGTGAAGTTTTAAAGAACTGGGAAAAGGCAGAGTCCTCTTAAGGCAGGCAAAAACCCTTGCTGTGTTGGGAATTCTTAGGCCTCATCTCCATAGCAGAAACTAATGGAAAAGAAAATGAGAGTATTAGCTTAAGCATTTGACTAAATTCACACTTTCTTTTCTCTTCCTACTTTATACCTTCTCTTTAAGCTTTTAGATTCTGAGAAATCTGGGTATCCCATCTTTTCCCCTCTTGTGGGAAATATAGACCAGAAGACTCAGAAAGACTTTTCTGCTTTGGGTTTTCAAAGCTGATGATCTAAAAGATGACATAGACTAAATTTAATGGAGGTCTTTTTATCATTTACTCATTCCTATGAATAAACAGGATTGGGTGAAATGGTAAGGGATGAGAGAACGCCTCAGTACATTAGACAAAGGAATGAGAATTTCATTCAGTGAGTGGCCTGTGTTGGGAGAAAGAAATGTGGAGTGAGTTTTTTTCGGGAGCAACATGAAGACACTTGAGACCTGAGGGCCGAAAGAAGGTGAAAGAAGTAACTGAAAGATAAATGGGTGGGAGTACTTTGGAACCCATCCTATTGATTGTATCAAAGACCATTTGATGTGTCAGAGGACAGTGGAGCTGTCCTTCATTCAGGTTTAACTCCCCCCTCTCTGACATCTTTCATATGAGGAGTGAGTGGAAGGGGAAAGAATAAATGAAACGCTGTAGGGAATGTTACCTAGAGATAAGGAAGACCTTCAATATTAAGAAACAAGTGGGTATAAGTAAGTCTTTTTTAAAAACCAGTACAGACTCTTCCAGTGCAATTTGTGGGAATTTCACAAAAAGCAGAAAATTTGTTAATCTATTTTATATTCTCTTAGAGTATTGTGATTGTGTTAATGAATAATAATAATAAAAAGCCTAGAGATGTCGTCAGAGAAATGAGGGATAAAAACAAATAATGCTGATATACATCACCTGGCATCAGCCTCTGAAAAACTTAAATCTGAGCTAGAGGTTTTTGTCTCTAATTTTGTTTTTCTTTTGAGTCACCTCTTTTACTTTAATATTTTAATTGTTGAATTACATTTTCAAGTAACTGATAAGTATGAATAAGATTCTTAGGAATATAATTCTCAAGGCTGTTATAATTTGTTTTATTGTGGTTTTAACAGTTGTAATCAAATGCTTTTTTTTTGTAACAGTAAACTCCTATTACAATATTAAAATCATTAAAAAACTGTCTCACTTGTTTTATCTTGTAGTTTATGTTTCACTTAAGAAGATCTCCTTTCTTGCAAGTTTTTAACAATAGCCCTGATGAGAGTTCATACTATCGTCACCATTTTATGCGTCAAGACCTGACCCAATCTCTAATCATGATTCAACCTATTCTGTATGCATATTCTTTTAGTGGACCACCAGAGGTAAGAGGGGCATAAAAAATTGGTTTTGTTTCGGTGATGTGTGCCACTAGAAAGTGAAAACAACAAACGTTTTCTTGAAACACAGTACTAAATATAAGAATTTAATTCAAGAATAATTGTTAAGTTATTAATTTATTTTAAATATTTATGAGTGCTTACCATGTGCTAGAGTCCATGCTAGGGCATATTAGGAAATCATTAAACAAATAATGAGACAGTAAGATAGAAGAGACTTTTAAGATCATTTTGTCCAGTCATTTGGATGATTAAATTCTCTACAGTTTATGATTCTTTTTAAAAATATATATATTTTTTGATTTTTTTACAGAGAGGAAGGGAGAGGGATAGAGAGTTAGAAACATCCATGAGAGAGAAACATCGATCAGCTGCCTCCTGCACATCCCCTATTGGGGATGTACCCGCAAGCAAGGTACATGCCCTTGACCGGAATTGAACCTGGGACCTTTCAGTCCACAGGCTGACGCTCTATTTACTGAGCCAAACCGGTCAGGGCAGCTTACGATTCTTATATTTTTAACAATATAAGAAATCATTGTCTAGCAGTGACAATGATTCTAGAATCTGTAGTTTATTCCAGAGTGTAGTATCTTTACCAAAACCTCTTGCTTTAATATCTCATTTTCCTCTAGGTTTTTTTTTTTTTTTTTTTTTTTTTTTAAATATAAGCTACAGTTGATTATATAGACATGTATTTAGAAAAGGGATAAAACCATTTATTTAGTTTCCAAACTGTCCCACTTATTTTAACTTATCAAGAAAACAGTTTTTTCATCTTGTAGTTAAAATTGTCTGTTTTATCACGTAAACATATGTTATGACCATATTTGAAAATAATACTTTAGGAAAGGTCAGTATAAAGCGGATACTTACAATACTGGTTGATTAATGATCCCTCATGAAGCCTTTATTTAATATTTTGTAAAAAAATAAAAAAGTGGATAAAGTGTTTTTTTTTACTGTAATTGTTTTAGTATTTATCTCATAGTTTCTACTTTTTTATGAAAATATGTTTTTACTGTTTATCTATGTATTTGTTCTTGTAGTTCTTTGAATCAAGGGGGAAAGTTTAGAAATAACTTAAAAATTTCAGAGTAATATATGTAAATTGTAGACATTGGAAAAAGTAGAATAGTGTTTAGAAGAAAATTGGAACCCTATCATCTCTAGTACCTGCTTCTGTCAAGTTCCAGCCTTTCCATTTAGTCCATGAGTCCTATTAGCTTTATTTTCTTAGGCTTTGCTTTTGAGTTTTCCTCTTTTCTATCCTGCATTATATATATGTTTTCTCCATCTGGATTATTCTTATTAACATAAACCTTAAAAGCACTCATAGTTGTTGACCAATGTCACTCTAGTAAATTTAATTTTAAAATGTTTTTATTGATTTCAGAGAGGAAGGGAGAGGGAGAGAGAGATGGAAACATCAATGATGAGAATCATTGATTAGTTGCCTCCTACACACCCCTTTCCCCTCTCCCCGCTTGAGGATCAAGCCAGCAACCAGGTGGGAATGAAAGTATGATCTCCTAGTTCATAGGTTGAGGTTCAACCATTGACCCATACCAGCCAGGCATAACTTTAATTTTTTTTTTAAAAAAGCATTCATGTTAAAACAAAAAGCCCTAACTTGATATTTTTTTCTAATTGACACCCCATCTCCTTGATTCTATTCACAGTCAAATTCACAATTTACTTGTTGTCTATACTTTCTCACCTCATATTCTCTTCTCTACCTGTATTAGTCAGACTCTTATCCCTAACATCATACTGAAACAACTCATAACATTACCCTACATCTTGCCAGAACTCTCTTAGTGAGGACTCCTTGCAAACCTTTTGCTCTAGGCTTCTCTGACACCTATAGTTACCTGCCAGGTTTCCTCCTACTTATGCCTATACCTTCTCAGGTTCCTTTTGTTGTTGGCTTCTCCCTTTTAGACCTCTAAGTTCTGCTCCAGGACTCTGACTTTTTTTCTGTCTTCCCTCTCTCTATGTGGTGCAGTCTAATCTCATAGGTTTAATTACCATCTTCATGCATGTGCTATCTAAATTTATGTGATTAGTACAGGCCACTCCCTTTCATTTCACAACCCCTACTTCCAGTCTGCTCCAAATTTGCTCTATCCCAAGCTTTTCCCCTCTTACTCAGCGGTGCCATCATCAAGCTTGAGTCATCCTTGATTTCTTCTTTACTCATATATATATATATATATATATATATATATATATATATTTTTTTTTTTTTTTAATATATTTTTATTGATATTTTACAGAGAGGAAGGGAGAGAGACAGAGAGCTAGAAATGTCGATGAGAGAGAAACATCGACCAGCTGCCTCCTGCACACCCCCTACCGGGGAAGTGCCCGCAACCAATGTCATGCCCTTGACCGGCATCGAACCCGGGACCTTTCAGTCCGCAGACCAACGCTCTACCACTGAGCCAAACCGGTTTCGGCTCTTCTTTACTCATATTTCAATTGTTAACCTCAACTTAGAGATTTCTGAGAAAATAAAGTTAAAACATGCCATGAAAATTTATAATAGCAAAAGGTTTTAAGTAAAATGATACAAATTTAAAACTTAAAAAATTAAAATTGATCCTGGAAAGATCTCATGTGTCTTTAATTTATTTTTCCTTCTTCCTCCTTCCTCATTTTGTTCACCTTAGCCGGTTCTTCTTGATAGCAGCAGCATTCTTGCAGATCGTATTCTTCTGATGGACACATTCTTCCAGATTTTGATTTATCATGGTGAGGTAAGATTCCATGACATTTAAAGCTGTGTACTTAGGTGCAATAGTCTTTTCCTTTCACTATATAACTAGTGTTTTCCACTATGATAACTTTTATTTCAATTTCTATAAAATGTGGTTCTTCCTACTTCACTTGCAGTTGACTCACCTGTGATAATTTTATCTTTTTGTCCACACATGATTAGACAAATCTATACTAATAATAGCTTAAATGTTCGTCATGCCCTCACACATCACGCCATAAAGTCATCACAAGATGGCCATCACAATTTGGCCGCATGTGCAGGGAAGGAGGGACCCGACAGAGTAGGTGGTTTGTGGCAGGAGAGGGCAGTTGGGGGCAATCAGGCTGGCTGGGGAGGGTAGTTGTGGGCAATCTGGCTGACAGGGGAGGGCAGTTGTGGACGATCTGGCTGACAGGGGAGGGCAGTTGTGGGTGATCAGACCGGCAGGGGAGCAATTAGGCATCAATCAGGCTGGCAGGGGAGAGGTTAGTAGGCAATCAGACTGACAGGCAGAAGTGGTTAGGGGCAATTAGGCAGGCAAGCGGTTAGGAGCCAGTGGTCCTGGATTGTGAGAGGAATGTCCCACTGCCAGTTTAGGATGACATCCCCTAAAGCAGTGTTTCCCAAACTTCTCTCATGAGGAGAATCACCTGGTGGAGTTGTTAAAATACAGATTCCTGAATCCCAACTAAGAAATGCTAAACTAGAATTTTTGGGAACATATAGGTAAAACTGTATACTTAACTAGTGCTCTAAACTTAGATTCTCCTCATGAGAGAAGTTTGGGAAACACTGCAAAGGATCCCAGATTGGATGGAGAGGGTGCAGTCTGGGCTGAGGGACAACCCCCTCTCCCACCCGCCGTGCACGAATTTTGTACAATGGGCCTCTAGTAGATTTATTAGAAGCATAATGTTGTGAAAGTAAAAGCATTGATATATACATAGTCAGATCATACTTTTGGGTTTTACCAAAAGGCATTAAGAGGGGAAGGAAGAATCAGCCTTTGTCAGTGGGCAGACTTTCCTTTTCATTATTTCATGTAATCATTTAAAATGTTCTTTTTTAAAACATAGTTTAAATTTTTATTTTGTAAAATATATTTTTATTGATTTCAGAGAGCAAGGGAGAGGAAGAGAGAGATAGAAACATCAATAATGAGAGAGAATCATTGATTAGCCCTTGATTGGAATCGAACCCAGGACCTTTAAGTCTGTAGGCTGATGCTCTATCCATTGAGCAAAACCAGCTAGGGCATAAAATGTTTTTTTTTTTTTTTAAATCCTCCCCCAAGGACATGCTTAGAGAGAGTAAGGGGAAGAGAGAGGGAGAGAAAGAGAGAGGGGAAAGAGAGACAGAAAGAGAGAAAGAAAAACATTGATTGATTGCCTTCTGTATGTGTTCTGATTAGGTATCAAACCCAAAACCCAGGTATGTATCCTGACTAGAAATTGAACCAGCAACCGTCAACTAACTGAGCCACTCTGGCTAGGTATAATCATTTAAAATATATTCCAGATGAAGTAGTTACTAGTAAAGGTTTTTGTGTTTATTTGTTTTTGTTTAAAGTGAAATTATTAGTGAAGCAGTGAGACAGACAACTCCACAGATGAAGCAGCACCCTTTTAACCTAAAGTGTTTAAACAATAATCCACATGATCTTGAAAACTCATTGAAAGCCCAAGTGAATTAAAATCTATAACTTCACTTAATTGGAATGGTAAATGATTGAAAAGAGCAGAATATTTATTTGAGTAGCCATTAAGGTACTGAGCAGAACTCTTAATTCATTCCTGCATTTATTAATCCAGCCAATATTTAAGTGCCTCCTCTGTATAAAAAAGCACTGTACCTGGGTGCTTTGAAAATAGACATTCTTTAGTCACAGACCCACACCCAGGCTTATAGTATAATATTCTAATTATGTGTGCATTATTATCAGTCAGAATTTTTTAAAAATTGTAAATGATTTTTCATTTGCACTATAATAGCAAAGGCATTGCTTAAAATATCTTTTTAAATGATATTATTTGATACTTTTAAAAGATTTAGGATTATTTTTAATTGATACCAGCTATTAATGCCTTTTATTATTATTATTTTTATGAGTTAACAAATAAATAGTTTATTCACCTTTTCTCCTACCTGTGTGTGGTTGTTTTAGTTAGTTCTGTTAACAATCCTTTTTCCATGTTTTTAATAACCTCATATTTTTAAAAAAAATATACTTTTAATGATTTCAAAGAGGAAGGGAGAAGGAGAGAAAGAGAAACATCAATGATGAAGAGAATCCTTGATTGGCTGCCTCCTGCAAGCCTCTTACTGGGGATCGAGTCTGCAACTCAATCATGTGCCTTGACTGGAATTGAACCCAGGACCCTTCAGTCTGCAGGCCGATGCTCTATCCACTGAGCCAAACTGGCAAGGGCACAAACAGTTCTTAGTGCCTGCCTCCTGTCACTGGTTGGTCTAACAATTCACTGAGCAACATTATTATTTATTAATGTTCTTTACTTTTTAAGAATAATTTTTATAACACAATAGAGCTGGGTTTTTTCATACATCTTTGTGTGTTTTTTTTTATAATGTTCATATCTTCAAATCACTTGTTAATGTGCTTAAGGAAAAAATCTTAACTGTAGATGATGTAAAACTGTAGAGTATGTTGACTGATTCCATTAACTTAGAAACCAAGCCAAGTTTAAATTTTTGGATGATTTAATTTGGAGCCATTTATTTTAATGAAAGAATTGATCGAAATGCTCTTTTACAGGTATATTATCTTGATAATAGTATTGCTATTATTATTAAAGTTTTTATGTTTACTTATCTTGCCAGAATGTAACTTTATTGGTAAAGACTTCATAATAATAGGTCATTTAGAAGACTCTGGGAAATCTTCTGTAATAAAAACTTCCCTCATTTATCATAAGCTTAGATAGATAGCTTTTAGTAACATTAATTTGATAAGTGTATTGTTTTAAAGGATAAGAAATATCCTGATTGTGTATCTATTTATTCAAGAACACTGAAATTCATATTCTTAGCTTTAAAAATAGAGATAAATGGAAGAATCTATAATTTTCTTATTATCTGAAGATTATTTCTGTTGAAAAAAATGTCTTTAAATTTTTTTAGATACACAAGAAATTAAAAATAATAATTCTGCTGAAACCAGTTTGGCTCAATGGATAGAGCGTCGGCCTGCGGACTGAAAGGTCCCAGGTTCGATTCTAGTAAAGGGCATGCACCCTGGTTGTGGGCACATCCCCAGTATGGGGTGTGCAGGAGGCAGCTGATTGATGTTTCTAACTCTCTCTCTTCTTCTCTGTAAAAAAAAATCAATAAAAAATATATTTAAAAAAAATAAAAATAATAATTCTGTTAATTGTTTTAAAATAAGACCATAGCCCAGTGGCGCAAGTCAGGATACCAGGACATGCCAGAATATGAAAATTTCCGCCACCTTCTGCAAGCCCCAGTGGATGATGCCCAGGAGATTCTTCACTCCAGGTTTCCAATGCCGAGATACATCGATACTGAACATGGGGGCAGCCAGGTTAGCACTGTTAATCTGTGTGTTTGTTTGTTGCTGCTTTTGCAATGAATTGTTCCTATTTGCCTTCTGACTTTAATTTGAGTAGACTGGTCTACCAGGCAGATAGGAAGGAGAAGGTATCTAGGAGTATGTATTCTTACTTTTTGCCATAGTGTTGAGAGCAGAGTTATATGATTATTGACTAGTGGACTAATGCTGGCAGTTTCTCCCATTTCTGCCTCCAGCCCAGCTCCAATAACAGAGCCAGGATAGTGTTATGGTGGTATGCCTGCTCCATTTGAGCAAGAAGACATGGAGAATGTGGGAAATAACTTAGTGTACTTTTCTTAAAGCTGTTATTTACTGATTAAGTCTATGAATGTGAAGTTTGTGGTCACATAGTTTTTCTGTTTTCCTCATTCTATCATTCTGGTTTTCTAGAAAATGTCATGTAAAGGGAAGAATTAATGGTATTTAAAAAGGTTTTGTGGTTTTTACAGTTACATGAGGATTAAATAAGATAATATGTACATATACACATGGCCCTTTTGATCCTTTCAGAAGTCTAGGCTAGGACCCCTTAACTTACATTATTAAAATACATTTTACTGTACTTATTTCAGTTATAATAAATTAGTTATAAATTGTTTTAATTAAAGTCTGTTTCATTTGCTTGTTAAAGGCAGTGATCATACTTTTTTTTTCCTGCATTCCTATGCCTAGTATTACAAAGTAGATAGTAAATACCAATAACTGTTCTTCAGAAATAAGGGCAATTATTATTAGTATTTTACTATATTCAGAAATAATAGCAATTATTATTAGCATTTTATGTAATAGCTACTATGTATTAAGAATTTGCAAAGCTAATAGTTAGAACTTTACACACCATCTCTCATTTGGTCCTCCTAATAGTCCTTTTGTTATCTCTGTTATACAGATAATAAAATTGGGACTTAGGTTACTTGTGGCCTACATAACATAGTAAATGTAGGAGTTGGGATTTGAATCTAGATGTTCTGACTGTAGAGCCAGTTGTCTTGTGTTAAACTGTTTACTTATAGATTAGAAAAAAAAGATTTTGTATGGCACTAAGTTTAAAAAAATGTGACAGCCTGTGATTTTCCAATATAAAATAATCATTTATGACTGGTTCTCTCATTGATGTTTCACTGTGGCAGTGCTGTTTTTCTCTTTTATTCTGGCTTTTTCATGATGATAAGGCACAGTGGATAAAAGGGTAAAATGTTGGGTAGTTTATCTGATAAAATAACCTACAGTTTAAAAAGTTTGAGAGTTATTGTTTAAAGTAACAATATGTAGGTTTTCAACATTTTTATTTTTATTTATTAATATTTCTTTTTATAATTTTTATTTTTATCATATTTTGGAATGTCAAACCTCTGATGATATTTCAGACTAAGTGTTTAAATGAATTTCATACTGACCTTGTCATAATTGTTGCACACATAATTTTTATATGCTCAGTTTTAGACTCAACAATTTATTATTTGCTATTGTTATGAATGTATGATTTGGAAAGAAGAGGGTACATTTATTATTTATTTGTAATGTATAGTGGCTTATACATATTACAAAATAGTTTATTTTTTAAAAAGTTATATTTTAATAAAATTTATTTTAGATGACATATATATTTGTTCAACTTAATATTGACTAAACCTGTTTTGGATGGATAATGTTATGTCTTCTTTGCTTTCAAGGCCCGTTTTCTGCTTTCAAAAGTCAACCCTTCACAGACTCATAATAATATGTATGCCTGGGGACAGGTAAGTATAAATAACAAATCTTGGAAGTTATTTCTTTGTGTATTTATAGTTTGTTATTTTCATGAGAACTACATTTTCCCTATATTTGATAACAATTTCTGTTGGAAAAGTAATGAAAAAATAAGAGTAGAAAATAGAATTAGTATTTGGTGACACCATAGAAAATAAAGAAGTGACCATATCAAATAGATAGAACCTTTTCATATTCCAAATTTAGCCCCACACCCTTGAGAAAAAAGTTTATAACATAAGATAGAAGTGATTATTTATTTATTTATTTTAATTTTTAAATATATTTTTATTGATTTCAGAGAGCAATGGAGAGAGAGTGAGAAAAGAAACATCATTGATGAGAGAGAATCATTGATTGACTGCCTCCAATGTTAGGTCATGACCCACAAAAGGCTACACACAATAAGCCAGGAGAGGTCAGGGATTATAGCTGAGCAGGGGAGCCTGGAGACCTAGAAAGCATCATTAATATATTTTAATTTGGTAAAAGCTTAACCTCTTTATACATATCTCAACATTTATCAAGTGTACAATAGGTAGGACTTGATATTTGTACTTGAGGGTATACAGCAGACATTGCTGCCTCTGAAAAGCTTATAATCTACTAGAGGCCTGGTGCACAAAATTCACACACTGGTTGGGGCGGCGGGGCGTTGTACCTCAGCCGGCCTGTATTCTTTCACAGTCTGGGAGCCCCGTGATTGATTGCTCTGCAGAGGGTTCCCTGCCCACCTGCTGTAGTGCCACCAGCCAGGTATCCTACGCCTTCCTCTGCGGGTCTGTCAATCACAGGGCTCCACAATGGATCTCCCTAAAGAGGTAGGCCCTGCCCACTCTGCCAGGGCTCCAGGATGGATCCCCCCATAGAGGGATGCCCGCCCACCTGCCACAGCGCCTGCAGCAGAATGGTGTGTGATCAGAAAAGGGGACATTTCCTTTAATAATGGTTATTATTTCAATAGGTGGAAATTACCTAAGGAAGGGAATTCTAGGTAGAGGGTAGTAAGGGCTAAGGTACAGAGTACAAATAGCCACAAATAGTAGAACATAAAAACTAGAAATGCATCGTACATCCAAATTGTGGAGGACCTTGAATGCCAGGCTGAGGACAGAGGAGATGAGTCTTTGTTAAGCAATAAAATGCTATTAGAGGTTTTTAGACAGAGGAGGGAATTTGAGTCGTAGATAATATAGTTACATGATGAGATTTATTGGGAGCAGCCTGTAGCTTGACACTATATCTACTGCCCTACCGGTTTTTCTCAGTGGTTAGAGCATCAGCTTGAGGAGTTCATGAAGAATCTCCGGTTTGATTTTGGTCAAGGGCATGTACCTTGGTTGCAGGCTCAATCCCTAACTCGGGTAGGGGTGGGTGCATGCGAGAGGCAACCAATCGATGTGTCTTTCTCACATTGATATTTCTCTCTCTGTCTTCCCTCCTCCTTCCACTCTCTCTAAAAATCAATGGGGAAAAAATATTTGGGTGAGGATTAACAAAACAAACAAACAAAAAGAAACTGTATCTACTGAAGGAATCCAAGTGAGAGAGAATGAAGGCAAGATGGTGAAAAGGAGCGGATTTGGGATATAACTCCAAAGTACACACCATGAGACTTGGTTAGAAGTTGCAGGAATGTAAAAGTTTTTCCAGGGCAGGACAGCTATACACAAAATCTGAATTCTGATTGGATCCTGGATTAGAGGGAGAGATATGAGGGAAAAAACATAATTGGAATGATTTGTGAAATTTGAGTATGGAATATATGTCAGATACCAGTATGTGGTCAGATTTAAAAAATATATATATTCTATAGATATTTTACAGAGAGGAAGGGAGAGAGATAAAGAGCTAGAAACGTCGATGAGAGAGAAACACCGATCAGCTGCCTCTTGCACACCCCCCACTGGGGATGTGCCTGCAACCAAGGTACATGCCCTTGATCGGAATCGAACCTGGGACCCTTCAGTCTGCAGACCAACGCTCTACCACTGAGCCAAACCGGTTTCGGCTGTGGTCAGATTTCTTGAGTGTGATAATGGTGTCGTGGTTATGTAGGAGATTGTCCTTGGTCTTAGGAGATACATCCGTATGGGTTTGGGGGTAAAATGCCATATCTTCAACTTGTAGAAATGATTCAAGAAGAGAATGAAAAGGAAAATTATATAGAAACATAAAGCAGATGTGGCAAAATATTAATCAGTGAGTTTATAGAGTATGTGGCTGTTCATTGTACTTTAAAAAATTACTTTTCTGTAGGCTTAAATTTTTAGAAAATAAATAGCTGAGGGAAAGCAAAGTGATTTGGGGTTATGTCCTAGGTAACTAGGAGAACATGTGTCAGTGAGTGGAAAGCAGAAAGAACTTCTGATTTTAGATACATTGAGTTTGAGGTACCATTTAGATGTCCATATTAAGCCTGATGTTGGAAATTTTGGTTTGGTGATCAGGACAAGGATGTAAAAGTTGATTGTAGAAACCTGATACATCACAGTGGATGCTTGTCCAAGGTGAGAGTAAAGAGGCAAACGAGGCATGAGATAAAACCTTGAAGTATGAATGGTAGGAAAATTTTATAAGTAATCAAAAAGGTGAACAGAAAATGAAGAGTACCATGTAATAATAGGTGAGGGAGGACTTTATAAAAGGAAGAAGTGTGTTTCAGATAGGAACTCCACTGAGCTTTGGTATCCAGAGGTTTTTTTGGGTGCCTCCTTTCCATAGGTGTGATTGATTGAATCACTGGAGCCTCATTGAACCCAATCTTCAATCCCTGCAACCCATGGTTTTCCCTTTTCTTCCTCTCCTTCCCCCTCCCTGGAGGTCTGCCTGCCTTAAAGCCCCAACACTCCAATCACGTGGTTGGTCTTTCTGATGACTGGCCTCCATCCTGAGTCTTCTCATCTCATAGCATAAACTCAGGTGTGATCTGAGGGGTTCATGAAGAACAAAGACACTGCTGTTAGGAAATTCCAGAGATACAGAATCCCCTCTCAGGAACCTAGGGACAAAGGCCAGTCACATTCTTTATTACGCAGCAGGAAAGGAGGCATTATTGTACTTAAAATGATTTACTTGTTTGTTTTAAGTATTTGCTTATACACTGCTTATAAATTTGATGACATCATGCTGTTTAAATAGCAAATATCTTTTTTCCTAGGAGTCTGGAGCACCTATTCTCACAGATGATGTTAGTTTACAAGTGTTCATGGATCATTTGAAGAAACTTGCTGTGTCAAGTGCTGCTTGAAGTGCTAAACATGTTAAAGACATTTAAGAAGATGAAATAATATTTCAGTTTTCTTTTTCTTTCTTTTCTATTAATCTGTGGAAATCAACAGATATCTCTACACTCTTGTTTTAGTATGGTTTGAGGCAACATACACTGAAATATTCACGTTTGTAGATTAAGCTGGAATATAAGAGCAATACGAACAAACTTATTTTGCTTGCCACAGTATTATAACTGGTTTTGGAAAACAGGTCTTTATAACTTAATTATGTTGAAGACTAAGAATAGAGTTTGCTTTGTACAATAGAGACACAACTCATTTGCATATTGCAGACCATGTGGCACTGAATATCTATACTGATTTTTGAAAACTTGTTTCTTAATATTAAGCTAGAAAGTAAACAAAATCATCAACAGTAATAAATGTGGACATTTTTGCCTGTTCATTGAATATTTTTCTGTGATTTTCATCACTTATACAGTATTTCTGTACTTAATCTGTTAAGGCAAATTATTTTTATGATGATTTGTTCAGAAATTATTTGACTATATATAGTAATTTTCATGAAGATAATATATGTTGTTGGTCATCTGGAAAAATAGTTTAGACGAAAAAAATTTTTTTATAACAATCCCCAATCTAATAATAAATTTGAAGTTCCCACACATTCCCAACTTATGTGATTAAACATGATTTTTTTAAAAGGGAGATAGAAAATAAGCCATTTTGTGAGAATACATTTTAGAAAGCCTTTACACTAAGAAATGACTTGTAATTATTAAAACAAATTTAGTTTTCTCTGCATGGCTATGTTTTTCCCCTTTATTTTTCTGAGGTAAATTTTACACTACTAGTAAATTCCTCAGTACTTTATAACACTATTTTGGAAGTTTACACATTACTTTTTGTTTCTCCTTCCATTTTATGAAATTTATTAAGTTGTAATTGTTATTGAAACAGTATTATATAATATTTTGTTGAATTATCTCATGTGATGCTCAGTTCTGTTTTGATTTATTCATTAGTATCATTCACCTTTACCTTTTAAAGTTTACTTGCAGCAAGTGTTTACATTGCTAAAGTCAGATATATTTAACAATGAACTTACATCAAGTACTGCAAAAATGAGGTGGTGCTATGATACGTGCTTAGGACAGTTTTGATGATTGTGCTTGCATGAACACAATTATATGATGGTAAAAAAGACAAACACTTTAAAAATTGTTTATATGTTTTACTTAATTAAAGTAAATAAGTAAGTTAATCTGTTCCATTTTATTTGAATTGAATTGTGATAGGCATAAATACCAATAAAATATACTTTTTCTCTGTTTTCCTGCTTATTCTGAAATCTAGTAAAGCCTGAGTTGCCTAATGTAATTGTAATTTAAAGTCTATTAGTAGATGAAAGTCATTCATTTTTTAAAATGATAGCTTTATCAAGATGTAATTCACACACTATACAACTTACCCATTTAGAGTGTACAGTTCAATAGATTTGAGAATATTCAGACTTGTGTTACCATCACCACAATCCATTTTAGAACATTGTTACCCTCCCCAAATAGTTATTCATTTTTGCTATAAGGAATTGTATTTTGAAGTTAACATGTTTTGAATTGAGGAAAGATTCTGTGATGATAATAAATATTTAATTTGGCTGGCCCTTACTTATGTTTTTGAAGAATATATTACCCTAAATTATCCTCTACTTCTCAGTTAAAGTGATGGGATAAGGATGAACAAATATATCATTTTATCCTATTAGGCTACCATTTGAAAGAGATCACCCTGGATCATTTTTGTGTATATATTTTAGCTATTACTAAATTGCTAGCTGTTTAAGTAGACTATTGATGGAACAAATGAAGCAAAGAAATATTTTTCAAGAAAGAAATGCCTTTGAAATTAATCTCTAAAGCTTCATCATATTACATTTAGAAATTGGTTCTTTAGTTTTCATAAGCATAAACTTTTTTGAATATAATTTGTGAAGAATACACTGTCTATAGGTGTATGGTAATTAGATTTGACTTCAGTAAAGCATGGCAGATTTCAATTATATAAGAAATATAAATCCAAGAAAAATGGCAGCAGCCACAGAGCTGGAGAGAGCAGGACGCTAGGGTTGCCTACGGTGATGGAGGAAGCCAAGCTTCTGCAGCCCTGGCCTGCTTTTACCTCCACTTAATGCTATAAAGATTCAATTATAGAAGATAAATAAATTCCAACAGAAATGGCTGCCGCCTCCGCTCCAGGCTACAAAGTTTCAATTGTAGAAGATAAATAAATCCCAGGTACCAAGGCCTCCGCTTGGGTCGTTGGGGTGCGTGGCTGGCCTGCAAACCACCACAAACCCCTCGCCCAGGCTGTCCCACACCCCAAGGGAACCCCCAACTTGATTTGGGACACCCTTCAGGGCAAACCAGCTGGCCCCCACCCATGCACGAGGCCTCTATCCTATCTAATAAAAGAGTAATATGAAGATTGACTATCACTCCAACTCACAAGTTGGCTGTCCCCATGTGGTCAAAGATCCTGCCCCCAAAGGACACAAGATGGCCACCATACGATGGCCAGCAGGGGAGGGCAGTTGGGAGGAACCAGGCCTGCAAGGGAGGGCAGTTGTGGGCAATCAAGCCTGAAGGGGAGGGCAGTTAGGGGTGACAGGCTGGCAGAGGAGGGAAATTGGGGACAAATAGGCTGGCAGTGGAACAGTTAGATATCAATCAGGTTGGCATGGGAGTGGTTATGGGGTGATCAGGCTGGCAGGCAGAAGAAGTTAGGGGCAATCAGGAAGACAGGCAGGAGAGCAGTTGGGAGCTAGCAGTCCTGTATTGAGAGAGGGATGTCAGACTGCCTGTTTAGATGCCCAGTGGGATCAGGCCTAAATGGGCAGTTGGACATCCTTCGAGGGATCCCATATTGAAGAGGGTGCAGACTGGACTGAGGGACACCCCCTCCATCCCCTGTGCACGAATTTCGTGCACTGGGCTCTAATCTATAATAATAAAAGCATATGCTAATTAGACCAGAGAGCTGAACGACCTTCTGGACATCCTTCTGGATGGCCTTCTGGACGAAGCTGGGGCTGCAAAGGCTGAGGCAAGCCACTGCAGCTGCAAGGGCTGAGCTCCTTGCATGAATTTCATGCATCGGGCCTCTAGTTACATATAGTGAGACATGAAAGTAAGCTCAGGCTTGGCACGGCTCTAAATAGATGCCACTTGCTCATAATAGACAATGGCACCCAGAGTAGCAGCATGTGGTTGTACAGCTTGTGCAGTAGACAGGTAACCATGGTCACACACCATGTAGTTTTATTCTGACACATTCCTGACAGGTGTTAGTGAAGTGTCCAGTTCTAACAAAAGCAGCATATTTGTCAATTTTCTAACAAATGGAAGTGAAGTGTCTTCCCAATTTTTGCCAAGGCACCAACTACATGGGCTGGCAGTGGCAGCCCTCAGATGGTTAACTATCCCATGCCTCCTAGCTGGTCTACATTGGACTAATCCCCTTGCCAGAAGTAGGTAGAAGTCAGGAAAGCTGACCTGAGGACTTGGTGGCTAAACCAATTTTACAGAAAACGATTTTACAAACCTCAACTTCATGCAATTTCATGATCAGTTTGAGAGCTTTCCTAGCTTGTAGAAATGGCAAATGTAAATGGTGCTACTTTGTTAGAGAATCTCTGGCCTTAAGTTTTAGAACATTGATTTTATCAGCTAAACCTCTTCTCTAGATCATCTTATTCAGCAATTCACAGCTGAGAAGGAAAAGTGAGAAAAATATACATGTGAAAACAATGTACCAGCAACTTTCAACTACAAGGATTGTCCTCAGAACTGGTAGTTCCCAAACTCTGTCCCATAGGAATCTGTTTCCCCTGGGGACACCTGCAGGACTGAGAGCTTCAGAGTCTCCACCCCCTTCAGTTAGGCAGCTTGATTTGTCTTATTATATAAACATTTTCATCCAAATTTTAAAAATAAAAGTTCTAGTCTGAAAAAAATATTTAAAATATGAAAATCACCTATTTATCTTTTTAATTTTTTATCAAGTTTATATATGTCATATTTAATGGAAAGTTTCATAGATTTCTGCTTTCATACACAAAACATAGTGAAGGTAAATATAAACAAACTTCTAAGGGTTTAGAATTGGTATATCTTCCTTCAAGCTCTGTTTCTTTCCTGTGTTTGCTGCTAATGCCAGTTTGTCTATCATTAGCAGCCGGTCTTTTCTACCTCCCCTTAAATGCCATTTCTAATATATTAGTGATTGAGAAACCAGATAAGCAAACTGTGAAACTTTGGCCCCAAATACACAACTCTGCTTGCAGGCTTTAATGTTCCCTGAATAAATGTCACAATATTTAAAGTTTTTCTTTTGTGGCAGCTCTTTTGATTACTCAGAGTGTCGTTTACTTTCTTGTCTCTCTTTTGGACAGTGGAGGACTTGTCTGCAGGCATAGAAGCATAACCAATGAAAATTACTGACTTAACGCAACTTCCTAAGAGGCAACAAAGGCGCAGAGAGATTATAAATAGCCTGAAGTCACAAAAGCAATTAGCTGCAGGCTCAAAGTAGACTCTAAGGCTTCTCACTGAGCCTAAGGTTCTGTGCTAGCTCCTTCCTCATATTCAGGAAAAATACACAAATGTTTAACTATAATTCACAGAAAATGAATATGTAAAACTGTCATATACTCAATAATGTTTTAACATGAGACACAAAATAATAGTGTCCTAACTCAATTATAAATTTTAAAGCAATGAGTAAAAATATAGTAACAGAAATCTACAGTAATGAAAGACAAATATGTAAATTAGTCATACCTCCACTATGCCCACCAGCCAATCAGGAGCTTGTATACAAATTAACCCAACAAAGATGGCAGCAGCTAGGGAGCTGGAGTGAGCAGGTGGCATGGGTTGCCTCCAGTGATGGAGGAAGCCATGATTCCCACCTGGCATAGCCTGGCCTGGCCTCTGCTCAAGGCTATAAAGTTTAAATTATAGAAGATAAAAAATCCCAGATACTCTCTTCTATCTGGCCCTGACCTCTGCTCAAGGAGGCACTGAAAAAAAAAAAAAAAGAAAATAAATAAAAAGCTCCTTTCCCAGGCTGGCCACACCCAATGGGATGAGGGTTCCTCTTGGGGGGCTTGGCCAGCCTGAAACCAGCCATCATCCCCTCCAGCTGGCCAGGCACCCGGCAGGGACTCTCACCCTATGATGGGCATGGTTGGCCTGAAAACCACCACCGGTCCCCCTCCCAGGCTGCCCCACAAGGGAACCCCCACAATGATCCAGGACACCCTTTAAGGCAAACCAGCCAGCGCCCACCTGTGCACCAGGCTTCTGTCTATACTAATAAAAAGGCAATATGCTAATTAGACTGTGAGACCTTCCAGGAGACCTTCCAGACATTCTTCTGTACAAAGTTATGGTGGTGGGGCTGATGTATAGGTGGTTAGAGGCCAAGAGGGGAGGGCAGTTGTGGGTGATCAGGCTGGTGGGGGAAAGGGCTCTTGGGGGTAAGCAGACCAGCAGGGAGGCCAGTTGGTGGTGAGCAGGTTGTCAGTGGGAGTCAATTTGAGGTGGTCAGGACAGTGGGGAGGGGCAGTTTGGAGTGAGCAGGCCAACAGGGGTGCAGTTGGGGGTGAGAAGGGCAGTGGGGGGTGGCCGAAACAGGTTTGGCTCAGTGGATAGAGCGTCGGCCTGTGGACTGAAAGGTCCCGGGTCTGATTCCGGTCAAGGGCATGTATCTTGGTTGCAGTCACAGCCCCAGTAGGGGGTGTGCAAGAGGCAGCTGATCGATGTCTCTCTCTCATCGATGTTTCTAACTCTCTATCCCTCTCTCTTCCTCTTTGTAAAAAATCAATAAAATATATATTAGGGGGGAAAAAAAGAAAGGTGGGGGTGAGCACACTGGCACGGGGGGTAGTTAGGGGTGATCAGGCTGGTGGGGGGGCATTTGGGAACAGGCAAGCCAGAAGTTGGGGGGGGGGGCTGTTGGGGGTGAGCAGGTCAGCAGGCAGAGTGGTTAGCGGCAGTCAGGCAGGCAGGCAAGCAGTTTAGTGGTTAAGAGTCAGCAATCCCGGATTCCTAGAGGGATGTTGACTCTTGGTTTAGGCCCGATCCCTGGAGTAGGACATCCTTAGAGAGTTCTAAGATTGGAGAGGGTGCAGGCCTGGCTGAGGCACACCCCATCACCCTCCACCCCCTGTGAAGTAATTTAGTGCATCAGACCACTAGTTAATATCACAAATCTTATTAGTAGCAGTTTTTAAACTCAATTTATAAAGCACAGATTATTTAGCCACACTACAAGAAACTTGAAGGAGAAAATCGTTAGTTAAACTAAGGAAATTCTTCCCTAAAGGAGCTATCCATTCCCTCCAAATAAAACTTGGTTTACCAAAATCCATCAACAAATGAATTATTTGGTTCGGAGTTATCCAAAGTAAAATTTACCAGTAAAACACAAAATAGATTTCTCTTTACCATCTAACATACTTCTGCCCAACCTCTTTCATCCTTAGTTGGTCTGTACATAAGACATGAACTTAATTTCCATTATGATTTCACCCCATCAGAAATGATAGGAGCACCTTCACTGCTCTGCCCTCCAGTCTCCACATGAGCTTAGACTCCCTCTACCTTCCTCACTAGAGGACGGGAGGGGTACGTGATGTACAGAAGGAAGCTCGAAATTATGGACGATTGTGATCTAAATGAATAGAGAACTCAAACTAGCCACATTGTCATGAAGAAGCTCAGTGAGATACAGGAAAACTCAAAAGTCAGTTCAATGAGTTCAGGAATAAAATTAATGAACAGAAGGAGTACTTTGCTAAACAGATGAGAAGTATAATAAAGAACCAAACAGGAATTCTGTTGCTGAAGATCTCAATAATAAGGTGAAGAAGGAATATTTTAATAGCACTGATGCACAATGAAAACTAGTTGCTATTTCAAGACTCCCTATCATTGCCATCTTAGTCATTAGTCATTAGTCTTGCAAGTGCTATCAAGATAAACAGACATAAGTAAACTTCATTTAAAAATTCAAGTATTAATACATCAATTTTAAAATAAAATCCAAATATTTGCTAAATTTATTTTATGAAATGTACAGCTGCTCAGCAAGAAATATTATAACAATTGAAATAAAAATGCTGAAATAAATAACAATTAACACTATTCTCTGACCTAAGAAGGCGACAAATATTTTCACTTAAAGACAGAAAGTAATCCTTTTATTGCTACAAGTTTATTTAATTCATAAAAAATATTTATCTCCATTTCATTTAAAGTAGCAAACATCCATGTATGGGTAAGTACTTAGAAGTCAATCATTCACTTATGCTTAGGGTTGGAAAAGTTTGGGTTCAGCAAAACTTAAAAATAGTTAGAAACCATCACCAATTTAAAATCCACTAGGAAGTAAGCCAAAGCATCTCCAAGTATACCACTGCTTGTTAGACAACAATATATAATTTCTAAAATCAAACTGAAATGCAGCTTTGTAAGAAGTTTAAAATGTGTCACTTTCATCATATTAATTAAATAAAGTTAATGGTAGGTATCTCTTGAAAATGAGAGATCCAGAGACTTTAAAATTATTATAAAACTTCTGTCTTCTTTCTATATTAGCACAATAATTAAGATTTTATATTAGTGTGTACTAGTCAGTTAAGCAACTTGGAATTTCAGCAAAGGAAACACTAGAATTATGTCAGAAATCTGAAATCCAAGGGGAAATAAGATAATATAACTAACCCTGTGGTAAGTTGAAGTGCATGGCCTTGAGTTAGGAATTCCCAAGCTTTCTCCTGGAGTAGAATTTCTCTTGCTGAGCAATTCTCTATTCAGCTGTTTCTCCTGGAAAAGTTTGGTACTGACCTCTTCTAGCCTCTTCTTAGTCCTAGAAAAACTGTAAACAACAAATGCTTAGTATTCTTATGTGACTTATAATTTTTTAAGTAGCCAGGATAATAAATGGAATTGCCCATCTTACCTAATAATAGACAAACATGTAAATTGACCGTTTCTTCACTACACCTATAGTCAATCAGAATGACAAAGCAAATTAACCACCAAAATGGGGTTAATTTGCATACAGTGACACCCAGGGCCTGTGTCCCAGGAACATCCTGGCACCAGGTCACTGGGAGGTGAGGCCTAAATCAGGAGCAGATCCCCTGCCATTGATCTCAGGGAGCTGAGTGTCCACTCTGCCCCCAGGCCAAAAGTCTCCAGCTGACCTCATCCATTGCCTCGGCAGGGAGCTGGGGTCTGCTTTCAGCCTGGGCAGGAGCGGATCCCCTGTGATTGCCCGCAGGGAGCTAGGCCCTGCTCCTGCCCAAGAGGCTTTCGGCCTGGGCAGCCTGGGCAGGGGTTGAGTGGGTGATCAGAGGGAGCTGGAGGGGCCCTGCCCAGGCCTAAAGCTTCAGCCAGAGGCATTAGGCCTGGGCAGGACCCAGCCCATGATTGGTGTGAACTATAGAGGAAACACCTTTTCTGATTGCACATTGGCTAAGCTTTCTATATGCCACTGATAATATTTTTAGTAACGTGGACAAAAAGAATCCAAAAAGGTGATCTAGAGTTTTTCCACCACACTTATAGAGAAGAAAATAAAGGTCCACTGCTGGAGGGCTAATAAATGTCATAGCCTGCCCTAGCCGGTTTGACTCAGTGGATAATGCCTCCGCTTGCAGACAGCAGGGTCTGGGTTCGATTCTGATCAAGGGCATGTACCTAGGTTGCAGGCTCCTCTCAGATCAGGGCTCATGCAGGAGGCAACCAATCAAAGTGTTCCTCTCACTTTGGTGTTTCTGTCTTTCCCTTTCTCTTCCATATTCTCTAAAAGTCAATGGAAACATATCCTCAGGTGAGGATAAAAAAAAGAAAGAAAGAAATGCATATTCTATGAAAGACACATCTTGAAAATGCCTAAAGAAAGTTGTCATTTTTTCTTGGTGAAGGGACTGGAGTCCGTGTTGGGGACTGGCAGTGGCTGCAGTAGCAGGGTGTTGGGGCTGGTGTCCCCTTAGGAGTTCAACTGAGAGACCAGGAGTTTGATCACTCACTGTGATGTGCACTGACCACCATGGCGTGACGCAGAACAAAGGGTGGCCCTCGCCATTACCCAGAAGGCTCCAATCAGCCTTGATCACCAGCCAGTCCTAGCGACCCTATCTGTGCACGAATTTCATGCATTGGACCTCTAGCCTATTAGTAATAACAAAGATCACAATCAAGAAGAAAATATACCAAGTTACAGAATGTGTTGGAGTAACTTAACCCTTTGAGTTTAAGTTGTTATCTTAAGTATTTCTATTTAGGGGACTTTCAACAAGCAATATTATAATAATATCACTCTCTAAATTTTAGAGCTTCAAGACCTCACCTTAAACACTAGTAGTAGACCCGGTTAAAAACATGAAAATATTAAGGGTGGGGAGGGAATAAAGGCATGTAGAAGCAAAAAAGGGGGAGAGATGAAACTGTCTTGGAGGAACATTTGAAAGGTAAGTTTATTAACTAACATCACTTTCCACAGTTGTAAGATTTATAATTGGCTTTCACGCCCTACTAATCTATGAACCTGGCCCAATAGTAACGACGTTTAAAGTTTAGAGGCTAATTAATGAGTTGAATTTATTTTCTCTGATTCTGCATTTGACTTACTCACTTAGCCTATTTTTCAATAACTTTGAGCCTTCCAATTCTTCTTGATAGAGTTGCACATATTTTTCCAATTCTCTTTTGATAGCATCTTGAGAAGTTTGTACTTTTAGAGATTTCTGATTTCTGCTCTTTATTTATGTGTTCCAAATGACTAATCATTGAAGTATGATTATTTATCTTCTGCTCTGTCATTTTTTGAGATGCTCTTTGCATGTACAGCAAATAAAAGAATACATTCTTAAGGTAAGTATAACCTGAACACTTATATTTGTTTTCTTTGGTTTTGAGTTATCAACTCAGAGATCAGCTTTACATGTCAAAAAAGGTGAAATTTAATTTATTTATCAGCAACATCCACTGAATTAATTCTGAATTAAAAAGTTAATCATTCTTCTATTAGTACTCTATAATCTGATAATTCAAAGAATAGAATCAGTATAAGATATTAAAAGTTAAAAATATAACTTAATTCAAGTGTATGGTACAATTTAAAAATCATATTTTAACCTTTTCTTCATAATAGTCTTATTTTTACATCAACTAGTCTTAAAACTAAAATGATCCACTACTAATAATCAATTGAAAAGATCAATTTAGTGATAATGTTGGAATCTAAATTACTGAAAATGAAAATACTGAAAAGAAAAAACTTTCCTTCTAGAAATGTACAAAATAAATTGTTATTAAAGGAAGTAGAGGAAAGGCAAAAATACTCTATATTTATCCAAAAGGCAATTTGCAGTGAAATGAATTAAAACACATTAAATCAATAAATTAACCTGTAAAAATGAACTGACTTGTTCTATTGTATCTTCTACATCTCCTCTTGCTCTTTCTTCAGTCTTCTTTTTATACTCTTCTACTTCACAGGATTCTACCCTATTCATTTCCATATGTGTTCTGAGGTTTATTGCTTCTGTTTGGCATTCTTTACTCTATCTTTTAGTTCTTCACATCTCTTTATAAGTGCTTCCACTGATAACTCCTGTTGAGGTATCTTTTTTTTTATCCAGACATATACATTTTGAAGAAGAAGGTTGCAAGTTTGCAATAAGCTCATTGTTCTGCATGAATAAAAATATATATAGTTTGGTTATGAAGGTATGGACACCAGTATGAGATTTTGAAATGAATTCAGTTGCAATAAAATGTTACCTTTACTCTGGTAGAGTCTTAGAATGTGGAACCTTACATTACTCAGAATCAAGACTAAAGTAAAAACAACCAGGAGTCACAAAAATGTACTTACTGTTGTCATCATCTTGGCCACACAACATCTCTTCTGCACGTGATTTTATACTCTTTTTCCTATGACTGTTTCATGTCTTTTCCCCACAAAATGACTACACATTGTTCTTAAATAGAAAGTCTCTTATCTCGTCCCCCATGTGAACACTTCATAAGCTTTAAAAAAAGTTTTAGGAATATCATATTGCAGTATTCAGGACTTGGTCAACAAATGCCTCCCAAAGTAAAACTTTCAAAATGAGACTAATTAATGAATGAAAATTAATGTTAAGAAATCTACGGTATGTATATAAACCAATAGTGAATTTACAGAAAGAGAGACTAAAAAAGCAATTGCATTTACTATTGCACAACAAAAAAAATTAAGATACCTAAAAATAAACTTAAGTTGAGGTAAAAGACCTATAAGTGAAAAACTATAGGACACTGAAAAAAGAGATAGATGAAGACGTAAACAGATGAAAGAACATACCATGTTCATGAATTGGTAGAATCAACATCATCAAAATGTCCATACTTCCCATAGCATTTTATAGGTTCAATGCATTCCCCATTAAAATACCAATGGTATATTTCACAGACCTATAAAGAACTCTCGAAAAATTCATCTGGAACAAAAAAAGACCCAGAATAGCCACAGCAATCCTGAGAAAGAAGAATAAAGTAGGAGGGGTCTCAATACCAGATTTCAAGCTGTATTACAAAGCCACTGTTCTCAAAACAGCCTGGTACTAACACAAGAACAGATATATAGACCAATGGAATAGAATAGAAAATCCTGATATAGACCCAAACCACTATGCTGAATTAATATTTGAAAAATGGAGGCATGAACATACAATAAAGTGAAGACAATCTCTTCAATAAATGGTCTTGGGAAAATTGGACAGGTACATGCAAAAAAATGAAACTAGATCACCAACTTACACCATACCCCAAAATAAACTCAAAATGGATACAGGACTTAAACATAAGGCAGGAAACCATAAAAATACTAGAGGAATCCACAGGCAGCAAAATCTCAGACATATGCCAAAAGAACTTCTTCATTGATACTGCCCCTAGGGCAATGGAAGCTAAAGACAAAATAAACAAATGGGACTACATCAAAATAAAAAGCTTTTTCACAGCAAAAGAAACCATCAGCAAAACAACAAGAAAGCCCACTGCAGGGGAGAACATATTTACAAATGTTATCACTGATAAAGATTTAATCTCCAATATCCACAGACAGCTTATACAACTTAATAAAAGGCAGATAAATGATCCCATTAAAAAATGGGCAATGGACCTAAATATAATATTTTCAAAAGAAGACAGAAGGAAGGCCAAGAGGCACAGGAAAACATGCTCAAAGTCACTAATTATTTAAGAGATGCAAATCAAAACAACAATGCAGTACAATCTCACACCTGTCAGAATGGCTATCATCAACAAATCAACAAATGACAAGTGTTGGGGAGGTTGCAGAGAAAAAGGAACCCTCGTGCACTGCTGGTGGGAATGCATACTGGTGCAACCACTGTGGAGAACAGTATGGAGTTTCCTAAAAAAACCTGAAAATGGAACTCCCATTTGACCCAGTAATCCCACTCCTAGGAATATATCCTAAGAAACTAGAAACACCAGTTAAAAAGAATATATGCACCCCTATGTTCATAGCAGCACAATTTACAATAGCTTAGATTTGGAAACAGCCTAGGTGCCCGTCAGCAGATGATTGGATCAAAAACTATGGTACATGTACACAATGGAATACTATGCTGCCATAAAAAAGAAGGAATTCTTATCATTTTCAGCAACCTGGATGGAATTGGAGAACATCATGTTGAGTGAAATAAGCTAGTCAATGAAAGAAAAATACTACATGATCTCACTCATTTATGGATAATAAAGAACATTATAAAATAATGAACAAAATGATATGTACAGAGACAGTAAAGTCACAAACAGACTGTCAAATTACAGCGGGGAAGGGTAGGGAGACATGAGGGAGATAAGAGATCAACTGAAGGGCTTGTATGCATGCATATAAGCATAACCAATGGACGCAAAACTCTGGGGAGGGAGGGCATTATGGGAGTGGGAAGGGGGGCCAATGGTAAGATATATACACATATAATACTTTAATTAAAAAAAATGAAAAAAGAGAAGTATAAAAAGAACCAAACAGGAATTCTGTTTATGAAGATCTCAATAATAAGATGAAGAGGAATATTTTAATAGCACTGATACAAAATGAAAGCTAGTAGCCATTTCAAGACTCCCTATCATTGCCATCTCAGTCATCAATCATTCAAGTGCTGTCAAGATAAACAGACATAAGTAAACTTTTAAAAATATATTTTATTGATTTTTTTACAGAAAGGAAGGGAGAGAGAGGGATTAGAAACTTCGATGAGAGAGAAACATTGATCAGCTGCCTCTTGCACACCTCCTACTAGGGATGTGTCTGCAACCAAAGTACATGCCCTTGACCAGAATCGAACTTGGGACCTTTCAGATTTATGAACCTCTAACTAGGCTCACCAAGAAGCAAAGAGAGAGGACCCAAATAAACAAAATCAGAAACGAAAGAGGTGAAATAACAACAGGTCCCACAGGAATATGAAGAATCATTAAAAAAAAATGCCATGAGCAATTCTACTCCAACAAACTGGTCAACCTAGAAGAAATAGACATATTCCTAAAAAAATACGACCTTCCAAACTCAACCAGGAGGAATAAAAAAATCTGAATAGACCAATAACTATGGAGAAAATTGAAGCAGCAATAAAAATAAATAAATAAACAAAAGCCCTGGATCAGATGCTTCACAGAACTTTATAAAAAATTCAAAGAAGAAATAAAAACTATCTTCCTTACACTATTCAAAAATAATTCAAGAGGGACGAGCACTTCCACACTCTATGAAGCCAGCACTACTTTAATCCCAAAACTAGATAAAAACAATACAAAGAAAGAGAATTACAGGCCAATATTTCTTATGAACAGAGATGCCAAATTCCTCAACAAAATTCTAGCAAATCAAATCCAGCATTATGTTAGAAATATTATACACCATGGCAAAGTGGGATATATTTCGGTGATAAAGGATGATACAACGTCCACAAATCAATAAATGTGATAAACCACATAAACAAACTGAGAGATAAAAACTATGTAATCCTATCCATTGATGCATAAAAAGCATTTGACAAAATCCAACACCCTTTCTTGAAAAAAACTCTCAGCAAGGTGGGAATAGAAGGATCATACTTCAACATAATAAAAGCAATATATGACGACCCACAGCCAACATTATACTCAATGGACAAAAACTAAAACCATTTCTCCTAAGAACAGGAACAAGACAGGGATGCCCACTCTCACCACTTCTGTTTGACATAGTACTGGAAATTTTATATAATTATAACTAGACCAAAAGAAGACATAAAATTCATCCAAATTGGAAAAGAAGAAGTAAACTGTCTTTATTCACAAATAGCATGCTATTATACATAGAAAACCCCAAAAGACTCCATCAAAAAAAAAATACTAGACTTAAGAAATGGATTCAGCAATGTAGCAGGATACAAAATTAACACCCAGAAGTCTATGGCTTTTCTATACACCAATAATGAACTCACAGAAAAAGAAATTTAAAATGCAATGCCATTTACCATTGCAACAAAAAAATTAAGATACCTAGGAATAAACGTAACCAAGGAGACAATGACTTATACTCAGGAAATGTCAGGATGCTAAAAAAAGAGAGAGAGATAGAGGAAGACATGAACAAATGGAAGACTATACCATCCATGTTCATGAATTGGTGGAATCAACATCATTAAAATGTCCATACTACCCAAAGCAATCTATAAATTAAGCACAATCCCCATTAAAATTCCAATGGCATACTTCAAAGACCTAGAACAATTCTCCAAAAATTCATCTGGAATAAAAAAGAACCTGAATAGCTGCAGCAATCTTGAGAAAGAAGAACAATGGTAGAGGGATAACAATAACAGATATCAAGCTATACTGCAAAGCCACTGTTCTCAAAACTGCCTGGTACTGGCACAAGAAAAGACATATAGACCAATGGAACAGAAAAGAGAATGCAGAGATTGACACCAAAAGCCATAATGTGCAATTAATATTTAACAGAGTAGGCAATAGCATACAATGGAGACAAGGCAATCTCTTCAATAGATGGTGTTGGGGAAAATGGAGAGATACTTGCAAAAAAAATGAAACTAAACCCCCCATACACAAAAATAAACTCAAAATGGATAAAGGACTTTAACGTAAGATGGGAAACCATAAAAATCTTAGAAGAAGCCATAGGCAACAAAATACAGACATTTGTCATAGCAATATCTTTACCGATACAGCTCTTAGGGCAATTGAATCTAAGGAGAAAAATAATCAAATGTGATTACATCAAAATAAAAAGTTTCTGCACAGCAAAAGAAACTATCAACAAAACAACAAAAAAGCCCACTGCATCAGAGAACATATTTGCCAATGTTGTCTCCGATAAGGGTTTAATCTTCAAAATTTATAGGGAACTCATACAACTTACCAAAAGGAAGATGGGCAAATGACCTAAGTAGACACTTTTTAAAAGAGAACATTCAGAAAGCCAAGAGACATATAAAAACATGTTCAAAGTCCCTAATCATCTGAAAGATGCAAATCAAAACAATGAAGTACCATCTCACACCTGTCAGAATGGCTATCATCAACAAATCAACAATTGACAAGTGCTGGAGAGGATTCAGAGAAAAAGGAATCCTTCACTGCTGGTGGGAATGCAGACTGGTGCAGCCACTGTGGAAAACAGTATGGCATTTCCTCAAAAAATTGAAAATGGAACTGGCATTTGACCCAGTAATACCACTTCTAGAAATATATCCTAGGAAAACAGAAACACCAACCAGAAAGGATATATGCACTCCTATGTTCATAGCAGTGCAATTTCCAATTTCCAATAGGTAAGATTTGGAAATAGCCTAAATGCCCACCAGCAGATGAATGGATTAGAAAACTGAGGTACATCTATACAATGGAATAAGATGCTACTCTAAAAAAGAAGAATTTCTTACCATTTGCAACAGCATGGATGATCTGGAGAGCATTATGCTAAGTGACATAAGCCAGTCGGAGGAAGATAAATACCACATGATCTCACTCATTTATGGAAAATAAAGAACATTACAAACTGTTGAACAAAATTAGACAGAGGCGAAGAAATCGAACAGACTGTCAAACTGCAATGGGAAGGTAGGGGAGAGTTTGGGGAGGAGGGGTTAAGAGAGCAACAGAAGGACTTGTATGCATGCATATAAGCACAAACAACAGACTCAAGACACTTGGACTCACTTCCTCTGAGCCCCTCTGAGATCTGGGAGGTTAATGGGAGTTAGCATTACAAAGAAGAGAGGGGAAAACATTCAGGCAGATGGCACAGTGACAGCTCCAAAGTAGTGTTACCAGGAAACCTTGGTTGGGCTCGGGCTGCCTGTTGCTGTGTCCGATAACGAAGGCAGGGTTGAGTCATTAGTCATTTATTGAAAAGGCCAGCCAACCAAGAAGACTGGACATAAAATCCTGCCTTCCCAGCAAGGTACAGGGGGCAGGATTATAAAGGGGAAGGAGCTAAGGTGCTACCTGCCGCCCCGGGGTCCACAGACATCAGCTACTGTAGACATCAGGTGATGAGATGATGTTTTGATTCCTGGTGGGTAGGTCTGACCATGCTTATTGGTTCTACTTGCTGGATTCACAGCTGAGTCGCCTCCTCAATGCTTTGCAAAGGTCTTGGAAAGGAAATTTGAAGAAAAACATTACGCCCTATCGCATAAATATACATGTTCTAAGATTTAAAATAATATGATCACTTTTCAGATTAATTGAGATGCTCTGTCAGATTATGGGTCCCCCTATCAGGAGGAGGGACTGCAATAGGGAAGGTTAGAAAGACAGTGATGTCCAGAGCACAGTGAGCACTGGCCTGTGGGGATGAAGTCAGGGGAGAGGGAGAGAGAAGAGCCAAGCTGTGGGGCTTTTTAGACCAGAGGTTGCCAACCAGTGGGCTGTGGACCACTGGTGGTCCATGAGGTCTGAAAGTTTGGCAACTGCTATTTTAGACCACATAGAGATTTTTATTCCTTCCTGAAAGCATATAGAGAAAGCCTCTGAAATATTTTAAATAATGACAGGGAACATAATGAAATATATTTTGAAAACATTACCTCCACTGTGAGGTAAACCAGCAAAGCATAAGAGCAAGACTCAGTTGCCTCAGCATGAGTGATGGTAATGTGGACTTGGGCAGGTGCACTAGTGGTGGAGAGAAGTGGGCAGATGGGAGAGATCTGGAAGTAAAATCATTAGTGCTGTGGGCATGGTGGGAGGGAGTGGGGCATGTCAAGGCTCACGCCCAGCTCTGCAGGGTGCTACACTAACTGGGTCATTCCAAGGGAAGCTCTGTAGTGTGTTGCTTATAGTCTTTCCCACCACATGGTGCCCAGGTGTGAGTGGCCTGAGCCCTGTGTGACAGTGTGTCTGCCTGTTTGAAATATTCTATTACACAGCTGTAGGCAAAATTGTACACCAAGAAATGCACCTACCAAGTCATCTGAAAGCCCTGACTAAAGGTTGTCAGGGTTTATGAGAGCTCTTCTTTGTGATGAAGAAATCTTACCTGTTCTAAGAAACCTGTTCTCATCAACCACACATCAAAATTCTGTCATCAGCAGTCTGAACATGCTCTTGGGAGTGTTGTAACACACAGAACAATTCGGAATTTTTTTTAACTATTCACTTCATGGAGTAGTATTTAACAACCATTTAAGGACCTTCCATCAGCTAACACTTACATGGAACTCTTGCTATATACCAGTATATGCACACTATTTTAGTAGAGTTTGGAAAAAAATTTATAATCACCTTTCTCACTTTATCTGACAGTGCCTGAAGCACGGGCATAATAGGAATTAATCCAACCACAAATAAAGCTGTTTCAGTCTATTTATCAATATACTGATCTCTCTGGTACTACTTTTCAGTGAAATTAACAAAAGAGTAGGCTGGAGGAATATACATATCAAAAAGCTGACCAATTCAGAATAGAAAGACATAGTCCCAGCTTAATTTAGTAAAATAACAGTCTAAAGGTTTTTTTTGTCAGTTTTTAGTTATAAAAGTGAATTTAAATTATCTTAAGAACTTGAGATGACTGGCCAGAGCAGTTATGCTAGATATACAGTCGATCCTTGAACAATGTGGGGGTTTAGGAGTGCTGATCACCCTGTACATTCGAAAATCCAAGTAACTTTTGACTGCTGTAGAAACACCTACCTAATAACCTGGTGTTAACTGCAAGTCTTAGTTAATCACATAATTATCACCTGTTTTGTATGTTATATTATATATTGTATTCTTGTAATAAAGCTAGGAAAATGAAATGTTGATAAACTCATAAAGAGAAAATAATTTATAGTTATTCACTGAAAAAAATCCACCTATAGTCCAGCCAGTGCTCAGTGCTGGGTTGATCCCCAGTAGGGGAGTACAGGGGGCAGTCAATCGATGATGTTTCTCTCTCATTGATATTTCTATCATTCTTCCTTTCTCTCTCTCTCTCTCTTTCTCTCTCTCTCTTTCTCTCTCTCTCTCTCAATAAAAACTTTTTTTAAATCCACATATAAGTTTTCCTGTGCAGTTCACACCTGTTGTTCAAAGGTTAGCTATGTTATATATGGATAAACAAATAGATTCAGCTGAAGTGTTTTTAAAGGCTGAGAGTTTTCCAAAGATGTCTAAATATTCTCTAAACTACTATTTTAGCACACCATTTTTTTCTAAAAATAGGACAAAATAAAATCAAAACTTAATCCATGTTTGATTCACTTATCTCAAATTTATGAAATCAAATAAGACTTTATAACTCCTTGGTTTTATGTACAGAATAGTTTTTGTTTGTTTGTTTGTTTGTTTGTTTGTTTGTTTGCTGGCGGTCTTGATCCAGCTTCTGGAAGGGTTCAGGAACCTGAGGAGGGTGTTGTGCACAAATTAAATAAGAGTACAGAGATGAAACAAATTTTGGAAGGCATTTCGGGGAGTCAGAAAGCCTTAGCTAACGGAACTAAGTTCTTCTTGTCTCAGAATCCCTTGCTTTTTTATCAACACACATTTTCCTAAGGCTACGTGGAGATATATATACATTAAAGGGCCAGGTTTCCTATACACAATCCAGTGTCAGACTGGAAGAATTTGCAGAAGGCTGTTCAGGCGCTTGGCCAGTAGAAGGCAATAATATGTAGATTATGATGCCCTCAGGTGCCTGGCAGCAAGCAAGCAATCATTTAATGCACACTTTTCAGGTTTGGGTAAATACCCTCAGCCATCTCTAGATGATTCAGCCCTGCTGACATGCTGGAATAGGCTTCTGGCAGTTTTTCTCACAATTCATTGTATGTAAAAATGGAGAATAAACTTCTCTGTCTCTGGTGAAGTGAAATATACCTTTTTTCATGACCAGACATGAGGATGTTAATGATCATATTGCCATGTTTCATTTTTGGTATCTCCACTGTCTTAACATCCTTTGTATTTCCAGTAGTATGTGAATTTTGTGTGTTTTTAAAATAAGATTGCTTCTGTTTTTCTTTTCTTTCCTCAGAAGAGCCAACTGCTGGCGAGAGAATGTGGATCCTCGGTCAGCTGCTTGTCAGGCCTTCTCAGGACAGGACCTGCCCCAGTGCAAGATGCATTGGTTGCCTGTCCCTTTTCCAAGCCCCGCATTCCTCGATTATTACTTCATGTGTCTATGCCTGGCAATTATGTCACAGTCCAAGTTAATTTCAATTCCGTTTTAGTTTTTCCACTACATTGAAAGGTGAAGGAACAGGAGATAAAGGCATTCCAGTAGTTTAGGTAATAGCAATGTCATCATCTTGAATCTCATACTAAGAAGTGGAATTGTCTTATTTATTTATAGATTTTTAAAGAATAAAGTTATTGAAAGAAACTTTTAATCTAAATTGTATCCATTTTAGTACTATAACATTATCCACATGGAACTTAACAAGATTATATAAATTTTTTGTTTAGTACCTTGAACATTCAGTCAGTAATTAATTTGTACTGAATCCAACTCCTATAATATAAATTAATGGTTTCCTAGTGGGACACTCAGGTATCTTTGGTTCTCCTGTCTTGTTTGTTACCTGGTAACATTTAGAATTTTGCTCATGAACAAAATGAATCAACCAACAAAATAAGCTGGGAAGCATGGAGGCATGGAACAGACTGACATGCCTCGGTGTGGGGTAGGGGTTGAAGAGATACACCAGAGAACTGACATCCCATGGACACTGGCAATAGGGATATGACGGCCTGGATGGGGAGGGTCTGGCCAAAGAGGGAAAAGGGGGGAGGGAGAATGGAGGACCTCTGTAATACTATCAATGATACAAGTACTTTTAAAATGACTTAATTGCTAGGAAAAAATATGCACATGCTTTCTGAATTTAAATTGTTATGGGATAGTAAATGCTATGACATTTTTTATTTTCTAGTCTTAATCTTCCTTCTACTGTAGTAACTACAAAACTTTTCTATCTAAATACAGTGTTCTAAAACTGAGACCCCACATATTTGAGGCATCTGTGAATGAGCTTCACGCAGTCTGTATAACCTGAAAAATGGTTAGCATGTGTGTGGATTCATTTTTCTATGATATATATACTTGGGTTTATACTTTCTATTATCATATTCCCAAAGGCTCTATGACTCTCTTAAGAGATCAAGGACAATGATTTCAGAGAGTATCTGATATTTTGTATCACATGACTGGAAAAGCACAAAACAAGTTACATAAAGTTCAGAACAGAGTTAGTCATTTCAAGGAATTCTTGGCCTTTTTGGTAAGATTCATTTCTAGTAAAGAAATTATGAAGTACATCATAGCTGTCATTTTTATTCAATGTATTATATATTTTTCCTTAACATACTATCAGCACTTTCTAGGACTAAGGAGAAAATGTCTCTAAAATCCACTCCTTTCCCCCAGGTCTGTACCTTGGAAGTGCTCTTTCTCCTTCCCACACTTACCCAAACAGGACACTATAACAGAGCTGCAGATTTGACTCTTTACAATATCTGCTCCTCTAATGAATAAAAATAATGCAAATTAGTAGGTAAATACACCTGCATAATAAAACTACCATGAAGCCATTGCAAATATAATCAGTCATCAGGTATCCAGTCTAGTAGAATGTTGCTTGACTCTTAAATTTGGATGTCCATTGTCTTCCTCAGATTTGGGAGGTTTTTTACCATTATCTTCTGGCAGTACCATTGAGCATATATTGGTCCACTTGCTGATGTCTCATAAGTACCTTAGGCTCTTCATTTTTTTGTTTTGTTTTGTTTTTTGCTTTCTGACTGGATAACTTCCAATGACCAGTTTCCTCCAGGGAACAGGACTGCACATGGGGCTGGAAAGGAATGTTGGCCTCTGAGAGAACAGGGCACACCTCTGCCCAGGTGCCCCACTTGCCCAGGTTCACTTAGCCGGTGCATCTGCAGATGCAGGTCCCATGGTCTCCGCAGGGCCCGGTAGCAGGTCCACCACCTGGTGCCTCAGTGCAAAAACAACTGAAGTTCATCAGATCATTTCCCATTCCACTGTGGTCTCCGCATTTTAATACATTGCTCATTCGTGTCACCAAAACATACTATGTCTCTTATACTGTTGAATATTAATAATCTCTGCTTCCCTGATTTTTTGAGGTGACCTTTCTCTCCTGCTATCCTTTTAATAAGGAGAACATTCCCTCTGGTCCTTTGGGGAGGGGGGGAGAACAACTATTTGATTGAAGGGTTTGTAAATGTTTGTACATTTTTTAATCATTGTACACGTCTTTTTCTATTCTTCTCCAAAACGTGTACAGTAATTGATAAATGCATTCACTCTTCACCCAGGTGCCATCGCCAAGGGCATTTGTAGGTTTCCTGCCCTCCTGACAACATTTGACTGTGTTGAGGAAATTCTGAAAGAAGCCCTAGACTGGGCCACACGTGTGCGCTGGGAAAGGGGGTGGAGGGGCTGCAGGGCAGGGAGGGCCAGAGGTCTCACCCATTGCCTTCTCTGCAAGGTGGGCATGTGGAGGGAACTCTGCCGTGATTGGTCCCTCGTAACCAAGGAGACCGCAGAATGTGTTCTGGTTGGCTGGGGCCAGCCAGGAGCCCTGCTTTCAGTTGAGGAGCAGCTGTGGCATGCGGTGGAGCTTCGGCTTGCTCTCTTCTTGCAGTGGTTGTGATTCTCAATTGCTGATCAGCACACCTTTTAGCTCAGTGAGACCCAGACTGTCCTCACAGACCGGTCACCTCAGTGGAGGCGGCAGCGGCTGACAGCTGTGCGGGGGAGCGGGGGGGGGGGTACAGGGGCGTGGTTTGCCATTTTGGGGGGAGAGGGTGGGTTGGGGGGACTGTTGAGCAAAGGCAGTACCAGCAGCCAGGAGTAGAGGTTCCTCATGGGGAACAAACTCACCTGCCGCTGCCTGAAGCCCAATGCCAGCCCCAAAGTGGGCCGGAGCTTTGAGTGGGTGAATCCACACCCTGAGTCTGTCTGTGAGGTGACTCAAGATGCCTGGGGATCTAAGAACTCGGATCTTGTGTTCTGCAAATGCCACCCTGTGGTGCACCTCAGTGACCTGCAAAGTCCCAAAGGTAAGGAGGTGGCAGGTGTTCACTGCTGTCAGTTAGACCTCTGGCCTCTGCCGACCGCAGGATCCTCTAGATGACACCACCTCAGACTCCTTCTTGCCTTCTTTCTGGCATCCTGAACCTTTATTTCCCCTGTCATGTCTGGCCAGTTTCTTTCCCTGTTTACTACCCAGATGTCCAGTTCTTTCTTCTATCCCCAGCTCAGCCTGAGACACTCCAGTTGTCCCTTCCTGTTCGTGGCTCTGTTTAATGTCTCCTGGGACTCCAGGAAGAATTTTGGGTATATGTTCTTTTCCTCAATGAAAACTTTAACATCCCGACTGCAGTTTCCATCCCTTATCTAGCTAGCATTATGGTACTTACTGTAGGAATCAGGTAGGGCCCAGTGATAACCATTGCTCCCACCTGTTAAGATAGCTGGACAGTTCAGCTGCAAAGATTTTAGGGTTTGTTATGTAAACTCAAAATCAATAACTGACATAGAACCTATATAGTGTTCTTGCATAGGCTGTTTTCAGTTGCCTGAATAGAAGCTGTTTACTCCTTCAACTATAATTTGGACACAGAAGGAAATGGTGGGAGAGGGAACTCAAAATTTCTCCAATGACATGAATAGTTGTTTGTTTGGTTTTTACATATAGGAGGACCCAGGGAGTTCTGATTACTTTAATATGTCCATGTTGACACAAATTTCCCTCAGTCCTACTTCAGGGACCTAACAGACTTCCTTATCATATTGCTTGTTCTAAGGGAGGGTTGTTCACAAGAGTGTTGGTCAAAAGTTTCCAAAGAGAACACATACATGTAGACTTTAATTTGTAACATAAAGTCTTGGCAGTTAAAATGTAAAATTGTGCATAAGAATGTTTATCTTCATCGTCTCCCCTACTGCCAGTAGATTCCTGTGTAACTGTAAGAATGTTGAGGTAAAAGTGCTAAAGACCAGATGCCTGAAGAGGAGCTCGGGGAGTGGAGAAGTGGGAGCGGAGAGGGAGGAGAGAGGAGATGTGCTACTTGGTTTAAAACAATCCTGGGCAACACTGTAGCTAATGAAGAGTGATTTCTGAAGTAGAAAACATACATTTACAAAGATGGTAAAGCCTCTTTGGCCCTTTTTTTGTTTTCATTTAAATGGCAGAGATTATTTCATTATTTTATAGAGAAAACACATCATAGCTCTTATTCTATTTAAACTCTAGTTGAGCTTTTAATTTTTTTTAAAGTTAGAATAATTAAGCCTACGGATTCACCTGAATGGTGGGTATGTCTTTATAACTGAAAACTACTCCTTGTTCAGAATATTAAAACAGTGTGAAAAAGTGAATAAATTATGTGAATTAATGAATTGTACCTTTAGACACAAAACAAGAGAGAACCTGTGAAAATTTCTGTTCACTCTGTTTGGTGCTGTAAGATGTGCTTCTGTCTGAGTGATTTTATAAACCAGTTAGTAGATGAGTAGTGTTGGATGAGAGACCAAAATAGGACCTTTATATAGTTCTTTTAAGATTTACAACTCACTCCCATGTACAGCCCATTTGGTCTTTCTAACTTCAAACAAGTCCTGTGTACATTATCCTTCTATTGCTAATGAAAAAACAGACTTAGAGATGTGAACCAACTGTGTAACCAGCTGCTAAACAGATTAGGCTGACATGCAGATGATAGATGTGCCAAATTCAATTTGGTGATGCATACAAAGCTCTTTAGAATGCAGCCTATATATTATAAACTCTCCACAAAGTGAGTCTATTTAACTTGCTCTCGTCTTGATTATTTCCATTTGAAATTATTGTCTATAACTCAGAAGCAACAATTACCACTCCATCCATGTCTAAAACAACAACAAACTGATGAACAAAATTGATCCAGAGACATAGAAATATGAAACAACTGATGAATCTCAGAGGGAAGGCTGGAGTGGGTGGATGGGTGGGTGGGTGGGAATAGATCAAGGGAAGAACTTGTGTGCATATATGCATAACCCATGGATGCACACAGTAGGGTGGTGAAGGCTTGGGGTGGGATAGAAGGGGACAATTGTGGAAAATAGGGGACATACATCTGTAATACTTTGAGCAATAAAGATTGAAAAAAATCACCTTGATGAAAGTATAAAAAGTCACTGTCATGAAAGGTTCCCTGTAGATTAAAACATTGATACTATTCCTTTAAATGTGCCACGATGAATAGCCCCGAGTAAGCCACAGCTAACTAAATAAGTTCACTTTGTGAATGGAGTTAGAATTAGCCTAATGGTAAAGAACATCTGCCAAATACAGCTCATGTGATTTGGGCATATTTGATATATTAGCAGGTATATTTGACAATAATTGGCCACAGTTTAACTTATTTCTTCACACTGTTTCTGAAATGTGCTGATAATATTAGCATGAAAGAGAGTGACTATTTCTAATTGAGAAGTACATAATTCATAGGTTATTTAGGTCCAAGTTAAAAAAAAAATCTGAGACATAGCCTGGTTTTACTGCACATGTATAGCAAAATTCTGCAATTTTGAATTTTCCCAGTAGAGTTTTTATATTGTTACCTTTACTAAAATTAAAATTGGCTTATTATCATTACTTTAAAAAGTCTTCCCAACAGTAAGTGATATAAATTGATGTGTAACTATATTTTTAATTCTGAATTTTTCTACTCAACAAAATTCTATGCCTTTTTCTGGGCTTCAGGTTTAATCCCTTCTGACCATCCGAGGGCTGGCACAATTTTCCTGAAGAAAAGTCAAATGATTGGTAAGTCAAGATAGGATTTAGGTCACAGATTTTTGTTTGAACAAATAAAAAAACATTTCAGGTTATATATGAGGATTGAATTTGTGATCTTACATAGTGCTCAAGCAAAAGATGCTATCTCACCTTAGAATTTGAAGCTATTCAAACTCTCTCACCCTATGTAATGCTGCCAGAGTAGGTCAGAGGAACAGAGCCCTATGGGATTCCCCAGAAGCTTAGCAGGAGCATGTGCAACTATGTCAATTGTCTGTGTCCTGTTTGTTTTAGGATAAGAACCCAGAACTGGAGGATTTTAATGCTTTTGCTTGCCTGCTTATTTCCTTAAAGTTATGTTCAATTGAGTTTACTTGCCTTAAAAGGCACACGGATCAGGTCTTTCAATTGATTGTGACAGCAAAAATACAGGCATGGAAGGGTCCATTTTATTTGAATCCATGCAGCTGAATAAAAAGGGGGGTTTTAACAAGCATTTTCATGGCATGTGTGCATGACCGTCTGGAGCTGATAGTTTTGGTTAGGATTGCTGTATTTCTCAGTTTCTTCCAGAGCCATGGGCTGCTCACCTGTAAAGAGAGGGTGAGAGAGTAAAGGAAATGCTATACTGTGCCCCTCTCTGCAGTCCTGAGGAGTGTGTGCCTCAGGTTTTGTATATTAGTAATCTTTCAGGTAATCAGTAACTTTGTTTCTTCTATGGCATTTGTATCAGTATTGATCAGTTCATTCTTTTTATTCTTAGTGGGAGGGAAGAGAAAGAACAACTATTTCTACCATGTAAGTAAATAGTTGAAAAGTTATGTAAGAAATTAGTAATTTGAATTAAAAATTGTCTGCCATAATTGTTAAAAATCTATTATAAACCCAATATCATTAACATGAATCTTTTTGGGAAGATTTTCTTAATAACTTCTGTTATCTTAATTAACAAGTTTACATATTCAGGAAAGTTTTTGGCTCAGTAATGGTCATTTTTTAAAGGGGTTCTGATCTTTAAGTTAAATGTCAGTAGCATGATTGTGGTATAAAAATCTGCCTTAATTTTTTGCCTTAACTTTTAATTTTGTTTTTTGTGTTATCTATTGACTTATTGTCGTAGCAGCTGAAAGCTTAGCTTTCTCCCTCCAGTGTGGTCTTATTTCCCTCCTTCTCTCCTCCCAACATGTATCATGGTTTTTAGTAAATCAGAATCAGTGTTTCTATTATCATGACTATGCAAATATTTGTTACTGTTGAGCCATCTAGTTCTATGCCTTTTTCTGGTATACCCTACATTCTTTTGATCAAAAAATGTATATGCACTCTGCATGATTATGTTGGTGTTTATTAACTCATTAGAGGCCCAGTGCATGAGATTCATGCACTGGTGCGGGTGTAGCCTGTGGGCATAGACCCACTGGGAGAGCAGCCAAGCGGTGCTCCCCCTGTGGGAGTGCGCTGACCACCAGGGGGCAGCTCCTCCATTGGGCATCTGTCCCCTGGTTGAAAGTGCACATCATAGCGACCAGTCATTCCACCATTGCGTCATCTTGCTATTAGTCTTTTATTATATAGGATAGTTCATTTTCAAAATTTTAAAAAATCTATAGAAGTGAATAATTTTTGTCAGTACCTGTTCTCAAACTGATTACCATTTCGGTCCAAGCACTGCTGACAAAACAAAGCAATGGAATTGCAAATGTCAAGAATTAATTATTTTAGTCGATAATTGTGTTCCCTCAATTTGTCACCTATTGCCGGTTTTATATCTCTCCATTAAAAAAAAAAAGTTTAGTCAGAGTTTAGAATAAGTCTTCTTTGTTCAAAGCATAGGCTGGCTTTACCTATTATTTTGAATCAATTAAACCTGAAAAGGAGTGAAAATTGAGTTATCAGCTGTTAAAATGTGTATTTATTTTTGGGGACTGCTATATTACTGAAATTTGAGCACTGCTACACTTCTCCAGGATAATTCAAACCCCTATTTCTCATCAAAATGATCTCACATAGCCAAATTCAGCAAGTTGGCTGGTCTTTCTGATTTCTGAAATAACTGCTTTATATCTAACGATCTACTAGTACGTGTGTGGAATTAGTTTTTTTAGTGTAATCACTTATTCTTTTCCATTTTTTCCCCCTGAACATGCTGTAACATTTGTCACAGGCCTGTCAAAAATATTTTCCATGTATTAAACACACTTGTTCTATTTCTTATCGGAAGCCATCTCCCTAGCCTTTTGTCATCCTCTTCTTCTATACACTTGTTCTCCGAAGTCCTGTTCTGGCCCTGCTTTTAAGCAAAAGTCACACTAGTGTTGGATCCCAATTTCTTAGGTCAGTGATTTTCAACCTTTTTCATCTCTTGGCATGCATATACCAAAAGAATATATATTTTTACTGATCTTATAAAAAAGTATAATTGTGATTCATTTACTTTTTTAAAAAAATACATATTTTATTGATTTTTTACAGAGAGAAAGGGACAGGGATAGAAAGTTAGAAACTTTTATAAGAGAGAAACATCAATCAGCTGCCTCCTGCACATACCCTACTAGGGATATGCCCACAACCAAGGTACATGCCCTTAGCCGGAATTGAACCTGGGACCTTTTAGTATGCAGGCCAATGCTCTATCCACTGAGCTAAACCAGTTTTGGCATAATTCATTCACTTTTGGTGTCTATTGTGGTATTGGCTATTGTCATTTTGTTATTTGACAATGTTAGGGAAAAGGTCAGTGCCCCTGCCCAAATAGTCAGGTATTGCATTTTGTAAATATTCTTGCCACACAACAGTGTGCTGGGTGGTACACTGGTTGAAAATCACTTTATGTTTTCCTCTGTATTGTTATTCTCCTTTGTTTCACTGAAGAACTTTTTCCTGGGGAAGGATATATGGGCAGAAATTGTTTAGAGATCTAGCCTCTCTGAAATGCCTCCTACTTAATAAAGCAGAGAATTATAGGTTGAAATAAATTTTTGCAATTCTAAAGACATTTCTACTATTTTCTCATTACATTCTTGCTCTTAGATATATTGGTAATGTATAATACATTGTATATTTGCAACGTTAGTAATTTCCCCAAAACTTTCTTCTCTGGAAATATTTAGAAGCTTACTTATTCCTGGGATTCTGAAATTTCATGTTATATTTTGGTATGCACCTTTTCATTTTATTGTAGCCATCAAGACTTCAGGTCTTATCTACTTTCAGGGGATATTTTTGTTTCTTTTATAAATTCTTTATTCCTTCTTTTTACTAATATTCCCATTAGTCAGAAGTTGAAACTCTTAGACCAGTATTCCTGGACAAATCTCTAAATATTTCCCCCTATTTTGCATTTTGTCTTTTTCTGCTTCCTGAAGATTTCCTGGAGTTTGTTTGACAAGACTTTCTTTTTTTTACTTCCTTTCCTTCTTTCTTTCTTTTAGTTTTTATTGATTTTAGAGAGGAATGAAGAATGACAGAGTGATAGAAATATCAATGATAAGAGATAATCATTGATCGGCTGCTTTCTGCAGGACCCCTACTGGGGATCAAGCCTGCAACCTGGGCATGTGCCCTTAACTGGAATCGAGCTTGGTACCCTCAGTCTCAGGCTGGTGCTCTTTCCACTGAGCAAAACTCGCTAGGGCCACCAATACTTTATAATTCTGTTTTATCTAGTTTATAATGGATAGTGTTTTCTTATGTCCTGTCATTTTTATAGCATTTTATTATTTTACCAATGCAGTGTTTTGCTTTTGTAAGTTTTATTTATTTGTTTGTTTGTTTACTAGAGGCCTGGTGTACGAATTTGTACATGGGTGGGGTCTCTCCGTGATCAGGACCAAAGGAGGAGGGTTGTCTGCAGGGGGGAGGAACCTTGGGAAGTTGGCTAGCCAGCCCCCCTTTATTGCCAGCAGCAAGCAAAGCATGGCTAAGGAACAGCCAATTCCATGCAGAATCGGGCTCCCCTTCTCTCCTGTCTGGGTCCGGGATGCAAGTGAATCAGATTCAGGGCTGTCAGGGCCCCAGCAACAAGGTCAGGGACAGTGCACATCATAACTACCAGCTGGTCATCCTGTCATTCCAGTCATTAGGCTCTTATGTAGAGAGAATTTTAATACTGCCTTGAGGATAGTTTTCTGTTGGTTTTCGGAGAGAGTAGAAGGATGGGAGGTAGTAAGCAGGAGAGAGAGAGAGAGAAATATCTATGTGAGAGATATATCCACTGACTGCCTCTCAAATGCTCCCCAACCAGGGAAAGAGAGTGAACCCACAATCCAGGTACTTGCCCTTGATTAGGAATCAAACTCTGAATTTTTTGATGTGAAGGACAATGCTCTAACTACTGAATATCACTGGCCAAAGGAAGACTGATTTATTTTTTATGTTTTTGCTTTTGAATTTTATCACTCACATTAATTTCTTCTTCTTATGCTACAGTGTTATTTTACCCTAGAAGCCCAGCGCACAAAATTCATGTGCAGGTACGGTCACTAGGTCTGGCCTGCGATCAGGGCCATCTTTCCCCGCTGCCCACAGCCAGCCCTGCCCCCTGCTGCCACCCATCCTTGGTCCCCCATTCGCCATCAGGTGATGGGTGCTTGGCACCCAAGGGAAGGGACCGCGAGGTGGTCAGTGTGCCTCATAGTGACTGGTCCAACAGTCATTCTGGTCATTTTGCCATTAGGGTCAATTTGCATATTACCATTTTATTACATAGGATAGAGGCCTGGTGCATGGGTGGGGGCCGGCTGGCCTGCCCTGAAGGGGGTCTCAGATCAGGGTGGGGGGAGCCTGTAGCAGGGTAGGGCCACTGGGGCAGGGGCTGTGGGGTTTGCAGGCTGGCCCTGCCCCCAATCAGGGTGAGGGTCCCCACTGGAGGAGGGGCCAGCCTGGGCAAGGGGCCACTTGGGGTTTGCAGGAAGGCCACACCCCCGATCAGGGTGGGGGTCCTCGCTGGAGGTGGGGCTGGCCTGGGTGAGGAGCCTGAGTTGGTTTGCAGGCCATCCATGACCCCAATCGGGGTGGGGGTCCCCTCTGGGGGTGGAGTTGGCCTGAGTGAGGGTCCTGGGGTGGTTTGCAGGCCAACCTCACCCCCAATTGGGGTGGGGGTCCCTGCTTGGAGCGGGGCTGGCCTGGGCGAGGGGCTGAGGGCAGTTTGTAGGCTGGCCATGCCACCAATCAGTGTGGGGGTCCCCACTGGGGGCAGGGCTGGCCTAGGCAAGGGTCCAGGGGCAGTTTGCAAGCCGGCCAAACCACAGGTTTTGTCAAAACAGAGGTGCAAAAGAAGTCCAGTCTAATTAGCATATTACCTTTTATTAATATAGATAGGACAACTGATTTGCTGATACCACAAATTCTAAATTGTTCTATGAAAATAACTAAGAAATGTTATGTTCTTAGCATGTAGATTTTAAGAAAAGCTTTCAATTTGACTTTTGTTTATGAGTTCAGATTTTTTTAAAATTAAATTCACTGGGCTGACATTGGTTAAAATCCTTATTTAGGATTCAAATGTACCTGTCTGTGATACATGATTGCTACATTGCATTGTGTGTCCACCACCTAAAGTCAAATAATCTTCCCTCACCATATATTTGACCCTCTTTACACTTTACTTACCCCCATACCCCTTCCCTCTGGTAACCACCATATGTTGTCTATGTCTGAGTTTTAGTTTTATATCCCACATAGCTTTTTCTGTCCAACTTACTTCACTTAACATATAATATCCATGTTGTGACAAATGGCAGTACTTCCTCATTTATGGCTGAGTAGTATTCATACACACACACACATCATCTTTATCCAGACATTTACTGAAGGACATTTTATTTTCATGTTTGGCCATCAGGAATAATGCTACAATGAACATATATCTTTGCAAATGTTTTTCCTGATAGATACCCAGAAGAGGGATTGCTAGATCATATGGTAATTCTATTCTTGTTTTTGTGAGGTAATTCCATATACTTTTCCGTAGTGGCTATACAATTTATGCTCCTACCAGCAGAGAATGTGGGTTCCTTTTGCTCCACAACCTCTCCAATACTTGTTATTATCTACCTTCTTGATAGTAGCCATTCTGCTTTTTTCTATATTTCTTGTTGGCTTCTTTCAGATGTGTGCTGTTCCCTGGCTGTCTTTTTATGTTTAACTAGATGCCTGGTGCACAAATTTTGTTTGGGGGGGGGGCGTGGGGAGAGGTGGTCTCTCAGCCTGTACTGCAACCTCTCCAATATGGGACTCCTTGGGGATGTCTTACTGCCCGTTTAGGCTCTCACAATCCAGACTGCTGTTTCCTAACTGCTCGCCTGCCTGCTGCCTGCCTAATCACTTCTGTCTGCCAGCCTGATTGACACCTAACTGCTCCCCTGCAAGCCTCAATGATACCTAACTGCTCCCCTTCCAGCCCAATCACTCCCAACTGCCCTCCCCTCCTGGCCTGACCACCCCCCTTTGCCCTCCCCTGCTGGCCATCTTGTGGTAACCATCTTGTGGAGGCCATCTTGTGGTGGCCATCTTGTGATGATGTTGTTGTGGCCATCTTGTAACAATAGCACTTAAACCACGTAGGCTTTTGTTATATAGGATAGATTAAGATGGGGTAATAGACAGGATTTCAACAGGTACTTGATAGTAAGATTTGAGTTGTCACTTAGACTCCTAGGCATGATAATTTTTCTAGTCTTTGCTATTGAACTTTAAATCTAAGGAACCCTGGGTTCTCTGTTCTGTTCCATTGGTCTATATGTCTGTTCTTATGCCAGTACCAGGCATTTTTGAGAACCTTGGCTTGCCAATAGAGCTTGATATCTGGTATTTGGATCCCTCCAACTTTGTTCTTCTTTCTCAGGATTGCTGTGGTTATTTGGGGTCCTTTTTTATTTCAGATGAATTTTTGGAAAGTTAGTGATAGATCTTTGACATGTGCCATTGGTGTTTTAATGGGGATTGCATTGAATCTATAGATTTCATTGGGTCGTATGGACATTTTAATGATGTTGATTCTACCAATCCATGAACATAATATGTTCTTCCATTTTTTTATGTCCTTGTCTGTCTCCTTTTTCAATGTCCTATAGTTTTCCTAGTATAGGTCTTTTACCTCCATAGTTTAATTTATTCCTAGGTATCTTAATTTTTTTTATTTTTGGTGCAATGGTAAATGGGATTGCTTTTTTCATTTATCTTTCTGTGAGTTCACTATATATAAAGAGCCAGGGTCTGTAACATCCAAAACAACCGAAGGGACAACCAAACACCAGGGTGTGTGCCCAGAAGGCTCGGGTGGGCAGGGACTGGCAAGTGGGCTGAACTTCTGACCTTTTGGAGAGAAAGAGAGATTGGGCTGATCAGCAGCTGCCGCAGCTGCTGGCAAAACCCAGAGATAGAAGCAGGGTCTGATCTGCAGCCTCATCGCAACTGCTGATCAGCCCTTGGCTCTCTCTCTCTCTCAAGGCCTCACCAGCAGCTGTGCCTCTCTCTCTCTCTCCAAGAGGTCAGCAGTTCAACCCACTCTCCAGCAGCCTGGGGCAGCTGCTGAACAGTCCTACTTCTCTAATCAGGCCTGGATATAGGTCCAGAGACACTGACTGGCATAGAAACTAACCAATCAGATCCAAATCTGGGTGAACTACAAAGGCAGAACCTAAGGTGGGAGCGGAGGAGGGGTTTTAAGGGCAACAGCTGTTTGATGTAAGGTGTAAGAAAGCAGTTCAATTTTTTAATGACCAATTTGCCAGTATAGTGCATATGGCTGGCTCTCAGTCCAGACACAGGGATTATGTATTTTTATCTGCCAAGAGCATCTCCTCCTGCTGAAAAAGCCCCCCCCCCATTTAATCAATCTTATCCTATATAATCTATCTATTCCAGGGGTGGACAAACTTTTTGACACAATGGGTTCTTAAACTGGACTGGAGGGCCAGAACAAAAGCAACCTGACCGTGCTGGCACTCTCATCTTGGGCTGCTGGTGAAGGAGCAGAGGGGAGAGCAAGAGAACCCTCCGCTCTTTTGGCTCTGTGGGCCGGATAGAACAGCTAAATGGGCCGGATCCAGCCTGCGGGCCGTAGTTTGCCCACGGCTGATCTATTACCTAATAGAAGGGTATATGCTACTTAGATCTATACCAATAGAAGGGTAGTATGCACAATTTACAATAACTAAGATTTGGGAACAACCTAAGTGCCCAACAGCAGAAGAGTGGATTAAAAAACGGTGGTGCAGCTACACAATGGAATACTATCTATACTAATAAAAGTCTAGGTGGCCCTCTAACCTTCTTGCCCTCACAGGATGCCCTCACATCATCACATGATGGCCGCCCCCACCTTGTCACAAGATGGCCACCCCTAATTATCACAAGATGGCTGACAAGGGAGGGAAGTTGGGGTCAATCAGGCCAGCAAGGGAGGGTAGTTGGGGGATCAGGCCAGAAGGGGAGCAGTTAGGGGGTGATCAGGCTGGCAGGCAGAATCAGTTAGGGGCAATCAGATAGGTAGGCAGGCGAGTGGTTAGGAGCCAGCAGTCCCAGATTGTGAGAGGGATGTCTGACTACTGAATTGGGCCTAAACCAGCAGATGTACATCCTCCTAGGGATTCCAGATTGGAGAGGGTGCATGCTGGGCTGAGACACCCCCCTCCCAATGCACAGATTTCATGCACCGTGCTTCTAGTTGTTATAAAAAAGAAGGGACTTTTACCATTTGCAACACCATGGATGGAACTGGAGAGCATTATGCTAAGCAAACTAAGCCAGTTAGAGAAAGATAAATATCATATGGTCTCATATTTGTGATATAATAATGAACATAATTTGATGAACAAGAATAGATCCAGAGACAAATGGCAGCAGGGGTGGGTTGGGGGGAAGAGTAAGAAAGCTACCAAAGGATTGTATGCATGCATATTAGCATAACCAATGGACACAGATACTGGGGCAGTGGGATTGCACGGGGTGGGAATGGTGGGGGGGGGAGGGGCTCAATCGGGGGAAAAAGGATACATGTAAAACTTTAGACAATAAAAAATAATAATAAATAAATAAATCTAACAAATCCCTTCCCTTTCCTGAAAAGAATGTAAAAGTCCATCTATTCTGCCATTTGTTCTCAATGACTGAAGATACAGTAGGATTTTTGCCTGTGTATTTTAGTGACCTATTGAAATACCTGTAAACACTATCTTGTCATTAGCATTTAGGTTCTTTGATTCTTTTTTAGTATTTGCATTTTTATCTCTGTTTTTCTGTGTAGTTTATTGAGGTTGTAAGCCAGCAATAGTAAGATTTTAACCATAAAGAACAATTGTTTTACATTTTCAAACAAGATGAGAGGAAAGTAATCATCTGACAGCCAGTATATCCAGGATTTACTATGAGTTTAATTCTGTCACCATAGTGGGTACTAGATATTTGGTACTGGAAAATTTGAAAAATTGAGAGTAGACTGGACTGATGGGGAAGTACTTAGTATTTCTTTGATTGGATCTAACAGTACTATACTGTAAATTGTTGCTTTACTACATGAACTCCATAGACCAGTGACCCCCATGTCTGATTAAAAATTTTCAATATTTCAGCACTATTTTCAAATAGAACACAATGTACATTTATATTGGGAAAAAATTTAAATAGAGGAGAATGGAAGCAAATATCACCCAGTGTTTACCAACTAGTCTATATTTTGGTGCTTTGTTTCCTATTTGTCTTACTCCCCTCTATATAGGTTTCTGGTCATAATTGACTTTATTTATGGTGTATTATATGCCATATTGCACCAGTATAGTAGTAAACCTTCCATTTAGAATAAAAGTATTTGAATGAATAGTCACTCTTTATGCTGTATTTGTCTGATGAGATCCCAAAAGTAAATTACATGTTAACTGCATGGCTTAAGAAACATATCAGAGTTTTAGTTATAGTTAACATATTTCTAGTTTGAAGGAGAATTTATTCCTCCAAATAGTGATTGTTTTCAAATTATGCCATCTGGAGCTTCTGGTTAATGAGGAGTAAGTAGCTTTGAAGAGAAGCATCTAAAACAGGCAAAATGATGTTTTATCTATAAAAATAAAAGTGTAATATACTAATTTGAGCACATGGTCTTCTGGACGACCTTCCGGATGAAGCCAGGGCTGCAAGGGAAGCCCAGGTCCTGGGTGACTGCCGCAGCCAGAGAGAAGCCGGTTTCTGGGTTCCAGAGGGAAGTTGGTGCTGGCAACTATGGAAGGAAGGCCTACTCCTGCAAGAATGTTGTGCATCGAGCCTCTAGTGTAATATAAAGATATTTCTGATTATTGGATACTGGCAGTCTTTAATTTTATTTATTTATTTTTAATAAATCTTCATTGCTCAGATTATTACAATTGTTTCTCCCCCCCCCCCCCATAGCTCCCTTCTACCCGGTTCCTGCCCCACCCTCTGCCCTTACCCCCCCCCCGACTATTGTCCTCATCCATAGGTGTACAATTTTAATCCAGTCTCTTCCTGAACCCTCCACACCCCTTCCCCACTGATAATTATCAATCCACTCCCTTATTCTATTATATTCACCAGTTTATTCTGTTCCTCAGATTTTTAATTCACTTGATTTTTAGATTCACTTGTTGATATATATGTATTTGTTGATCATAATTTTTATCTTTTTTCTTCTTCTTCCTCTTCTTAAAGAATACCTTTCAGCATTTCTTATAATACTGGTTTGGTGGTGATGAACTTTTTTAGCTTTTTCTTGTCTGTAAAGCTCTTTATCTGCCCTTTAATTCTTAATGATAACTTTGCTGGAAAAAGTAATCTTGGTTGTAGGTTCTCACTATTCATCACTTTGAATATTTCTTGCCACTCCCTTCTGGCCTGCATAGTTTCTGTTGATAAGTCAGCTGACAATCAGATGGGTACTCTCTTGTAGGTAACTAGCTGTTTTTCTCTTGCTGCTTGTAAGATCCTCTTTTTGTCTTTTGCCCTTGGCATTTCAATTATGATGTGTTTTGGTGTTGTCTCTTTGGATTTCTCTTGTTTGGGGTTCTGTACGCTTCCTGTACTTGTAAGTCTATTTCTTTCACCAGGGGCGGGGGGAGTTTTCTAATATTATTTCTTCAAATATGTTCTCAGCATCTTGAAGTCTCTCTTCTTCTGGCACCCCCATAATTCTGATGTTGGTACTCTTAAAGTTATCCCAGAGGCTCCTTACACTATCTTCAACTTTCTGGATTCTCTTTTCTTCTTGCTTCTCCAGAGAAGTGTCTTTTGGCTCTTTTTATTCTGACTCTTTTACTTGACTCATGTGTTCCTTTATTCTGCTGTTGGATCTCTGCATAATATTTTCCATGTTTAATTTTTAGTTGAGTCTCATTAAATGTATCAGCCTCTTCTAGGAAATTCTTGAAAAACTTTATAACCGTGGTTTTGAACTCTATATCAAGTATTTTGTTCTCCTCCATCTCTTTCATTTGAGATCTATTTCCTTGTCTCAGCATTTTTGCTGCTTCCCAGAGTTAATAGGATCGTTATGTGTGTTTGGTGTCCTATATGGCCCAGTGAGTCAGCCTCCCCAGTTACCTGAGGTAGACACTCTTGTTGCTCCCCTCTGTAGACTGCGTGAACAGCCTTGTTGTAGTTAAGACTTGATTGTTGTTGGTATCACTGGGAGGAATTGATCTCCAGGCCCATTGGATGTGAGTATCAGCTGTGTCTACTCTGGGATACCTTCTCTATTGGAGATAGCCTTATAGGATCAGACTTGCAAAATTTCAAAAGCCTCTGTGCTCAGCTTGGATACAGCGGAGTCTCAGGGCTGAGCTGACAGTCTTGGCTTCCCAACAGCCCTGCCCTTGTGCACTTGCCTGAGTTTCCGCCTGACCTCTGCCTTCTAAGGCTCTCCTGAGTTTCTGCCTGACCGTCCAGATTCCCCATGCAAGAGCATGAGTGCCCCAGAGGCTCCCCGGAAGTAGTCTGGAGTTTCTGACTCTTTCTGCTAAGGAGAGGCTGAGGCAACATCCACATCCACAGTCAGACCTGTCTGCACACGCTCATTGGCGCACGACTGTAGACCCTGCCCACTGTGGCTCCCGGCTCCCCCAGTTTCCCAGTCTCTGAGTCTCCAGATGCCTTTCTCTACAGTCTGGACTCCACCCATATGAGCCTGGCTCCATGGGGTTTTGGCTGGGGTTGGGGTTCAGTACAGTCGGAAAGGTTTCAGTGTAATCGGGGCTTCCTTTTCCCTCTGGGATACTGGCAGTTTTTAAATGCTCTGTATTTTAAAAGATATCAACTGGATATTCTCCCTCTACTGTCTTTTGTGTATGTGAGGGGAATACTGGTGGAAAAGTATGACAGCATGATGAAAACTATTTTATAGGAATATGAGGAATGAAGGCTTATTTGAATTAATTTATAATAACACAAGAAAACTGATACAGTAGGCAATTAGGCCGACATGGACAGAGTAGGAATGAAAGGCCAACTATGTCACCGAAGTAGAAAGCTGTTGGTGCCTAGCAGTGGACAAAACTGGGAAACCAAGTATTGTAGGGAGGGACATCACCCAAGGGTGACCTTTCCTCCCTTAGCATATCATGGTCATGCTATTTACACCCTGTGAACTTTCATATTGCTGGTCCTGTGGTTCATATCGTCCTCTGACCTTTCCTCCCCCAGCATATGGACACCCTTAAAGAGGAACAAGGGGCCCAGAGAATAGCTTCATACAAATTCTATTTAAGCCCTTGCACCCTGCCTCCCATAGCATTAAACCCTGAGGATAAAGAGGTTCTAGCCTGAATCAAACAATCTTAGGAACAAAGCCTCTGGTCTGCTGAGCTCAGAGACAGAGTTTTGGTCAAAGCAGAGATAATATCTAGGCCTCAGTTGGTTTCAATTCAAGCCCAGCTTAGGACCCCTAAGACCTTCCCTAAAATTCCCCCCTTTTGATAAAAGCCCTTACCTGTGCTCTCTCCCTTGAGCATGCCTGTAGCTTTCCCTCCCTCTTCTCAGGTGCTCTCACTCTGGAGCATGTCCATGCCTTCCCCCTCTTACTCCCCCGGGCATGAATATTCTTCCTTTCTTTCTTCTAAGATCCAAGGCCCCTTCTTCTGCCTCTGTAACTTGTTTGTTGAGCCCAGGCAGCCAAGCTGGCTCAGTTCTACCTCTGTGACTTTCTAAATATACTTTCTCTTATAATTTGAGTTCTTGGCTCTAAATTCTCGGCCAAACTCAAGGACAAAGGTCAAACATCTGGTGTCATTTTGCCGCTAACAAAATGAAATATATTAAAATTGTTAGTATTCTGTGATATAAAGAATACTATTACTTTCAACTACTTACAGTGTCTAGAATTGGTTTTTGGTTTTACTCTAAGAGGATTTTCCTGACATAGTTTTGGCTATTTCCGTATTTGATTATTGCTGTATTGTTGGGCTCTTAACAAATCAATGAATACTTCTTAAAGACATGAGTATTTCTAGTGTTTTACAGATAGTTAATTCTCTAGCGAGTCTCAAAAAGTCATTGTCATATCTCTGACACCATTGCAGGTAAATTTTAATTTGTATCTGTAATAGGATTTACTTTCCAGTTGCAATTGGTTTTAGATAATTGGTCAAACACTTGTTGAACTCCTAATTTGCCCCAGATTCTGTGCTCAGCAGTTGGAGTTAAAAGAGGAGGGAAAGTCCTGCCTTCCCTAGAGAAGCTCACTTTTTATGACGGGGGTGTCCTGGAAGCAGTTGAAATTATATAAAAGTAGTATCTCAAGTGCGTAAAAGTAGAGAAAGGGAGTTGTGTGGCTGCTAACAGAGGTACCCTGGAGGTAGATGGGAAGTGGGGTTAACTTTGCTGAGAAAAGGAGAAACAAAAAGTCCTTGTGGTCAGAGTGAGCTGCTGAGTGTGTCAGGGTCCTGATAAGTATCATGTAGCTTAGGGAATCTAGATCTATAAGAGCCTAAGCAACAGAACAACTCAACAACCGGTCGCTATGATGCATACTGACCACTGGATGGGAGACACTCAATGCAGGAGCTGCCCCCTATTGGTCAGTGCACTCCAAAAGCCAGCCTCCCATAATCCCTCCCCCTGGCTGGCTGGCTCTGATCCGCCTGGATAGGGACTGGGCAAGATGGCCCCAATCAGTGGCCAGGCCATGGAACCCTCACCTGTTCATGAATTTGTGCACCAGGCCTCTAGTAGAATTCATAATATCATGTAAAGTACCATATTATCTGAGGTTCTCTTTTGAGTAATGTAATAGCAGTCTTATTTCAACATGAAGAGAGAGTTAAATCCTCAGAGTTGTTTGATCTGTTTTTGGATTTGAGAGAATCTTAAAACAATATTTTTTATTCTCAAGGTAAGGAAGAGAGACCTCTTGTCCCTTAACTTATGAGCTACAGGCCAGCCCCTGCACACACACACACTTCTGCCTCAGATACATGTGTTTTGTCACAGTCTCCTGAACCAACATTTATTATTGACTTTCATGTACTTTAATAAGATGCTCTTGCTTCAATATTATTAATGGCAGTATGTCTTGATGTAGAAAATAAGTAGTAGAAATAGAAATCTTGTCAGTTTTCATTTTTTAAGGAAAAATCAATGAAATCTTATTTTCATTCTTATAAAGGGAATTTATCATAGGTGTTTGCCAAGTTGGATTATAGGTAGTATGTCAAGGGTGGCTTTATGACCCCTTCCTCAATTCTCATCGTTGGAAGTTAGAGCATATAATGGGTTTACCAAAGAGCTGCACATGGTATTGCACTAAAGCAGTTCACAGAGTATGAGAACAATTGTAATGCCTAATTGTTTGGTTTATAGGTTTAACTTACTGGGATATTTTCTTCTATTCCCCTCCCCCTTCAGGTGTCTCCTGGTCACCTTAGGGAAAAGTACAGCTCATGTACTACTATGTATGTTGACTCCACGATTTCTCAGCCTGATCTGAGAATCGCTGTGCAGTGGTGAGTACAAATAGGGGACAGACCCCTTATCCTGCCCATATGTACTTTTCAAGTTAACTTCTTTGTGGGTTAAATTTGTTTGGCTGATGTTTTAATTTCATAGATTTATTAAATTTACACATATAGATAGATAGATAGATGCATATTCAAGAACTATATTGATCCATATATAACAAAATCAAAGCAGAAAATCATGAGAGAGGTGAAGTTTTGGAAACATAGTCACAGTCAGGTTTATGTTTAAGCAAACATAACAGTGTCATGATGATGAAAACTATTCATTAAATTCTGTGAGTTCATAGTCCACAATTGAAGACTTTAAAAAAAACACCCTAATCTGAAACCTTAAGCTTATTTAAGAGAAAAATAAAACCGAACTTGGATGTAGAGCTTCCTGAATCCAATTGGAGTTGTCCAAGGATCATTATTAGGGTCTCCCTGGGATGTGAGGGTTGACTTTCCAGAACACAGTATGGAAAATGCTACTTGAAAATATTAAAATCCTCATTTCTAATTTTATTTTTCAGTCCTAAAACATAATTTATTTATAAACTAAAATTTGTTTATATTGTACCAGATTTTTTTTGCTAATTAAATTCTCACTAACTTCTATGTTAATTAAAAACAGCCAGTTCACAATCATAATGTAAGTTTCTTCTCTCATAACAACAGTTGAGATCAAATTGAGTTTCAGCAAAAATTGAGCCCATCTCTTTCTAAAGTCCTTAGTTTTGACACCTATCTCACAGTCTCTGAGTCTTTTTCTTCAGTCTGACCACTAAATCTGGGAGTAAAAACCAGTCCACTCTAGATATGTACAATAGCTTCCTTTCAGTTAGATGATTCTGATGTTACAATATATAATTCAAGAATCATTTTGAATATATGATTTTGTCCTCCAAAATTGTCTAATCTTTGGAAGTATAGTAGCTTTTCATTTGCTCTTATCGAGTTTTGAAAATGATCAATGCATTTACTATTGATAAAATAAAGGTTTAGTGAGAATTTTAATAGAGCTCATTTTAGGATTGGTTTTGAAAAAAATGTTCATTGTGGAGTAGTAATGCATTATTCTGAAAGGGATGGGTGAGCCTTATTATAATCACTTATGCAACTTTTATCTAAATGTGTCTCTAAACACATGAATTCCCTTTCTCCTTCCCCAACACACTCTCTCACTCTCACAAGCCTTCTGATAAACTGAGGAAGGTAAGGCATCTTTATATAGAAAAAGCATCTGGGATGATTTTGATTTTAATCCTAATTCATGTGCTCTCAAACTTTGCTGCACTTTGCCATCACCTGAGAAGTTTTCAGAACAACCCCAGATCATATCCAATGCCAGATGAATCAGATCAACTCACAGTGATAGAATGCAGTTTGTAAAACTTCTCTGATTATCCCAATGCACAGCTAAGCTTGGGAACCACATTGCCTGGTTAGAGGGTAGGAGAAGGAGAACTGCTTCTCACTCGTGGTGGGACCTTGAGGAAGTCAGTTTTAAGCCGTGATTACTTTCTCTGTAAAATGGGTTGTTGAATTAAATATCATTCATCACAAGTTCATTAGTTTCTTTCAGCTTATATATTTCAAATTCTATGATGTTAAAATCATTTTGAAGATGAAACTGTTTGGAGCACTATAGAACTGATGCTAACAATGCTACAGGCCTTTTTACAACTGCTAATATTCTATAATCCAGTTATAAAATTCAGTTTTGCTTTTCCTCAATTATTTGGAGCTTCATTTTTTACATTTTGGAAAAGAGAAAAAGCATATAACTTAATCTACAGCACTCCTGTGTTTCATGTTACACAGCATCTGGGAATAACATAGGGATATTGTTATTTACACAGTAACTGAGCACTTACATCTGCTCATTAAAATTGTATTAAACTAATTTGCAAATAAATGTCTCTAATACTACACTGTGTATAATTTTATTCCATTGTATTCTTATATTTGCCATTAAATTTTCTTAACAGTTATGTAAAAGTCACCTTAAATAATTCTGTTTGGTATAGAGCATTTTATTTAACTTTAGGGGAATGAAGGTAAATAGGTGGGCAGGTGGAAAAACTACTATATGGATTAAATTTAAGGATGTGTACAAGTAGATCTAACTTGTACAAGATGAAAGTTTATATGAGTAAGTAGAAAGGCAAATAATAGGGCAAGAGTGTAATAACTTATATGCTATAATAATCATCCAAAACATGTCTTCTAACAGCATATTCCTTAGCATTTTGGTTTTCCTCATTTTACTAATTGACAAAGAATTGCAACACGGCAAAAAGTGCTTAGGAGATACTGTTTTGAATGAGATCTCATGGCTGTTGGGCAGATGGGATGGTCTTCCCCCACCACAACCCTTTTAAAACATGTCTTCAGCCCTGACATAAAGTCAATTTTTACTTTTTGTTTTCTCCACAGCCTGGCATTGGCAATCTACTACCATATTAAAAATAGGTGAGTTTGAAACCTGTCTTATTATTCTAGCTAATAAATTTACAAGATATAATGTTAGTCTTAGGTTTTAACTATAGATATAATTGGAATAAGCTATAGTGATTTTATTACATTGTTAAAGCGACTTTTTTTTTGTCTTAGGACTCCTATGCTTAAGTTATTGAGGATCCCAAAGATTTGTTGATGTGGGGCTATATTGATATTTACTGGATTAGAAATTAAAATTGAGAATTTAAAAATAAGTCCCTTGTACATTAAAAACATAGTTTCTATAGCACTGTTGAAATTTTGAGCAGGATACTTCTTTGTTGTGAGGGAATTGTCTTGTGTGTTACAGGATATTTAGCAGTTTCCCTGGCCTCTCCTCGCTAGATGCCAGTAGCATCCTCTTCCCAGGCCCCATGGTGACAACAAACAATGTCTCTACCATGGCTGAATGAGAGAATGACAGTTTTAGTATCAAATAAAAATATTATTCTCTGAAAGCTGTAAGGCATTCAGCTCACAACTAATTCCAAGTGCTTTTCCTTAACACAACCACATTTCAGCATGCAGGAGTGCTTAATGCATACTTCCCCTTATTCTAGAGTATAAAAAGAAGATTCAAGTTTTAATAACATTATTTATTGTCACTGTTTTATCAAAATTGTGCTTAAGTAAAGCAGATTTCTTGTCAACAAGTGACAGTGAAGAGTAGAATGACTAATAAATAGTACAGGATGGGATCTCTACCTTGATTCTTGCTCAAAAACCAGTTTTATTGACTTTTGCTTTTATACAGTCATTGCAAATGTCAGTGTAAATGCAGGCAATGCCTTAATATTTCTATACAAACAGTTTTGGCCTCTTGGGTCTCCTGCAAATGGTCTAGTGCCGTGGTCAGCAAACTGCGGCTCGAGAGCCACATGCACCTTTTTGACTTCTTCCCCAAAATACCTTGGCCTGGGTGAGTCTGTTTTCAAGAAGTGGAATTAGAAGAAGTTTAAGTTAAAAAAATTTGGCTCTCAAAAGAAATTTCAATCGTTGTACTGTTGATATTTGGTTCTGTTGACTAATGAGTTTGCCGACCACTGGTCTAGTGGAACCAGAGAAGCCTGCAAAACCTCTTGGAGAACCACTATGTGGAAAATTAAACCAAAAAAAGGAAAGAAAAAAAAAACGGAAAAAAAACCCAGAAGACTGGTTTCCCTCATTCAGCTGGTTGGAGCATTGTCCTGTACACCAAAAGGTGGCAGGTTTGATTCCAAGTTAGGGGAGCACATGCCTAAGTTGTAGGTTCAGTCCTGTAAGACCACATAGCTAGGCTTCTGGTTCCACCACAGTTCAGCATGTACAGGAGGCAGCCAATCCTTTTTTTTATTCTTCCTTCTTTTCCTCAAATAAACAGAGTGGTCACTTTTAAAATACAAAGGTAAATTTTAAACTCAAGACTATTGTAAAGAATAAAGAAGAAATATGTAATAAGAATATAATATAGGGAAATAGTAAGAGGAAAAAAACAAATAGGGATCTCATTTTCACATGAAGGATTGCCCACCACTACTGCTTTATAAAATGTTCCTGTGTCTGCCAATGAGAGGCTGGAGGAGTGGCAATTGATTTGGTTGACTAGCATTGCCTATTAGGGAGGGTCAGTGCTTATAAAGGCAGCTCTGGCAGGTCATTATAGAAAAGGTTTCACAGAATTTGATGTGCTGAGTAAAATGAGGTCAGAAAATTTCTACAGATCTAAGAGAAGTTTCTTTGTTGAAGGCTAAGCTCCCGCTACAATTCTCTCTACTCCCAACAGATGTGTTGCTAATACAACAATTCCTGGATTAGTTTTTAAAATCATATTCTTATTTTCTAGAAGTGCAAATAGAACCAAGGAAATATTTGACGAGAGACTCCATCCTGTCACAGTAAGTGCCAGTTGTATTGAGGTTGTCTTTTTCTCTCGGATACTTGTGTTTATTCCATGCTGATTTGCTTTGAAATTAATCACTAGTAGAAAATTACTCTCTCCAGCTGAGTGTTAACATTATCTTCCTTTAAGTTTTCTTCCCCACCCCATGTTGTATCTAATTATTTTACAAAAGGAATATATATATAATATAAAAGCATAAGTGACTGTCCAACCATTAGCTATGATGTGCACTGATCATCAGGGGCAGGTGCTCAACACAGGAGCTGCCAAGCTGCTGTGACTTGGCAGCCGTGGTTCTCAGATGATGTACCAAGAACCAGAGAGGAGGGAGGCCAATTCTGAGGTGCATAACCTGAGAACTGCCCTTTTCAATTTGGGATCCTTTTGGGGGTGTCAGAGTGTTGGTTTCAGCCTGATGCCTGCAGACCAGACCGAGAGACCCCACCTGTGCACAAAACCATGCACCAGGCCTTTAGTCTAGAATAATAAAAATGTAATATGAAAATCAACCAAACAACTGAACAGAAGAACGACCTCCCAGACGACCTTGTGAATGACCACATTATGACACGCGCTGGCGCCATGCCAGCCAAGGTGGGTGCAATACAATTGGTCAGGGGGCCCCACCATTGCCCCACGATCACCCTGCAGAGGGAGGCCCAGGCCACCCTCTGTGAGGCAATCAATTGCCCCAAAGAGGGAGACTCATGTCACCAGCTGTTGAGGTGATCCATCCAGGGGGGCGGCTCCAGAATTGCCCCAATGAGAGAGGCCCAGACCGCCCTCTGCGGCGACCATTCATTCTCAGAGCCCCAGGTGGGTGGGTAGAGCCCTGTGCCCAATCACCCTGAAGAGGAAGGCCCAGGCTACCCCACAGTCAGCACTGTGGTGGGTGGGCAGGGCCTCCCTCTGAGGGCCCCACAATTGATCAGCCCACAGAGAGAGGCCCAGCCCACTGGCTAGCGATGTGGTGGCGGGTGTGCGTGGCCAGCCAGTTATTGCCCCGCGGAGGGAAATCCCAAGCCAGCCAGTGATCGCACTCCACACCTGTCACCCACAGAGTGAGGTGACCAGTGGTAGAGTAATGGGTGGCTGTGCTGCACTGATGGCAAGCAGTGGCAGCGGTGGGGGCACAGCCAGCTGCCGGCAGCCAGGGGAAGGAAAGCCCTGATATTCCCTGATCAGCCAAGCCTTGGAACCCTATCCTAGGGGTCCCAGATTGCAAGAGGGCACAGGCTGGGCTAAGGGCCACCCACCCCTCACCCCCACCCAGTGCAGGAATTCGAATTTTGCGCACAGGGCCTCTCATGTCATATAAGAAACTAGAGGCCCCGGTGCGAGACATATTTGTCCTGGGGGGAAGCCCCTCAGCCCGGCCTGTGCCCTTTTGCAGTAGGGAGCCCTCAGGGGATGTCTGACAGATGGCTTACAACCTCAGGGCTGTGGTGGAGGCAGGGGAGGCTCCTGCCACAGCTGCTAAGCTCAACAGCCATCAGCCTGGCTTCTGGCTGAGCAGCGCCCCCCTGTGGGAGCACACTGACCACCAGGGGGCAGCTCCTGTGTTGAGACTCTGCTCCTTGGTGGTCAGTGCACATCATAGTGACTGGTCCTTCTGCCATTCAGTTGATTTGCATATTACCCTTTTATTATATAGGATATGTCAGAAAGAACTGAGTTTCAGCTTTGTATAATTAGTGAGCTAAAGTGGGTCAACATACCCAAAAAACAAAAATGTATATTTTTAAAAGAAAATTTTCAATAGCATCAAACAATATGAATATTTGTACATAAACCTAATAGATATGTCAAGATCACTAGAAGAAAATTAAACAGCTATTTAAATATTGAATTAATTGTAATGACAAAAATTTTCAAATGTCTTCAGATATGCTCTATACCAATATGTGGCTGGTGTGCACTGTACACAGAGCACAGCCTTAGAGCCTGATGGTTACATTCTCAAAGTTATTGCAGAGAACTATGACATGATGACCAACAAGTCCTTGGAGCCTAAAAATAGTTCACATTTAGACAGAATGTTGTAGGGGGAAGGTGGAAAGGAAAATATAAATATTCTGAGGTTGTTCCTGTATCTTTAATGAGTGTCGATATTCAATTATTGATTTTTAAGGTCCCATTATTTTATTTAAAAAGCTAAAATACATGACACCCAATCAAAATTATTTTAAGCAGCACATGAGCACAAGTGGAGCACTGCTGTTACAAAAGTACCTAATATTTTTCTTCAATGGGTACTTCCTTTCAGGAAGAAAAGGTTCCTGAGGAATTCTTTCATCATAATCCCGATCCTGACACAATTTACAGATTTATTCGACCTTTTTTCTTTGCCTATAATGTAACAGCAGGCTATGCCGTAACGACTTTGGTAAGATAATTCTTCTTTCAGAACTTTATTAAGGGAAACCTAACAAAGGAAGTAAAGTTCACACATTTGAGCATAATAATCACTATGATTAAAAATGTCCTAGCTTTTCTCACAAATTATTGCTATTAAAGGCAGCAGGAGGGCGAGATTTTCAGTTTCTCCTTCCAGACCTCAGGAGACAGGCACACGCAGTGCACACAGGCACACTTATAAGGTATGCTGATGGGGCAGGATGGGGGCAATAACAGAACCTTTTGGGCCCCAGGCAGTAACAGGTTCAGTGTAGGTCTAAGCTGAGTCCCAGGCTGCATTCCCTGGGCAGTTGTAATGTGTGTCCTGACTGAGAACTAGAGCCCTAAATTGGCTGTTCCTTGGATGATGGGTGTTCTTCTGTCCTTGCTGTCTCCTCTTGTGCCTGCCTGTGTCATTGCCAGGATTCTAGTGCCAGTAGGACCTGAAAGAGCGTTGCTAGGTGCCTGCTCAGCTACAGCTGTGTAAGGACCTTTGTGTCACTCACCCAGGATTCCCCTGGAAAGAGTGTATCGCTTGGAATGAGTGGTCCATTCTAGTGAGAAGGAATGGGGGTTGTATCACTCCTGCCTCGGGCAATCCTAAAGGGGAAAGTCTCCTGATTGGTCTGAGGGAGGAGTACTTAGGTCAGCTCCTTTAGAGAGATGATCAGAAAGAGCCTCTGAAAAGAGATGACATCTGAACACTGACCTGACTGAACTGAGGAAGATGAGGAGCTCTGGTGTCTGTGCAGAGGGGACAAGTGCCAGATTCTGAGATAGGAACTTATACTTGGTATTTGAGTAAGAGTGAGATATGGCCAGGATGGTCAGAGTGGAATGAGGGAAAGGTGTAGCACATGAGGGCCAGGAGGGCACATGCCATCTGATTGGACCTTGCAGATTGCAGGCCATGGGAGGAAGTGACATTTTTATTTGTTTGGTGGCAACCCTTTGGCAGAGTTGAGCAGGGTGGGCAAGCGCTCTTGACCTAAAAGGCTATCCTGGCTGCTTTGGAGAGAATGACTGTAGCTGGGAGTGTGAATAGAGGCCAAGAAGTCAGGGCAATAACAGTGACACAGGTGGAAAGTGACAAAGAGACTAGAAAGTGATATGACTACCAGTGATAGGTAGAACTAACCGGAATTACTAACAGATTGCAGCAGGTTACCATATTTGCCAGCGTATAAGACGATTTTTTGGCCCTGAAAAATACCGTATTTGCCGGCATATAAGAGACTGGGCGTATAAGACGACCCCCTAACATTTCCACTGAAAATACAGAGTTTGTTATATACTCGCCGTATAAGACTACCCCCCACATGGAGGCATATTTTTCAGGGCCAAAAAATCGTCTTATACGCCGGCAAATACGGTAATTCAATTGGAAGTCTTTGGCCAAGCACTTAGGCAAATGTCAGTGACATTCCACATGACATTAGGGAATGTGTGGGAACTGGGGAACTGTATAAGCAGTAGTAGTTTCAGTCCAGTGACAGTGCCAGGGGCAGACCACAGGGGGTGAAGGGAAGAGTGGGAGATGAGAAGCAGCATCAGAGCGTTCACTGTGAGCAAACAGAGAGGAAGCATCCTAGGGGTTGTGGGGGTCGGATGGGTTCCATATAAAGACATTCATATTGTGGAGAGTGTCTGGGCCAAAGGGAAGTGTTCAAAAAGAGCTAATTGTGGTAAGTGTTCTTCAGAAGTGGGCTGGGATTTATTTTACTGCTGGAAGAGTTTCAGTGAGGAGAGAAATCCCAATTCCAGTGACTCAGGAGAGCAAGTGGTATAAATGAATGATTAATGGTACATACCAGGTTTACAGTAAAGATTGCAGGAAGTTGAGTGATTCCCAGTGTTGTATATGTCTTTAATTATTCCCAGAAAGTTGAAAGTTGAACCTTGTAAGGAGGTTCATTCATAGGATATCTAAGAGCATTTAGTTTTGGAAGATTGGTGCAAACTTTCACTAATAACACATAATGTTCAATAACCGTTTGCTTTCTAAAATATAGTTGGATTTGAAGACCTTTGGCTAATGTGTTGTCAATCTCAGAGTTGTCAATCTGAGATTATCTGATAACCTCAGACAGTAAATATACTCTTCTTCAAAGAACTCTTTGATGTAACAACAAATCTCAGCTTGTCTCTATAATCTTTGCTTAGCTGTTACCTTCACCCAGTTCTTTGTAGAATAGACATGTAATACACGTGGAGAATTCATGAGACCTCACCAGCTCCCTGGCAGGCTTAGAGGAGAACCAGGGAGACAAAGACTGGCAGCTCTGCCACCACCTGAAACCAACAGAACCGACTAAGGTTGTGTAAGACAGAGATAGATTTATTTCACAGAATCGTGATGGAGATGTGAGGCTTAGGGGACATAAAAGGACTACTCTTGGTGTGCATGTGTGTTTCTTACAAAGGCATTGAGTCCAAGAATACATGACAGTTGTAGAAACCTGCCTCAGAAACACCTGTTTGCACTGCCTGTCCTGCTGCAGCACACAGCAGCTACTGGGGAGCTGTCTTAAAAACATTTTTTAATCCTCATCAGAGGATATATTTTCCATTGATTTTCAGAGAAAGTAGAAAAGAGAGGGGATAAGAGGAGAGAGAGAGAGAGAGAGAGAGAGAGAGAGAGAGGGAATGAGTCATCAGTATGAGAGAGAGACATCTATTGATTGCCTCCAGAATGAGTCCTGACTGGGGCCACGAGTTGAACCAGAGACTCTTTGGTAAGCAGGCTGGAAATTCACCTGGGAAAGTAGGCAATAAAAGTGTCTGATTTGCGACTGTTTCTTGGTCTCTGGCTTTGGCTGGCCAAGCAGTCTCTCTAGAACCTAAGAATAAAAGGCATGTCAAAAACTGATGAGCTGAAACCAGTTTGGCTCAATGGATAGAGTGTCAGTCTGCAGACTGAAAGGTCCCAGGTTCTATTTTGGTCAAGGGTATGTACATTGGTTGTAGGCCCATCCCAGTGGGGGGTATGCAGGAGGCAGCTGGTTGATGTTTCTCTCTCATCAATGTTTCTGGATCTCTATCCCTCTCCTTTCCTCTCTGTAAAAAATCAATAAAATATTTTTAAAAAACTGATGAAATCTGTCATTCTTGAAAGTTCTTATCACTGCACTTAAACTGAAATAGAATCAAAGACCAGTGTTTTACTTTGCAGATTTACATAGAACGGCTTTTAACTTATGCCGAAATTGACTTGTGTCCATTTAATTGGAAACGAATTGTTTTGGAAGCGATAATTCAAGCCTACAAATATCTGCACGATCTGGCTGCATGGAATGTTCACTTCTCCCGATTGCTAAGGGGCACTACAGTCAAGGACTTGTGAGTTTGCAAGGTTTTGATGAAGTTTATAACCATTTTCGAATACCTTATTTGCCCCCATAAAATTTACCAAATAAGAAATATTTTGAAAGGTTACATTGTGCAGAGGACTGCACTAGGCATAACATTACATACATTTTTTCTACCCACATTTGCTATAACTTTTCATACTCCTCCTCATAAAGTAGTATGCCTTCATGTATTATTATTGTAATAATCTGTGTGATAATTTAGTAGCAAACTTTGTAGAAGCTCACATCCCAAAACAACAGTAATGTAAATACCTTCATGGCTTCCTTAACACTGTTTACCAGTTTAGGTCTTTTATTTACCCCTTTTAAAATTTTCATTTATTTTCAATAAGACTTTACATTCAATATCTATATATAAAAGCCTAAGTAACCAGCGGACCAGCCAGTAGTTATGATATGCACTGACCACCAGGGGGCAGATGCTTAACGCAGGTGCAAAAACCATAGGCATGGAAACATGGAACAGACTGATGACTCTCAGAAGAGGATAGAGGGAAGGGTGGGAAGAGATTAACCAAAGATCTTATATGCATACTAGAGGCCCAGTCACAGATTCGTGCACCACCTCAGCCTGGCCTGCGGGGATCAAGCCAAAACTGGCTTTCTGATATCCCCCAAGGGGTCCCAGATTGCAAAAGAACACAAATATGTGCACTGGGCCTATAGTTATTTTATATTAGTCTTACGTGAACAGCATAATAGTTAAAAAACCATGTGCTTTGCTAAGTGTTTTCCACAATATTTTTAGTACTGGCCTGATACCATGCATAGTTATTGCAGTATTATTGACTCTCTTTCCTATGACATAATTTATATCCCCATAACAGCATTGTAATTGACAATCTGTACTTCTTAATTTCTTAACCTTCTTCACCCAGCCCACCAAACCTCTTCTCCTCTGACAAACTTCAAAATGTTCCCTTTACCTATGAGTCTGCTTCTGTTTTGTTTGTTCATTAATATTGCGTTTTAGTGAAGTCATGATATTTGTATTTCTCTGACTGACTTATTTCACTAACATAATACCCTCTAGGTCCTTCTGTTCTTTTACAAATGGCAGGATTTCATTTTTTATGGATGAGTAATGATATTCCACTGCTTTTTTATCCACTCATCAGTTAATGGGCACTTGAGTTGTTTCTGCAGCTTGAGGATTATAAATAATACTGCAGTGAACATAAGGTGCATATATTCTTTCAAATTAGTATCTTGGTTTTCTTCAGATATATACTCAAGGTAGAATCACTGAGTCATAAGGCAATTCCATTGTTAATTTTTGAGGAACTTACATACTATTTTTGCCACCAAAAGTGCAAAAGGGTTCCCTTTTCTCCACATCCTTATCAATACTTGCTATTTGTTGATTTATTGATGATAGCCATTTTGACAGGTGTGAGTATATCTTATGATTTTAATTTGCATCTCAGTGATGATCAGTGATGGTAAGCATCTTTTCATGTATATAAGTCAGCTGTATGCTCTCTTTGGAGAAGTGTCTGTTCAGGTCCTCTGTCCATTTTTTAATTAGATTGTTTGTATTTTTGGTGTTGGGCTGTATATGTTTTTATAAGGTGTTGAGTTATATATATTTTTATGAATTTTGAATATTAAACCCCTTATTAGATATATCATTGTCAAATACATTTTCCCATCAGTGGGTTGTCTTTTTATTTTGTTGATGTTTTCTTTTGCTATACTAAAACTATTAGCTTTAAGTAGTCCCATTTCTTTAGTTTTTTCTTTTATTTCGCTTGCACAGAGTAATCTATCAGCAAAACACTAAAAGAAATATTTCAGATTTTAGTGCCTATGTTTTCTTCTAGGAGTTTTATGGTTTTGACTCTTATATTTAAATTAATAATCCATTTTGAGTCTACTCTTGTATGTGATGTAAGAAGTGGTCTAGCTTCATTTTTTGAATGTATCTGTCCAATTTACCCAACATTATTTATTTAATAGACTGTCTTTATACCATTTAATGAGGTCTCCTCTTTTGTTAAATAGTAATTAACCATATAGGTGCGGGGCTATTTCTGGGCTTTCTATTTTGTCTCTTTGATCTATGCTTGTTTTCATGCTAGTACCATGCTGTTTTGATTATTATAGAGTTTGATAGCAGGTAGTGTGATACCTTTAACCTATTTTGTTTTTCTCTCAACTGCTATGACTTTTCAGGGTCTTTTGTGGGTCTGTATAAAACTTTGGATTATTTGTTCTGCTTCTGTAAAAGATGGCATTGATTTCTTGATAGGATTTGGTTGAAATAGATTATTTGAGGTAGTATGGACATTTTAAAGGTGTTAATGCTTCCTGACCATGAGCATTGTACATGCTTCCATTTATTTGTCTCTTCCTCAATTTCTTTTTTTGGTGTCTGATAATTTCCCAAGAGTGTTCCCCTCAGACATAATAGTGGTGGCTCTGAGTGGATCCATTTGTTGCTGTGGTGACGTGCCCAATCCTTTTGTTGGCACATCTCTACTTTACTAATCAGCTTTCTGTTATCAGCCAGGTGAAAATGTCTGCAAGTTCTCCAGGGCTGAGAAACAGCATACATCATTCCTTCCATCTGAGCACTAGAGTGGGGCCCAAGGAGAATAAGCCTATAGCTACACTACTGGGACTCTGATAATTGAGCCCCTACCCATTAGCAGTTGTGCACAAGAGACATAACCTGCTTCCCCTTGTCCCAAACTCAAAAGTCCTGGTATGCAAAGGGGACCACAAATTGTTGAACCTTGTTTGCCTATTTGAACATTAGTGTATTAGCCCAGCTGGGTAGCCTTTATTTGTTTCAAAACTAAACTCAGAGCCAACCTAGTAGCTTAGAATGACAATTTTGAAGAGAACCAAATTGACTAAAATTGCCCTGTGGTGGTTTTGTGTTTTCCTTTTCCCCCAGAAATGAGTTGGAAAGACAATACCTATGTCTACTGCGGTTTCGTCTTTATATTTCTGCCAGTGTCTATGCCCAATACTATTTTGACCTTCGGTCTTTAGCAATTAACCATGGACTGCCTATTGCACCTGCTTCTCTTCAAAAAGAAAGCGCACTGAAGTAGAGGTAAGGCTGTGGATTCACAAAGTGGGGTTTGCTGCCAGACACGAAAACCAGTATCTGTGGATAAATCATATTATGTAGTATTAGGAAAATGAAAAGCTGTTTTAACTAGCACATTGAGTAAGACTTATTAACTCTTTCACATCATGTTAGCAGTATTTTTTAAGGTGTGTATAAGAATCCCATAATATAAAAATTATCTTTTTCTGTGACCATGATTCAGAATAGTTTAAATCCATTTTAAACTTTGATGATTTTTTGAAACTGTATTCTATTTCCTAGCCATACATGAATAATTTCTTACAATTGTATCACTAATAATATCTACAACCATATTCTACTTATCACTCCTAACTCAGTTTGCAAATTCATGTCTATTCTGTATAGATCACAGTTCAGTACATTTAGTTTGTTAGACAAAACTAACCTCAGAGAGTGATACATTGTAGAATATGTACTTCAAACACTGGGTGTAAAAAGTATATGGTTTTTAATGGCAATTGTAAAGTATGTGCAACAAAGTAATATTTATGGCTTATGGATTCTGGGGAGTATACAACAAAATTATAACTGAAATGGACAGTTTCTGTGGTACTTTAATGGTCCTTTAGAATAAGATGTGCTTCTATCTTAATGTGCAAGTGAAATTGTACCTTTATGGTGCTTCAATCACTAGACCTTTTCTACCTTTCAGTAAAATACAGAACATGCCTGCCTCATTAAAATTTTCTTAGAGTAAGTTCTAACGAAGATTGGATAGAATGTAAATAGCTGAGTAAACAATGACTAGAGTAATATGCTAATTAGACTGGGAGACCTTCCAAACATCCTTCTGAACAAAGTCATGGTGGTGGGGCCCAGGCAGAGGTGGTTAGGGGTGATCAGGCTGGTAGCAGGGGTGGGGAAGTTGGGGGTTATCAGGCCAGCAGTGGGGACAGTAAGGGGTGAGCAGGCTGGTGGGGAGGCAGTTGGGAGTGAGCTGGATGGCGGGGGGGGCAGTTGTGGGTTATTAGGCTGGCGGGGGGGGCAGTTGTGGGTTATCAGGCTGACAGGGGGAGGCAGTTGGGGCTATTAGGCCAGCAAGGGGGGGCAGGCTGGCAGGGGGGCAGTTGGGGATGATGAGGCTGGCAGGCAGAGTGGTTAGGGGCAATCAGACTGGCAGGCAGGAGCCAGCAGTCCCGGATTGAAAGAGGGATGTCCAACTGCCAGTTTAGAGTTGGACATCCCCCAAGGAGTCCCAGATTGGAGAGGGGTGCAGGCCGGGCTGAAGGACAACCCCCCTGCCGGTGCATAAATTTTGTGCACCGGGCCACTAGTATTTATAATATTTAAGGAACCAAGTGTACAGACAACAGATGATATTGTTATGAGACTGTCACACCTTTGACATCGTTGCAAAAACCAAAACTTTAAAAAATTCTAAGTTCCTCTTTGCTCTGTCAATCTAATCAGAGTCCCTAAACTACTTAACTTCATGGATGAACATAAAATAGGATCCCAAGGACAAGCAGTGTAGACCATAGCTCTCCGACGAAGCAGTAGCTATAATCCCTATAAAGAAGTGGGGATGTCTGGCTTTCTCTGAGAAGGCTGCATCTCTTATTTTGAATGTTCCTGTGCTCTATCTCATTTCTCCTCCTAGGCCATTTCCAGATATTGTGAGAACAAAAACCTGTGCAGGGTGGCCATAAAAAAATCTGGCAGCTGTGATAACCTTTCTGATGTGCAACATGCCGATGCCATCTTATCGTAAGGAGGAATGAGGGCTGTGACATGATGAGCCCCTCATCTGCAAGGACTGGAGAAGAACCACCACTCCTGTTCCAATCCAGCTAAGTTATTTCCTTTTAAGGGAGAGTTAAGGGTATTGACATAATGAGTTTCTCACTTACCAGAACAAGGGCAGTTGAAATACAAATTTTCTTGTTCCAGAAAGTTTAGTGTTTCCTCTTAAAAAAGAAATGAAAGGTTTCAAACTTTATGAGGATCTTTTTTAGCCTGTGCTTAATTTATGAGCCTTAGTATTTTTCATTTTCATTTTAATTATTTTAATTTTCAGAGGATATTATATTTGTTTAATTTTGTTTTTATTTTTGGATAAGATGGAAATGTCTCTGTTAAACTTTTCAAAAGTTCTAGTTAACCTCCCACTTGACATTTTCTTTTGAGCTTTGGTACTCTCATTTAAAAGTTTAAAGTACCTATTTCTGTATACTACTAATATAGTTTCAAATGCTTAAGTGTTTAATAATGTAAGAAATCAGGGTTTTTTTCCAATAGAAAATTCCTTAAATGTTTTTATTGCTTCCTAGAGCAAAATGGGTACTTTTTGGTTCTCATTATGTGCTATTTCCTTTCCTCCTGAACCTTTTGGACATTGTTACTATATATGAATTACTTTAAAGTAATTTTAATTATCAGTTTTCATTTCAGTTCTTCTAACTTTAAAGATTTGTCTTTCTTTTTAATTGATGTTAGAGGGAAAGGAAGGGAAAGGAAAAAGAAAGGGAGAGAAACATGGATATGTGAGAAATGTCTATCGGTTGCCTCCCATCCAGTATCTGAGACTGGGAATCAAGCCTGGCACCTGGGTATGTGCCCTGACTGGTCACCGAGTCCTGGACCCTTTAGTGCCTGGGAAGACACTGCAATCCATTGAGCCGTCTAGCCAGGGTGAAGGTTTCTCTTTCAAAGATATTGAATAACAATTATTCTCATTATAAAAATCATATATTCTGTGCTCTTTAGCCTTTGAAAATTCTTGTGTAACTGACCTTAAAACTGCCACAATGAACTAGTACAGTGGAGATTTCTGGTGGTACAGAAGCTGGATACAAAGGTGGCTGTTCTGTATCTCTTTCCAGGACCTCCTTGCTAGCAGGTAGTTCCAAGGGCTTATATTAAAAAAGTGACCTACTCTAACCTATACTGCATGCCATTAACTATCATGTCTAGATATTGTTTTTTAAAGAAAGTAGACAACCAATTTCTAGAAAGTAAAATTTCATTGTTTGTGATCTACATCTTGATTTCCCTATACGACTGAAATGTGATGCACTATTGCCTTTTTAAGTTAAAATGAGTCTGTGATGTCAGCATTTCCTCTCCTTCCTCTAGTTACAATAGAGAATTCTAATAGCACATTAGCAAGGAAGAATTTTTAAAATTTGAACAGTTCTGTGATGTATCTTCTTGAGGCTTTTCAAGCATAACCTTTCAAAAAATTTAACATGTTTAGAGTTGATTATACAGTTGAAGGAAGTGAGTAGAAAATATTCACTAGTATGATGGTCAAAAGTGTCAGTAAGTTTAGATTTAAATGTTCTCCAGGTTTTATTGGGTTGCATGTAAGCATATTTAATATTTCATTAAAGTTATCAAAATTTCGGCAGGAATAGTTGAAGTAATTAAAATTTTTATAAAAGGTGCTTAAAGCCAGTATCTATTTAAAAAGTAAGGCAATAGTAAGATCTTTTATTATAACTTTTTTTTAGTAGTATCTTAGTATATGCTGCATACTTATTATGGACAGTGCTGTAAGTTCCACAGTGATAGGTTAAATATTTCATAATAAGTTAACTTTGCTACTTCAGTGACTAATTTAGGTGGCATACTACAATGAATTCCACTTTGAAAAATATAGTTTCATACTTTTTCAATTTACTTTGCCTCATTTTTAAAGTGGACATGAATAAAACCAGATTTTAAATTTGTTTTATATTGTGGTATACATTTGAAAAGTTTTGTTAAGTGAAAATATGAGAATTTATCTTAGCTGTCAACAAACAAAGTAGAAACACATTAATATTTTTATTCCATGTAACATTCTATTTTACCAGTTTTTTTCTTCCTTCTTTCCAAGCTATGTTCTTTTTCTCAGGTTTTATATGTTCCACCATTCTGTCTGCTAACCTTTATATCTTGCTTGCCTCCTTTCCCTAAATTTATTTTTATGACAACGTTTGTAGTATATGCACAGTAAAATTGTTTAGATAATCGGGTACAGAAAAACTAGTATACTTTGGAAAATGTTAGATAGAATTTTATCTTATCCCAACAGTCTAATTGTGAAATATTTTCCCCATTGTCAGTATTACATTTTGTACAAACATTAATTTCACTGGCTTGTGTGGTATATAATTTTGGCTTCTGGCAATGCACACTTGTTTATAGATGTTTTAAAAGTAGAGGACAAATTACAGTGATGTGTGAAACACTATGATTGCCAATAATTTCTCATATTTTAACAACTATCCTAGCATACCTGAACTGAAAATAAGTGTTTGTCATTCATTCACTTTCTATACTCTTAATATTATATCTATTTCATTAAAATCATGGCAACTAATATGTTGAAGCATAAATTTATATTATAGTAAAGTTTAAAAGTAAACAGGATTTAAATGGAGTAAGAAGAGGGAAAATTTTGGTTACTTGAAAGTGTTTGCCTCCTACTGTGTGTATGTTGTGCCATTAATTTGCCATGGGTATTACCGAACAGTGTCTTTTAGATATAGTTGCCTTGGCTGCCAGAGAGCTTAGCTTTGAGCCATTTCATGCATTAATTCAGTATGTAACCTTGGAACATTTAAAATGCCCTGTGAACAGATTGCCATTTTATGTTTGTTCATACTGGGAAAAGGTACTTAGATTTATATACCTGAGGATTAATTTGTTTTCAAATTTAAAAAGAATTTGTAAATGTATACTTAAATTATTCAAATTCATAAATTAACAATAAAATACATTTTTATAACATCAAAAGCTTTTTCATCATTGCAATGAAAAATAATTTTAGTTTACTGTTTCTCCATCCTGAGTAAGTATAAACATTGCTAGTAGATTCAATATTTGAATTATTATTTATTTTTTGTCAATATATGCTTTCTATACTTTTCATTAAAAGGGCATGTTTTCATTTAAACTTTTTATTCCAAAAGAAACAATCAGGATAGCTATGGAGATAGAAGTATAATAGTATTTAACTTAAAATGTTAGAATAATAAATGTACAACTTATCTTTGGTATTGAGATATTTGTTAATGATTTTCAGGCTTTAAAAATTCAAGATTTGTTTGTTCTTGAAGTTGTCTTAGAAGAGGTTCACCTCATTCTTTAAATAACTGTATAATTATTGAAGAATTTATTGATGCCAGACACTTCGCCTAAGAAATGAAGAGATTCCCTACCAGGTAGGCATTCTATCTAATTGGATATTTTATATATAGAGAGACCTAGCTCAGGTAGGGTCCCTAGGCATAGTCTGGGGTCAGGACCATCTTCCACCCACTCGCCAGTCCCCAGTCCCATCCCCTCCCCCCACTCACCCAGTTCCCCATGCTGCCATCAGAGCCTTTGGGCTGGGGGGAGGGACCAAGAGATTGGTCATGTGGCCTGCTCACCAGTCCCCAGTTCCACCCTGCCACCACCCACCTGGCTCCCCTTGGTTCTCTGTTCTCCATGCTGGGATCGAGAGTTTAGTGGTCCTTTGGTCGTTAAGCCTTTATGGTTGCTGGGCTTTTATTATATGGGATAGGGAAAGTTGTCAGCAATAGCTTTTATTTTTAATGGCTAAATTTGTATTTGAAAATTTGAGAGACAAAAATCTCCTTCTTTTTTTTTTTTTTTTTTTTTTTTTTTTTTTTACTAGATAGGGTTTTATTATAAGCTTGGATTTTACATTTTATTATTCATCATCCTCATATTTATCTGGCAATTCTTTTTTTTTTTTTTTTTTTTTTTTTTAAATTTTATTTTATTAAGGTATTTTCTGTGTACATAGTTTACCATTGCCCCCCCTCACCACCCATTTATGCCCTCCCTCCCCAGAGTTTTGTGTTCATTGGTTGTACTTATGTTCATGGATACCAGTCCCTCGGTTGTTCTCCTGTCTCCCCCCAGGTCTCCTTCCCCTCCCCGCTGTCATTTGACAATCTGCTTGTTTTATGGTGACCATCTCAGGCTCATATGAATAGAGTCCGCTCCTCCTCTGGTTTTCACCTCCCCTTCCCCTGGGACCCACTGCTTCCCTTAGGACACTCGGCTCACCCGGGGCACTCGACCCCATGGGACGCACGGCTCACCCGGGACACCCTTCCCCCTTCCCCTTTGGGGGGTACGGCTTACCCGGGGCACATGGCCCCCTGGGACACTCGGCTCACCCGGGGCACTCGGCCCCCTGGGACACTCGGCTCACCCGGGGCACTCGGCCCCCTGGGACACTCGGCTCACCCGGGGCACTCGGCCCCCTGGGACACTCGGCTCACCCGGGGCACTCGGCCCCCTGGGACACTCGGCTCACCCGGGGCACTCGGCCCCCTGGGACACACGGCTCACCCGGGACACCTTTCCCCTTTGGGGGGTACGGCTTACCCGGGGCACATGGCCCCCTGGGACACTCGGCTCACCCGGGGCACTCGGCCCCTGGGACACTCGGCTCACCCGGGGCACTCGGCCCCCTGGGACACTCGGCTCACCCGGGGCACTCGGCCCCCTGGGACACTCGGCTCACCCGGGGCACTCGGCCCCCTGGGACACTCGGCTCACCCGGGGCACTCGGCCCCCTGGGACACTCGGCTCACCCGGGGCACTCGGCCCCCTGGGACACACGGCTCACCCGGGACACCTTTCCCCTTTGGGGGGTACGGCTTACCCGGGGCACATGGCCCCCTGGGACACTCGGCTCACCCGGGGCACTCGGCCCCCTGGGACACTCGGCTCACCCGGGGCACTCGGCCCCCTGGGACACTCGGCTCACCCGGGGCACTCGGCCCCCTGGGACACTCGGCTCACCCGGGGCACTCGGCCCCCTGGGACACTCGGCTCACCCGGGGCACTCGGCCCCCTGGGACACTCGGCTCACCCGGGGCACTCGGCCCCCTGGGACACTCGGCTCACCCGGGGCACTCGGCCCCCTGGGACACTCGGCTCACCCGGGGCACTCGGCCCCCTGGGACACTCGGCTCACCCGGGGCACTCGGCCCCCTGGGACACTCGGCTCACCCGGGGCACTCGGCCCCCTGGGACACTCGGCTCACCCGGGACACCTTTCCCCTTTGGGGGGTACGGCTTACCTGGGGCACATGGCCCCCTGGGACACTCGGCTCACCCGGGGCACTCGGCCCCCTGGGACACTCGGCTCACCCGGGGCACTCGGCCCCCTGGGACACTCGGCTCACCCGGGGCACTCGGCCCCCTGGGACACTCGGCTCACCCGGGGCACTCGGCCCCCTGGGACACTCGGCTCACCCGGGGCACTCGGCCCCCTGGGACACTCGGCTCACCCGGGGCACTCGGCCCCCTGGGACACTCGGCTCACCCGGGGCACTCGGCCCCCTGGGACACCCGGCTCACCCGGGACACCCTTCCCCCTTCTCCTTTGGGGGGTACGGCTTACCCGGGGCACATGGCCCCCTGGGACACTCGGCTCACCCGGGGCACTCGGCCCCCTGGGACACTCGGAGCTCCTTGCTAGCATGGGGGGCAGGCTGGGACAGCTGCAGTTGGTCTGAGATGGTTGCAGGCGGGGGGGACCACCTTCAACGGTGTCTCGTTCGGTGTGGGAGCGGAGCAGCTGCAGACATGGAGGCTAAGTTCTGAGGTCGCCCACTCCTTGAGCCCAAGGCGTGGTGAACTCTGTTCTTGGTGGATTTCCTTTATTCTCGGCGCCAGTGGCGAGTGGCGGTGCCAGGTGCAATATTGACGGTCACTCCTGTGGTTCAATTACCACTGTAGTTTTAAAGTTCACATGGCGGTGGTGGTGAGAGCTTCGGCTTGGCCATGTGGCATCGGAGGATGGGCTCGCCTGAGTGGGTAATGGAAGGCACCGTGCCATTTCCTCACCAGCGCGCTCCATTTCCCTCCCAGCATGGTGGGTGTGCTGGGGAGATTGTGGGCGGGCTGTGATGGCTGCATGGGGAGAGTCCGCCCTCCATCGCGTCCTCTTTGTTGCGGATGTGGAGCTTCTGTGGATGCAGAGGCTAATTTCTGAAGCCACACTCTCTATGAGCCCGGTGTGTAGTGAGCTCTGATTTCGGTGGATTCCCATTCTTGGGGGCGGCAGTGGGTGCGGCAGCGATGGTAGCTCCTGTGGCTCAGTTTCCCCTGTAGTTTTAAAATCCGCGTGGTGGTAGTGTCTGATGCTTTGGCCTCGCCATGTGGCAGCGGAGAGAGGATTCTCCGGGTCTGCCAACGGAAGGCGCAGCGCCAGCACAGCGTGCGCGAAGGCCTGGCAGAGCAGGCCGCGGGCGGTGGCGGAGAGTCCCCGCGATGTCTTAGTCTTTCAGACTTAGTGGAACGCTTCCTCTGAGCCAGGACAAGCAGCACCACCACCACAAATATTGGCCAGCTCAGTGCTGCCCCTCTACAGGTGACAGTAGGGGCATCCTCACCTCGGTAGGCCTTTGCTCTTGGAGGTCTTAACCAGTGGAAGGCAGCACGGTACAGAACTGCCCCACCTTCTCAGTCCTCCGCAAAAATCTCCTTCTTGATAGATACATTTTAATGTATAAGACAATTTAAGATTTTTCCTGTCTTTGAATATAGTAAACTTCATAATGGTATTCATATTAATTTCTTTTCACCCCCTAGAAAAAGATCATTCAGAAGTTTGCCCCATGAGAAGACACTATCATGCACCAGTATTTGGTGTGGGGAAGCACACTTGGAGCATTGCTTTTCTTGAATTCTGTGCTACTGACAGTGGTTTTTGTAAGAAAATGCTTCTGCTGGCTTTTATTAGTTTAAGTTTGGTATATTTTTTCTGAAACGTACTCTTAATATAGTTTTTGAATCTTAGAATAAAAATATCAACTGATAATAATTCCCTTTCCTCACCATTCACTTGTTACTTAAACACTCTGAAACTTACTTTCACCCTTGCTCTTCTGGACTACAGGGGTTATCAATAATGTGCTAATTATGAAATGAGCTTAGTTCTTCTGAATTTTATTTTCTTTGCTCTTAGAAATGTGTGGCAATTCATACCTTAACCCCTTCTGGAAGCTCTCTCTAAACCCCCATTCCCTTTCTTACCTTATGTGATAAATGATTGCACTAAGTTCTCTTTCAGTAATGTCTCATAATTACCTCTTTGTTCAGATTTTTTTTTTCAATCTTTACCTTTTTTCTCATGGTTCTTTCTTTTCTCCTCTAAGCTTTGATATTTCATGAATTTCAGTCCCCAAGTTCTGGATTCTGCTTCTTTTATGGGTATTGATTTTCTCAGTTAACCTCTAGGTATTTAAACCAATATGTAGAGTGCTAAGTGCCAATCTCATATCTTTAGTGGCCTGTTAGTCTCAGGTGTCTCACTGGACGTGCCTTGCTGAAGTCAGACTTCTTTCACTTGACAAAGACTTACTGACCCTATATTAGGCCCTGGGCTGCTAATGTGGGATAGAATTATATTTAATGGTTCCTCTTCGGTGTTGTAAACAACAATTGATAATTAATGATCACTTTCATTATGGCAGCATTTTTTGGTGTGTGTTGTTTTTTGTTGAATGCACAAAGCAAATGGGAAAATAGTAAAGGTATACAAAAGTTTAGTTTGTGAAATCAAAGGAGACTTTATATAGTAGGGATCATTTGATGGGTGAAAAAAAGTTTTCTAGACAAAAAAGCTGTGGAAAGATTTCCCAAGCAGTGGGAATAGCAAGTATATGGGTTTAATCAATGGGGATATAACGTGTCTGGAGAAACATACACCAGCTTTTACTGCAGCATAGTACACCAGAAAGACACCTGTGGGAGATGAGACTAGGCTGTTATAAAAATAAGGTTTACAATATGAAGGTACTTGCATATCATGAAAAAATACTTTAGAGTTTTTGTCGCCAAAATTAGAATAAATTAAGAATTAGGATTCAAAACCATGTTTTTGGCTTCACTTGACAGAGTTTTTTTCCATTTAGGCCTATTTTTGGGAGAAGGGGCCATAGCAGATAAAGATAAAAATTGAAGAAAAGGAAAGTAATCCTATATATTTATTGAATAAATGATTGCAGATATTTCTAATTTGGGAATGGTTGGGAAGATACATGCTGTGAATTAGAACAATTAAATTTAATTTCCCTCGTAGGGTATTATCCTGGGAAAGAATTTCAAATCCAGTGTACATTAGAAGTGAATATTCACTAATTCATAAAACCAGTACCATAGGTACACAATGTGTACAATGGTACACAAAAGCCATGAATTTTTTTTAAATCATGTATTTTCCTTTCATGGCTCTTTTTAGGAGAAGGGGCACCAGAGGGTAAGTGGAAACTGAAAAAAAGGTAAGTAATCCTATATGTTTGTTGAATAAATGATTGCATATATTTCTCATTTGGGAGTGGTTGGGAAGATAGATGCTGTATAATAGAACAATTAAATTTAATTTCCCTAGTAGGGTATTATCCTGGGAAAGAATTTCAAATCCAGTTTAAATTAGAAGGAATATTCATTGATTCATAAAATCAGTAGCATAAGTACACAATGTGTACCATGTTACACAAATATCATAATTTTTTTTAATAATGTATTTTCCTTTCATGGCTGTTTTTAGGAGAAGGGGTACTAGCAGGGTAAGTGGAAACGGAAAAGGTAAGTAATCCTAAATGATTGTTGAATAAATGATTGCATATATTTCTCATTTGGGAAAGGTTGGGAAGATAGATGCTGTACAATAGAACAATTAAATTTAATTTCCCTAGTAGGGTATTATCCTGGGAAAGAATTTCAAATCCAGTTTAAATTAGAAGGAATATTCATTGATTCATAAAATCAGTAGCATAAGTACACAATGTGTACCATGGTACACAAATACCATAATTTTTTTTAATAATGTATTTTCCTTTCATGGCTGTTTTTAGGAAAAGGGGCACTAGCAGGGTAAGTGGAAACTGAAGAAAAGGTAAGTAATCCTATATGTTTGTTGAATAAATGATTGCATATATTTCTCATTTGGGAGAGGTTGGGAAGATAGATGCTGTATAATAGAACAATTAAATTTAATATCCCTAGTAGGGTATTATCCTGGGAAACAATTAAAAATTCATTGTACATTAGAAGTGAATATTCACTGATTCATAAAAACATTAACATAAGTACACAATGTTTACCCTGGTACACAAATACCATAAAATTTTTTAAAATCATTTATTTTCCGTTCATGGCTCTTTTTAGGAGAAGGGGCACTAGAGATAGATGCTGTGAATTAGAATGATTAAATTTAATTTCCCTCGAAGGGTATTATCCTGGGAAAGAATTTCAAATCCAGTTTACATTAGAAGTGAATATTCACTGATTCATAAAATCAGTACCATAAGTACACAATGTATACCATGGTACACAAATACAATAATATTTATTAATCATGTGTTTTCCTTTCATGGCTCTTTTTAGGAGAAGGGGCACTAGAGGGTAAGTGGAAACAGAAGAAAAGGTAAGTAATCCTATATGGTTGTTGAATAAATGATTGCATATATTTCTCATTTGGGAGGTGTTGGGAAGATAGATGCTGTGAATTAGAATGATTAAATTTAATTTCCCTCGTAGGGTATTATCCTGGGAAAGAATTTCAAATCCAGTTTACATTAGAAGTGAATATTCATTGATTCATAAAATCAGTACCATAAGTACACAATGTATACCATGGTACACACATACCATACATTTTTTTTTAATCATGTGTTTTCCTTTCATGGCTCTTTTTAGGAGAAGGGGCACTAGCAGGGTAAGTGGAAACTGAAGAAAAGGTAAGTAATCCTATATGTTTGTTGAATAAATGATTGCATATATTTCTCATTTGGTAGTGTTTGGGAAGATAGATGCTGTGAATTAGAACGATTAAATTTAATTTCCCTCGTAGGGTATTATCCTGGGAAAGAATTTAAAATCCAGTTTAAATTAGAAGGAATATTCATTGATTCATAAAATCAGTACCATAAGTACACAATGTGTACCATGGTACACAAATACCATACATTTTTTTTTAATAATGTATTTTCCTTTCATGGCTGTTTTTAGGAGAAGGGGCACTAGCAGGGTAAGTGGAAACTGAAGAAAAGGTAAGTAATCCTATATGTTTGTTGAATAAATGATTGCATATATTTCTCATTTGGGAGAGGTTGGGAAGATAGATGCTGTATAATAGAACAATTAAATTTAATTTCCCTAGTAGGGTATTATTCTGGGAAACAATTTCAAATTCATTGTACATTAGAAGTGAATATTCACTGATTCATAAAAACAGTAACGTAAGTACACAATGTTTACCCTGGTACACAAATACCATAAAATTTTTTAAAATCATTTATTTTCCGTTCATGGCTCTTTTTAGAAGAAGGGGCACTAGAGATAGATGCTGTGAATTAGAATGATTAAATTTAATTTCCCTCGTAGGGTATTATCCTGGGAAAGAATTTCAAATCCAGTTTACATTAGAAGTGAATATTCACTGATTCATAAAATCAGTACCATAAGTACACAATGTATACCATGGTACACAAATACCATACATTTTTTTAATCATGTGTTTTCCTTTCATGGCTCTTTTTAGGAGAAGGGGCACAAGCAGGGTAAGTGAAAACTGAAGAAAAGGTAAGTAATCCTATATGTTTGTTGAATAAAGGATTGCATATATTTCTCATTTGGGAGTGGTTGGGAAGATAGATGCTGTGAATTAGAATGATTAAATTTAATTTCCCTAGTAGGGTATTATCCTGGGAAAGAATTTCAAATCCAGTTTAAATTAGAAGGAATATTCATTGATTCATAAAATCAGTAGCATAAGTACACAATGTGTACCATGGTACACAAGTACCATAATTTTTTTTTAATAATGTATTTTCCTTTCATGGCTGTTTTTAGGAGAAGGGGCACTAGCAGGGTAAGTGGAAACTGAAGAAAAGGTACGTAATCCTAAATGTTTGTTGAATAAATGATTGCATATATTTCTCATTTGGGAGAGGTTGGGAAGATAGATGCTGTATAAAAGAACAATTAAATTTAATTTCCCTAGTAGGGTATTATCCTGGGAAAGATTTTCAAATCCAGTTTACATTAGAAGTGAATATTCACTGATTCATAAAATCAGTAACATAAGTACACAATGTATACCATGGTACACAAATTCCATAAATTTTTTTTTAATCATGTGTTTTCCTTTCATGGCTCTTTTCAGGAGATGGGGCACTAGCAGGGTAAGTGGAAACTGAAGAAAAGATAAGTAATCCTATATGTATATTGAATAAATGATTGCATATATTTCTCATTTGGGAATTGTTGGGAAGATAGATGCTGTATAGTAGAACAATTAAATTTAATTTCCCTAGTAGGGTATTATCCTGCGAAAGAATTTCAAATCCACGGTACATTAGAAGTGAATATTCACTGATTCATAAACTCAGTAACACAAGTACACAATGTTTTCCCTGGTACACAAATACCATAAAATTTTTTTAAATCATGTATTTTCCTTTCACAGTTCCTTTTAGGAGAAGGGGCGATAGCAAGGTAAGTGGAAAGTGAAGAAAAGGTAAGTAATCCTATATGTTAGTTGAATAAATGATTGCATATATTTCTCATTTGGGAGTGGTTGGTGAGATAGATGCTGTGAATTAGAACAAATAAATTTAATTTTCCTAGTACGGTATTATCCTGGGAAAGAATTTCAAATCCAGTTTACATTAGAAGTGAATATTCACTGATTCATAAAATCAGTACCATAAGTACACAATGTGTACCATGGTACACAAATTCCATAATTTTTTTTAAATCATATATTTTCTTTTCATGGCTCTTTTTAGGAGAAGGGGCACTAGAGATAGATGCTGTGAATTAGAATGATTAAATTTAATTTTCCTAGTAGTGCATTATCCTGGGAAAGAATTTCAAATCCAGTTTACATTAGAAGTGAATATTCACTGATTCATAAAATCAGTACCATAAGTACACAATGTTTACCCTGGAACACAAATACCGTAAAATTTTTTAAATATCATGCATTTTCCTTTCATGGTTCCTTTTAGGAGAAGGGGCGATAGCAGGCAAGGTGAAAAGTGAAGAAAAGGAAAGTAATTCTATATGTTTGTTGAATAAATGATTACAGATATTTCTAATTTGGGAATAGTTGGGAAGATACATGCTGTGAATTAGAACAATTAAATTTAATTTCCCTCGTAGGGTATTATCCTGGGAAAGAATTTCAAATCCAGTTTACATTAGAAGTGAATATTCACTGATTCATAAAATCAGTACCATAAGTACACAATGTATACCATGGTACACAAATACCATAAATTTTTTATTAATAATGTATTTTCCTTTCATGGATCGTTTTAGGAGAAGGGGCACTTGCAGGGTAAGTGGAAAATCAAGAAAAGGTAAGTAATCCTATATGTTTGTTGAATAAATAATTGCATATATTTCTCATTTGGGAGAGGTTGGGAAGATAGATGCTGTATAATAAAACAATTAAATTTAATTTCCCTAGTAGGGTATTATCCTGGGAAAGAATTTCAAATCCATTGTACATTAGATGTGAATATGCACTGATTCATAAAATAAGTAACATAAGTACAAAATGTTTACCCTGGAACACAAATACCATAAAATTTTTTAAAATCATGTATTTTCCGTTCATGGCTCTTTTTAGGAGAAGGGGCACTAGAGATAGATGCTGTGAATTAGAATGATTAAATTTAATTTCCCTCGTAGGGTATTATCCTAGGAAAGAATTTCAAATCCAGTTTACATTAGAAGTGAATATTCACTGATTCATAAAATCAGTACCATAAGTACACAATGTATACCATGGTACACAAATACCATAAATTTTTTTTAATCATGTGTTTTCCTTTCATGGCTCATTTTAGGAGAAGGGGCACTAGAGGGTAAGTGGAAACTGAAGAAAAGGTAAGTAAACTTATATGTTTGTTGAATAAATGATTGCATGTATTTCTCATTTGGGAGGTGTTGGGAAGATAGATGCTGTGAATTAGAATGATTAAATTTAATTTCCCTAGTAGGGTATTATCCCCGGAAAGAATTTCAAATCCAGTTTAAATTAGAAGGAATATTCATTAATTCATAAAATCAGTACCAAAAGTACACAATGTGTACCATGGTACACAAATACCATAAATTTTTTTTAGTAATGTATTTTCCTTTCATGACTCTTTTTAGGAGAAGGGGTACTAGCAGGGTATGTGGAAACTGAAAAGGTAAGTAATCCTAAATGTTTGTTGAATAAATGATTGCATATATTTCTCATTTGGGAGAGGTTGGGAAGATAGATGCTGTATAAAAGAACAATTAAATTAATTTCCCTAGTAGGGTATTATCCTGGGAAAGATTTTCAAATCCAGTTTACATTAGAAGTGCATATTCACTGATTCATAAAGTCAGTAACATAAGTACACAATGTGTACCATGGTACACAAATACCATAAATTTTTTTTTAATCATGTGTTTTCCTTTCATGGCTCTTTTCAGGAGATGGGGCACTAGCAGGGTAAGTGGAAACTGAAGAAAAGATAAGTAATCCTATATGTATATTGAATAAATGATTGCATATATTTCTCATTTGGGAATTGTTGGGAAGATAGATGCTGTATAGTAGAACAATTAAATTTAATTTCCCTAGTAGGGTATTATCCTGCGAAAGAATTTCAAATCCACGGTACATTAGAAGTGAATATTCACTGATTCATAAACTCAGTAACACAAGTACACAATGTTTTCCCTGGTACACAAATACCATAAAATTTTTTTAAATCATGTATTTTCCTTTCACAGTTCCTTTTAGGAGAAGGGGCGATAGCAAGGTAAGTGGAAAGTGAAGAAAAGGTAAGTAATCCTATATGTTAGTTGAATAAATGATTGCATATATTTCTCATTTGGGAGTGGTTGGTGAGATAGATGCTGTGAATTAGAACAAATAAATTTAATTTTCCTAGTACGGTATTATCCTGGGAAAGAATTTCAAATCCAGTTTACATTAGAAGTGAATATTCACTGATTCATAAAATCAGTACCATAAGTACACAATGTGTACCATGGTACACAAATTCCATAATTTTTTTTAAATCATATATTTTCTTTTCATGGCTCTTTTTAGGAGAAGGGGCACTAGAGATAGATGCTGTGAATTAGAATGATTAAATTTAATTTTCCTAGTAGTGCATTATCCTGGGAAAGAATTTCAAATCCAGTTTACATTAGAAGTGAATATTCACTGATTCATAAAATCAGTACCATAAGTACACAATGTTTACCCTGGAACACAAATACCGTAAAATTTTTTAAATATCATGCATTTTCCTTTCATGGTTCCTTTTAGGAGAAGGGGCGATAGCAGGCAAGGTGAAAAGTGAAGAAAAGGAAAGTAATTCTATATGTTTGTTGAATAAATGATTACAGATATTTCTAATTTGGGAATAGTTGGGAAGATACATGCTGTGAATTAGAACAATTAAATTTAATTTCCCTCGTAGGGTATTATCCTGGGAAAGAATTTCAAATCCAGTTTACATTAGAAGTGAATATTCACTGATTCATAAAATCAGTACCATAAGTACACAATGTATACCATGGTACACAAATACCATAAATTTTTTATTAATAATGTATTTTCCTTTCATGGATCGTTTTAGGAGAAGGGGCACTTGCAGGGTAAGTGGAAAATCAAGAAAAGGTAAGTAATCCTATATGTTTGTTGAATAAATAATTGCATATATTTCTCATTTGGGAGAGGTTGGGAAGATAGATGCTGTATAATAAAACAATTAAATTTAATTTCCCTAGTAGGGTATTATCCTGGGAAAGAATTTCAAATCCATTGTACATTAGATGTGAATATGCACTGATTCATAAAATAAGTAACATAAGTACAAAATGTTTACCCTGGAACACAAATACCATAAAATTTTTTAAAATCATGTATTTTCCGTTCATGGCTCTTTTTAGGAGAAGGGGCACTAGAGATAGATGCTGTGAATTAGAATGATTAAATTTAATTTCCCTCGTAGGGTATTATCCTAGGAAAGAATTTCAAATCCAGTTTACATTAGAAGTGAATATTCACTGATTCATAAAATCAGTACCATAAGTACACAATGTATACCATGGTACACAAATACCATAAATTTTTTTTAATCATGTGTTTTCCTTTCATGGCTCATTTTAGGAGAAGGGGCACTAGAGGGTAAGTGGAAACTGAAGAAAAGGTAAGTAAACTTATATGTTTGTTGAATAAATGATTGCATGTATTTCTCATTTGGGAGGTGTTGGGAAGATAGATGCTGTGAATTAGAATGATTAAATTTAATTTCCCTAGTAGGGTATTATCCCCGGAAAGAATTTCAAATCCAGTTTAAATTAGAAGGAATATTCATTAATTCATAAAATCAGTACCAAAAGTACACAATGTGTACCATGGTACACAAATACCATAAATTTTTTTTAGTAATGTATTTTCCTTTCATGACTCTTTTTAGGAGAAGGGGTACTAGCAGGGTATGTGGAAACTGAAAAGGTAAGTAATCCTAAATGTTTGTTGAATAAATGATTGCATATATTTCTCATTTGGGAGAGGTTGGGAAGATAGATGCTGTATAAAAGAACAATTAAATTAATTTCCCTAGTAGGGTATTATCCTGGGAAAGATTTTCAAATCCAGTTTACATTAGAAGTGCATATTCACTGATTCATAAAGTCAGTAACATAAGTACACAATGTGTACCATGGTACACAAATACCATAAATTTTTTTTAAATCATGTATTTTCCTTTCATGGCTCTTTTTAGGAGATGGGGCACTAGCAGGGTAAGTGGAAACTGAAGAAAAGGTAAGTAATCCTATATGTATATTGAATAAATGATTGCATATATTTCTCATTTGTGACTGGTTGGGAAGATAGATGCTGTATAGTAGAACAATTAAATTTAATTTCCCTAGTAGGGTATTATCCTGGGAAAGAATTTCAAATCCACTGTACATTAGAAGTGAATAATCACTGATTCATAAAAACAGTAACATAAGTACACAATGTTTACCCTGGTACACAAATACCATAAAATTTTTTATAATCATTTATTTTCCGTTCATGGCTCTTTTTAGGAGAAGGGGCACTAGAGATAGATGCTGTGAATTAGAATGATTAAATTTAATTTCCCTCGTAGGGTATTATCCTGGGAAAGAATTTCAAATCCAGTTTACATTAGAAGTGAATATTCATTGATTCATAAAATCAGTACCATAAGTACACAATGTATACCATGGTACACAAATACCATAAATTTTTTTTAATCATGTGTTTTCCTTTCATGGCTCTTTTTAGGAGAAGGGGCACTAGAGGGTAAGTGGAAACTGAAGAAAAGGTAAGTAATCCTATATGTTTGTCGAATAAATGATTCCATATATTTCTCATTTGGTAGGTGTTGGGAAGATAGATGCTGTGAATTAGAATGATTAAATTTAATTTCCCTAGTAGGGTATTATCCTGGGAAAGAATTTCAAATCCAGTTTAAATTAGAAGGAATATTCATTGATTCATAAAATCAGTACCAAAAGTACACAATATGTACCATGGTACACAAATACCATAAATTTTTTTTAGTAATGTATTTTCCTTTCATGACTCTTTTTAGGATTAGGGGTACTAGCAGGGTAAGTGGAAACTGAAAAGGTAAGTAATCCTAAATGTTTGTTGAATAAATGATTGCATATATTTCTCATTTGGGAAAGGTTGGGAAGATGGATGCTGTACAATAGAACAATTAAATTTAATTTCCCTAGTAGGGTATTATCCTGGGAAAGAATTTCAAATCCACTGTACATTAGAAGTGAATATTCACTGATTCATAAAACCAGTATCATAAGTACACAATGTGTACAATGGTACACAAATGCAATAAATTTTTTTAAAATCATGTATTTTCCTTTCATGGCTCTTTTTAGGAGAAGGGGCACTAGCAGGGTAAGTGGAAACTGAAGAAAAGGTAAGTAATCCTAAATGTTTGTTGAATAAATGATTGCATATATTTCTCATTTGGGAGAGGTTGGGTAGATAGATGCTGTATAAAAGAACAATTAAATTTAATTTCCCTAGTAGGGTATTATCCTGGAAAAGATTTTCAAATCCAGTTTACATTAGAAGTGCATATTCACTGATTCATAAAATCAGTAACATAAGTACACAATGTATACCATGGTACACAAATACCATAAATTTTTTTTAAATCATGTATTTTCCTTTAATGGCTCTTTTTAGGAGATGGGGCACTAGCAGGGTAAGTGGAAACTGAAGAAAAGGTAAGTAATCCTATATGTATATTGAATAAATGATTGCATATATTTCTCATTTGTGAATGGTTGGGAAGATAGATGCTGTATAGTAGAACAATTAAATTTAATTTCCCTAGTAGGGTATTATCCTGCGAAAGAATTTCAAATCCACTGTACATTAGAAGTGAATATTCACTGATTCATAAACTCAGTAACACAAGTACAAAATGTTTTCCCTGGTACACAAATACCATAAAATTTTTTTAAATCATGTATTTTCCTTTCATAGTTCCTTTTAGGAGAAGGGGCGATAGCAAGGTAAGTGGAAAGTGAAGAAAAGGTAAGTAATCCTATATGTTTGTTGAATAAATGATTGCATATATTTCTCATTTGGGAGTGGTTGGTGAGATAGATGCTGTGAATTAGAACGAATAAATTTAATTTTCCTAGTACGGTATTATCCTGGGAAAGAATTTCAAATCCAGTTTATATTAGAAGTGAATATTCACTGATTCATAAAATCAGTACCATAAGTACACAATGTGTACCATGGTACACAAATGCCATAATTTTTTTTAAATCATATATTTTCTTTTCATGGCTCTTTTTAGGAGAAGGGGCACTAGAGATAGATGCTATGAATTAGAACGATTAAATTTAATTTTCCTAGTAGTGCATTATCCTGGGAAAGAATTTCAAATCCAGTTTTTATTAGAAGTGAATATTCACTGATTCATAAAATCAGTACCATAAGTACACAATGTTTACCCTGGAACACAAATACCGTAAAATTTTTTAAATATCATGCATTTTCCTTTCATGGTTCCTTTTAGGAGAAGGGGCGATAGCAGGTAAGGTGAAAATTGAAGAAAAGGAAAGTAATTCTATATGTTTGTTGAATAAATGATTGCAGATATTTCTAATTTGGGAATGGTTGGGAAGATACATGCTGTGAATTAGAACAATTAAATTTAATTTCCCTCGTAGGGTATTATCCTGGGAAAGAATTTCAAATCCAGTTTACATTAGAAGTGAATATTCACTGATTCATAAAATCAGTACCATAAGTACACAATGTATACCATGGTACACAAATACCATAAATTTTTTATTAATAATGTATTTTCCATTCATGGATCGTTTTAGGAGAAGGGGCACTTGCAGGGTATGTGGAAACTCAAGAAAAGGTAAGTAATCCTAAATGTTTGTTGAATAAATGATTCCATATATTTCTCATTTGGGAATGGTTGGGAAGACAGATGCTGTATAATATAATAATTGAATTTAATTTCCCTTGTAGGGTATTATCCTGGGAAAGAATTTCAAATCCACTGTACATTAGAAGTGAATTTTCACTGATTCATAAACCAGTACCATAGGTACACAATGTGTACAATGGTACACAAATGCAATAATTTTTTTTAAATCATTAATTTTCCTTTCATGGCTCTTTTTAGGAGAAGGGGCACTAGCAGGATAAGTGGAAATTAAAGAAAAGGTAAGTAATCCTATATGTTTGTTGAATAAATGAATGCATGTATTTCTCATTTTGGAGAGGTTGGGTAGATAGATGCTGTATAATAGAATAATTAAATTTAATTTCCCTAGTAGGGTATTATCCTGAGAAAGAATTTCAAATCCATTGTACATTACAAGTGAATATTCACTGATTCATAAAATCAGTAATATAAGTACACAATGTTTACCCTGGTACACAAATACCATAAAATTTTTTAAAATCATGTATTTTCTGTTCATGGCTCTTTTTAGGAGAAGGGGCACTAGAGATAGATGCTGTGAATTAGAATGATTAAATTTAATTTCCCTCGTAGGGTATTATCCTGGGAAAGAATTTCAAATCCAGTTTACATTAGAAGTGAATATTCACTGATTCATAAAATCAATACCATAAGTACACAATGTATACCATGGTACACATATACCATAAATTTTTTTTTAATCATGTGTTTTCCTTTCATGGCTCTTTTTAGGAGAAGGGGCACTAGCAGGGTAAGTGGAAACTGAAGAAAAGGTAAGTAATCCTATATGTTTGTTGAATAAATGATTGCATATATTTCTCATTTGGGAGTGGTTGGGAAGATAGATGCTGTGAATTAGAACTATTAAATATAATTTCTCTAGTAGGGTATTATCCTGGGAAAGAATTTCAAATCCAGTTTAAATTAGAAGGAATATTCATTGATTCATAAAATCAGTACCATAAGTACACAATGTTTACCCTGGAACACAAATACCGTAAAATTTTTTAAAAATCATGCATTTTCCTTTCATGGTTCCTTTTAGGAGAAGTGGCGATAGCAGGTAAGGTGAAAATTGAAGAAAAGGAAAGTAATCCTATATGTTTGTTGAATAAATGATTGCAGATATTTCTAATTTGGGAATTGTTGGGAAGATACATGCTGTGAATTAGAACAATTAAATTTAATTTCCCTCGTAGGGTATTATCCTGGGAAAGAATTTCAAATCCAGTTTACATTAGAAGTGAATATTCACTAATTCATAAAACCAGTACCATAAGTACACAATGTGTACAATGGTACACAAAAGCCATAAATTTTTTTTAAATCATGTATTTTCCTTTCATGGCTCTTTTTAGGAGAAGGGGCACTAGCAGGGTAAGTGGAAACTGAAGGAAAGGTAAGTAATCCTATATGTTTGTTGAATAAATGATTGCATATATATATAGAGACCTAGCTCAGGTAGGGTCCCTAGGCCTAGTCTGGGGTCAGGACCATCTTCCACCCACTCGCCAGTCCCCAGTCCCCAGTCCCATCCCCCCTCCCCACCACTCAATAGCTTTTATTTTTAATGGCTAAATTTGTATTTGAAAATTTGAGACACAAAAATCTCCTTCTTGATAGATACATTTTTATTTATAAGACAATTTAAGATTTTTCCCATCTTTGAATGTAGTAAACATCATGATGGTACTCATATTAATTTCTTTTCACCCCCTAGAAAACGATCATTCAGAACTTTGCCCCATGAGAAGACACTATCATGCACCAGTATTTGGTGTGGGGAAGCACACTTGGAGCATTGCTTTTCTTGAATTCTGTGCTACTGACAGTGGTTTTTGTAAGAAAATGCTTCTGCTGGCTTTTATTAGTTTAAGTTTGGTATATTTTTTCTGAAACGTACTCTTAATATAGTTTTTGAATCTTAGAATAAAAATCTCATTTGATAATAATTCCCTTTCCTCTCCATTCACTTGTTACTTAAACACTCTGAAACTTACTTTCACCCTTGCTCTTCTGGACTACAGGGGTTATCAATAATGTGCTAATTATGAAATGAGCTTAGTTCTTCTGAATTTTACTTTCTTTGCTCTTAGAAATGTGTGGCAATTGATACCTTAACCTCTTCTGGAAGCTCTCTCTAAACCCCCATTCCCTTTCTTACCTTATGTGATAAATGATTGCACTAAGTTCTCTTTCAGTAATGTCTCATACTTACTTCTTTGTTCACATCTTTTTTTCCATCTTTACCTTTGTTCTCCTTGTTCTTTCTTTTCTCCTCTAAGCTTTGATATTTCATAAATTTCAGTCCCCAAGTTCTGGATTCTGCTTCTTTCATGAGTATTGATTTTCTCAGTTAACCTCTAGGTATTTAAACCAATATGTAGAGTGCTAAGTGCCAATCTCATATCTTTAGTGGCCTGTTAGTCTCAGGTGTCTCACTGGACGTGCCTTGCTGAAGTCAGACTTCTTTCACTTGACAAAGACTTACTGACCCTATATTAGGCCCTGGGCTGCTAATGTGGGATAGAATTGTATTTAATGGTTCCTCTTCGGTGTTGTAAACAACAATTGATAATTAATGATCACTTTCATTATGGCAGCATTTTTTGGTGTGTGTTGTTTTTTGTTGAATGCACAAAGCAAATGGGAAAATAGTAAAGGTATACAAAAGTTTAGTTTGTGAAGTCAAAGGAGACTTTACATAGTAGGGATCATTTGATGGGTGAAATAAAGTTTTCTAGAGAAAAAAGCTGTGGGAAGATTTCCCAAGCAGTGGGAATAGCAAGTATATGGGTTTAATCAATGGAGATATAACGTGTCTGGAGAAACATACACCAGCTTTTACTGCAGCATAGTACACCAGAAAGACACCTGTGGGAGATGAGACTAGGCTGTTATATAAATAAGGTTTAGAATATGAAGGTCCTTGTATATCATACAAAAATACTGTAGATTTTTCGTCGCCAAAATAAGAATCAATTAAGAATTAGGATTCAAAACCATGTTTTTGGCTTCATTTTACAGTTTTTTTTTTCCTTTTATGGCTATTTTTAGGAGAAGGGGCGATAGCAGATAAAGATGAAAATTGAAGAAAAGGAAAGTAATCCTATATATTTATTGAATAAATGATTGCAGATATTTCTCATTTGGGAGTGGTTGGGAAAATAGATGCTGTGAATTAGAACAATCAATATAATTTCCCTATTAGGGTATTATCCTGGAAACTAATTTCAAATCCAGTTTACATTAGAAGTAAATATTCACTGATTCATAAAATCAGTACCATAAGTACACAATATGTACCATAAGTACACATATACCATAAAATTTTTTGAAATAATGTTTCCTTTCTTGGCTCTTTTAGGGGAAGGGGCAATAGCAGGGAAAGCTGAAAATTGAAGAAAAGGAAAGTAATCCGATATGTTCGTTGAATAAATGATTGCATACATTTCTCATTTGAGAGTGCTTTGGAAGATAGATGCTGTTAATTAGAACAATTAAATTTAATTTCAATATCAGGGTATTATCCTGGGAAAGAATTTCAAATCCATTATAAATTAGAAGTGAATATTCACTGATTCATAAAAACAGTACCATAAGTACACAATGTGTACCATGGTACACAAATACCATAAAATTTTTTTAAATCATGTACTTTCCTTTCTTGGTTACTTTTAGGAGAAGGGGCAGTAGCAGGGAAAGCTGAAAATTGAAGAAAAGGAAAGTAATCCTATATGTTTGTTGAAAAAATGATTGCAGATATTTCTCATTTGGGAGTGGTTGGGGAGATAGATGCTGTAAATTACAACAATTAAATTTAATTTCCCTAGTAGTGTATTATCCAGGGAAAGAAATTCAAATCCATTTTACATTAGAATTGAATATGCACTGATTCATAAAATCAGTGCCATAAGTACACAATGTTTTACCCTGGTACAAAAATACCATAAAATTTTTTTAAATCATATATTTTCCTTTCATGGCTCTTGTTATGAGAAGGGGCACTAGCAGGGTAAGTGGAAATTGAAGAAAAGGTAAGTTATCCTATATGTTTGTTGAATAAATGATTGCGTATATTTCTCATTTGGGAGTGGTTGGGAAGATAGATGCTGTGAATTAGAACAATTGAATTTAATTTCCCTAGTAGGGTATTATCCTGGGAAAGAAGTGCAAATCCAGTTAACGTTAGAAGTGAATATTCACTGATTCATAAAATCAGAACCATAGGTATACAATGTGTACCGTGGTACACAAACACCATGAAATTTTTTTAAATCATGTATTTTCCTTTCATGGTTACTTTTAGGAGAAGGGGCAGTAGCAGGTAAGCTGAAAATTGAAGAAAAGGAAAGTAATCCTATATGTTTGTTGAATAAATGAATGCAGATATTTCTAATTCGGGAGAGGTTGGGAAGATAGATGCTGTGAATTAAAACAATTAAATTTAATTTCCCTAGAAGTTTATTATCCTGGGAAAGAATTTGAAATCCATTTCACATTAGAAGTGAATATTCACTGATTCATAAAATCAGAACCATAAGTACACAATGTGTACCATGGTACACAAATACCATAAAATTTTTTAAAATCATGTATTTTCCTTTCATGGCTCTTTTTAGGATAAGGGGCAGTAGCAGGGTAAGTGGAAATTGAAGAAAAGGTGAGTAATCCTATATGTTTGTTGAATAAATGATTGCAGATATTTTTCATTTGGGAGTGGTTTGGGAGATAGATGCTGTGAATTAGAACAATTAAATATTACTTCCCTAGTAGGGTATTATCCTGGGAAAGAATTTCAAATCCAGTTTACATTAGTAATGAAAATTCACTGATTCATAAAATCAGTACCATAAGTACACAATGTTTACCCTGGTACACAAATACCATAAAATTTTTTTAAATCATGTATTTTCCTTTCATGGCTCTTTTTAGGAGAAGGGACACTAGCAGGGTAAGTAGAAATTGAAAAAAAGGTAAGTAATCCTATATGTTTGCTGAATAAATGATTTTAGATATTTCTAATTTGGGAGTGTTTGGGAAGATAGATGCTGTAAATTAGAACAATTAAATTTAATTTCCCTAGTAGGGTATTATCCTGGGAAAGAATTTCAAATTCATTTTAGATTAGAAGTGAATATTCAATGATACATAAAAACAGTACCATAAGTACACAATGTGTACCATGGTAAACAAATACCATAAAAAATTTTTAAATCATGTATTTTCCTTTCATAGCTCTTTTTAGGAGAAGGGGCACTAGCAGGGTAAGTGGAAATTGAACAAAAGGTAAGTAATCCTATATGTTTGCTGAATAAATGATTTTAGATATTTCTAATTTGGGAGTGTTTGGGAAGATAGATGCTGTAAATTAGAACAATTAAATTTAATTTCCCTAGTAGGGTATTATCCTGGGAAAGAATTTCAAATCCATTTTAGATTAGAAGTGTATATTCACTGATTCATAAAATCAGTACCATAAGTACGCAATGTTTACCCTTGTACAAAAATACCATAAAATTTTTTAAATTCATGTATTTTCATTTCATGGCTCTTTTTAGGAGAAGGGGCACTAGCAGGGTAAGTGGAAACAAAGAAAAGGTAAGTAATCCTATATGTTTGTTGAATAAATGATTGCAGATATTTTTCATTTGGGAGAGGTTGGGGAAATAGATGCTGTGAATTAGAACAATTAAATATTATTTCCCTAGTAGGGTATTATCCTGGGAAAGAATTTCAAATCCAGTTTACATCAGTAGTGAATATTCACAGATTCATAAAATCAGTACCATAAGTACACAATGTGTACCATGGTACACAAATACCATAAATTTTTTAAAAATCATGTATTTTCCTTTCATGGCTCTTTTTAGGAGAAGGGGCACTAGCAGGGTAAGTGGAAACTGAAGAAAAGATAAGTAATCCTATATGTTTGTTGAATAAATGATTGCAGATATTTTTCATTTGGGAGAGGTTGGGGAGATAGATGCTGTTAATTAGAATAATTAAATTTCATTTCCCTAGTAGGATATTATCCTGGGAAAGAATAGCAAATCCAGTTTACGTTACAAGTGAATATTCACTGATTCATAAAATCAGTACCATAGGTACACAATGTGTACCATGGTACACAAACACCATAAAATGTTTTTAAGTCATGTATTTTCCTTTCATGATTACTTTTAGGAGAAGGGGCTGTAGCAGGAAAGCTGAAAATTGAAGACAAGGTAAGTAATCCTATATGTTTGTTGAATAAATGATTGCAGATATTTCTAATTCCGGAGAGGTTGGGAAGATAGATGCTGTGAATTAAAACAATTAAATTTAATTTCCCTAGCAGGTTATTATCCTGGGAAAGAATTTCAAATCCATTTTACATTAGAAGTGAATATTCACTGATTCATAAAAACAGTACCATAAGTACACAATGTTTACCCTGGTACACAAATACCATAAAATTTTTTAAAATCATGTATTTTCCTTTCATGGCTCTTTTTAGGAGAAGGGGCTCTAGCAGGGTTAGTGGAAATTGAAGAAAAGGTAAGTAATCCTATATGTTTGTTGAATAAATGATTGCAGATATTTTTCATTTGGGAGAGGTTGGGGAGATAGATGCTGTTAATTAGAACGATTAAATATTATTTCAATAGTAGGGTATTATCCTGGGAAAGAATTTCAAATCCATTTTAGATTAGAAGTGTATATTCACTGATTCATAAAATCAGTACCATAAGTACACAATGTTTGCCCTTGTACAAAAATACCATAAAATTTTTTAAATTCATGTATTTTCCTTTCATGGCTCTTTTTAGGAGAAGGGGCACTAGCAGGGTAAGTGGAAACTGAAGAAAAGGTAAGTAATCCTATATGTTTGTTGAATAAATGATTGCAGATATTTTTCATTTGGGAGAGGTTGGGAAGATAGATGCTGTTAATTAGAACAATTGAATTTAATTTCCCTAGTAGGGTATTATCCTGGGAAAGAATTGCAAATCCAGTTTACGTTACAAGTGAATATTCACTGATTCATAATATCAGTACCATAGGTACACAATGTGTACCATGGTACACAAACACTATCAAATTTTTAAAATCATTTATTTTCTTTTCAAGGTTACTTTTAGGGGAAGGGGCTCTAGCTGGGTAAGTGGAAATTGAAGAAAAGGTAAGTAATCCTATAGTCTTGTTGAATAAATATTTGCATGTATTTCTCATTTGGGAGTGGTTGGGAAGATAGATGCTGTGAATTAGAACGATTAACTTTAATTTTCCTAGTAGGGTATTATCCTGGGAAAGAATTTCAAATCCAGTAAACATTAGAATGAATATTCACTGATTCATAAAATCAGTACCATAAGTACACAATGTTTACCCTGGTACACAATTACCATGAAATTTTTTAAAATCATGTATTTTCCTTTCATGGCTCTTTTTAGGAGAAGGGGCGCTAGCAGGGTAAGGGGGAATTGAAGAAAAGGTAAGTTATCCTATATGTTTTTTGAATAAATGATTGCAGATATTTTTCATTTGGGAGTGGTTTGGGAGATAGATGCTGTGAATTAGAACAATTAAATATTACTTCCCTAGTAGGGAATTATCCTGGGAAAGAATTTCAAATCCAGTTTACATTAGTAGTGAATATTCACTGATTCATAAAATCAGTACCATAAGTACACAATGTTTACCCTGGTACACAAATACCATAAAATTTTTTAAAATCATGTATTTTCCTTTCATGGCTCTTTTTAGGAGAAGGGGCAGTAGCAGGGTAAGTGGAAATTGAAGAAAAGGTAAGTAATCCTATATGTTTGTTGAATAAATGATTGCAGATATTTCTCATTTGGGAGTGGTTGGGAAGAGAGATGCTGTGAATTAGAACAATTAAACTTAATTTCCCTAGTAGGGTATTATCCTGGGAAAGAATTTCAAATCCATTTTACATTAGAATTGAATTTTCACTGATTCATAAAATCAGTACTATGAGTACACAATGTTTACCCTTGTACAAAAATACCATAAAATTTTTTAAAATCATGTATTTTCCTTTCGTGGCTCTTTTTAGGAGAAGGGGCACTAGCAGGGTAAGTGGAAATTGAAAAAAAGGTAAGTAATCCTATATGTTTGTTGAATAAATGATTGCGTATATTTCTCATTTGGGAGTGGTTGGGAAGATAGATGCTGTGAATTAGAACAATTGAATTTAATTTCCCTAGTAGGGTATTATCCTGGGAAAGAATTGCAAATCCAGTTTACGTTACAAGTGAATATTCACTGATTCATAATATCAGTACCATAGGTACACAATGTGTACCATGGTACACAAACACTATCAAATTTTTTAAATCATTTATTTTCTTTTCAAGGTTACTTTTAGGGGAAGGGGCTCTAGCAGGGTAAGTGGAAATTGAAGAAAAGGTAAGTAATCCTATAGTCTTGTTGAATAAATATTTGCATGTATTTCTCATTTGGGAGTGGTTGGGAAGATAGATGCTGTGAATTAGAACGATTAACTTTAATTTTCCTAGTAGGGTATTATCCTGGGAAAGAATTTCAAATCCAGTAAACATTAGAAGGAATATTCACTGATTCATAAAATCAGTACCATAAGTACACAATGTTTACCCTGGTACACAATTACCATGAAATTTTTTAAAATCATGTATTTTCCTTTCATGGCTCTTTTTAGGAGAAGGGGCGCTAGCAGGGTAAGGGGGAATTGAAGAAAAGGTAAGTTATCCTATATGTTTTTTGAATAAATGATTGCAGATATTTTTCATTTGGGAGTGGTTTGGGAGATAGATGCTGTGAATTAGAACAATTAAATATTACTTCCCTAGTAGGGAATTATCCTGGGAAAGAATTTCAAATCCAGTTTACATTAGTAGTGAATATTCACTGATTCATAAAATCAGTACCATAAGTACACAATGTTTACCCTGGTACACAAATACCATAAAATTTTTTAAAATCATGTATTTTCCTTTCATGGCTCTTTTTAGGAGAAGGGGCAGTAGCAGGGTAAGTGGAAATTGAAGAAAAGGTAAGTAATCCTATATGTTTGTTGAATAAATGATTGCAGATATTTCTCATTTGGGAGTGGTTGGGAAGAGAGATGCTGTGAATTAGAACAATTAAACTTAATTTCCCTAGTAGGGTATTATCCTGGGAAAGAATTTCAAATCCATTTTACATTAGAATTGAATTTTCACTGATTCATAAAATCAGTACTATGAGTACACAATGTTTACCCTTGTACAAAAATACCATAAAATTTTTTAAAATCATGTATTTTCCTTTCGTGGCTCTTTTTAGGAGAAGGGGCACTAGCAGGGTAAGTGGAAATTGAAAAAAAGGTAAGTAATCCTATATGTTTTTTGAATAAATGATTGCAGATATTTCTCATTTGGGAGTGGTTGGGGAGATAGATGCTGTGAATTAGACAATTAAATTTAATTTCCCCAGTAGGGTATTATGCTGGGAAAGAATTTCAAATCCATTTTACATTAGAAGTGAATATACCCTGATTCATAAAATCAGTGCCAATAGTACTCCATGTGTACCATGGTACACAAATACCATAATTTTTTTTTAATCATGTATTTTCCTTTCATGAATCTTTTTAGGAGAAGGGGCAATAGCAGGGTAAGTGGAAATTGAGGAAAAGGTGAGTAATCCTATATGTTTGTTGAATAAATGATTGCAGATATTTCTCATTTGGGAGTGGTTGGGGAGATATATGCTGTGAATTAGAACAATTAAATTTAATTTCCCTAGTAGGGTATTATCCTGGGAAAGTATTTCAAATCCATTTTACATTAGAATTGAATTTTCACTGATTCATAAAATCACTACCATAAGTACACAATGTTTACCCTGGTACACAAATACCATAAAATTTTTTAAAACCATGTATTTTCCTTTTGTGGCTCTTTTTAGGAGAAGGGGCCCTAGCAGGGTAAGTGGAAATTGAAAAAAAGGTAAGTAAACCTATATGTTTTTTGAATAAATTATTGCAGATATTTCTCATTTGGGAGTGGTTGGGGAGATAGATGCTGTGAATTAGAACAATTAAATTTAATTTCCCCAGTAGGGTATTATGCTGGGGAAGAATTTCAAATCCATTTTACATTAGAAGTGAATATACCCTGATTCATAAAATGAGTGCCTTTAGTACTCCATGTGTACCATGGTACACAAATACCATAATTTTTTTTTAATCATGTATTTTCCTTTCATGAACCTTTTTAGGAGAAGGGGCGATAGCAGGGTAAGTGGAAATTGAGGAAAAGGTGAGTAATCCTATATGTTTGTTGAATAAATGATTGCAGATATTTCTCATTTGGGAGTGGTTGGGGAGATATATGCTGTGAATTAGAACAATTAAATTTAATTTCCCTAGTAGGGTATTATCCTGGGAAAGTATTTCAAATCCATTTTACATTAGAAGTGAATATTCATTGATTCATAAAAACAGTTCCATAGGTACACAATGTTTACCCTGGTACACAAATACCATAAAATTTTTTAAAATCATGTATTTTCCTTTCTTGGTTCCTTTTAGGAGAAGGGGATATAGCAGGTAAGCTGAAAATTGAAGAAAAGGAAAGTAATCCTATATGTTTGTTGAATAAATGATTGCAGATATTTCTCATTTGGGAGTGGTTGGGGAGATAGATGCTGTGAATTAGAACAATTAATTTTAATTTCCCTAGTAGGATATTATCCTGGGAAAGAATTTCAAATCCATTTTACATTGGAAGTGAATATACACTGATTCATAAAATCAGTGCTATAAGTACTCCATGTGTACCATGGTACACAAATACCATAAAATTTTTTTAAATCATGTATTTTCCTTTCATGGTTCCTTTTAGGAGAAGGGGGTATAGCAGAGTAAGTGGAAATTGAAGAAAAGGACAGTACTCGTATATATTTGTTGAATAAATGATTGCAGATATTTCTAATTTGGGAGTGGTTGGGGAGATAGATGCTATGAATTAGAACAATTAAATTTAATTTCCCTAGTAAGGTATTATCCTGGGAAAGAATTTAAATTCCAGTTTACATTAGAAGTGAATATTCACTGATTCATAAAATCAGTGCCATAAGTACACGATGTGTACCATGGTACACGAATACCATAATTTTTTTTAAACTCATGTATTTTCCTTTCATGACTCTTTTTAGGAGAAGGGGCAATAGCAGGGTAAGTGGAAATTGAGGAAAAGGTGAGTAATCCTATATGTTTGTTGAATAAATGATTGCAGATATTTTTCATTTGGGAGTGGTTTGGGAGATAGATGCTGTGAATTAGAACAATTAAATATTACTTCCCTAGTAGGGTATTATCCTGGGAAAGAATTTCAAATCCAGTTTACATTAGTAGTGAATATTCACTGATTCATAAAATCAGTACCATAAGTACACAATGTTTACCCTGGTACACAAATACCATAAATTTTTTTAAAATCATGCATTTTCCTGTCATGGTTCCTTTTAGGAGAAGGGCTATAGCAGGTAATCTGAAAATTGAAGAAAAGGAAAGTAATCCTATATGTTTGTTGAATAAATGATTGCAGATATTTCTCATTTGGGAGTGGTTGGGAAGAGAGATGCTGTGAATTAGAACAATTAAACTTAATTTCCCTAGAAGGTTATTATCCTGGGAAAGAATTTCAAATCCAGTTTACATTAGTAGTGAATATTCACTGATTCATAAAATCAGTACCATAAGTACACAATGTTTACCCTGGTACACAAATACCATAAATTTTTTTAAACTCATGTATTTTCCTTTCATGACTCTTTTTAGGAGAAGGAGCAATAGCAGGGTAAGTGGAAATTGAGGAAAAGGTGAGTAATCCTATATGTTTGTTGAATAAATGATTGCAGATATTTCTCATTTGGGAATGGTTGGGGAGATAGATGCTGTGAATTAGAACAATTAAATTTAATTTCCCCAGTAGGGTATTATGCTGGGAAAGAATTTCAAACCCATTTTACATTAGAAGTGAATATACCCTGATTCATAAAATCAGTGCCATAGTACTCCATGTGTACCATGGTACAAAAATACCATAATTTTTTTTAATCATGTATTTTCCTTTCATTACTCTTTTTAGGAGAAGGGGCAATAGCAGGGTAAGTGGAAATTGAGGAAAAGGTGAGTAATCCTATATGTTTGTTGAATAAATGATTGCAGATATTTCTCATTTGGGAGTGGTTGGGGAGATATATGCTGTGAATTAGAACAATTATATTTAATTTCCCTAGTAGGGTATTATCCTGGGAAAGAATTTCAAATCCATTTTACATTAGAAGTGAATATTCACTGATTCATAAAAACAGTTCCATAGGTACACAATGTTTACCCTGGTACACAAATACCATAAAATTTTTTAAAATCATGTATTTTTCTTTCTTGGTTCCTTTTAGGAGAAGGGGCTATGGCTGGTAAGCTGAAAATTGAAGAAAAGGAAAGTAATCCTATATGTTTGTTGAATAAATGATTGCAGATATTTCTCATTTGGGAGTGGTTGGGAAGAGAGATGCTGTGAATTAGAACAATTAAACTTAATTTCCCTAGTAGGGTATTATCCTGGGAAAGAATTTCAAATCCATTTTACATTAGAATTGAATTTTCACTGATTCATAAAATCAGTACTATGAGTACACAATGTTTACCCTTGTACAAAAATACCATAAAATTTTTTAAAATCATGTATTTTCCTTTCGTGGCTCTTTTTAGGAGAAGGGGCACTAGCAGGGTAAGTGGAAATTGAAAAAAAGGTAAGTAATCCTATATGTTTGTTGAATAAATGATTGCAGATATTTTTCATTTGGGAGAGGTTGGGAAGATAGATGCTGTTAATTAGAACAATTAAATTTAATTTCCCTAGTAGGGTATTATCCTGGGAAAGAATTGCAAATCCAGTTTACGTTACAAGTGAATATTCACTGATTCATAATATCAGTACCATAGGTACACAATGTGTACCATGGTACACAAACACTATCAAATTTTTTAAATCATTTATTTTCTTTTCAAGGTTACTTTTAGGGGAAGGGGCTCTAGCAGGGTAAGTGGAAATTGAAGAAAAGGTAAGTAATCCTATAGTCTTGTTGAATAAATATTTGCATGTATTTCTCATTTGGGAGTGGTTGGGAAGATAGATGCTGTGAATTAGAACGATTAACTTTAATTTTCCTAGTAGGGTATTATCCTGGGAAAGAATTTCAAATCCAGTAAACATTAGAAGGAATATTCACTGATTCATAAAATCAGTACCATAAGTACACAATGTTTACCCTGGTACACAATTACCATGAAATTTTTTAAAATCATGTATTTTCCTTTCATGGCTCTTTTTAGGAGAAGGGGCGCTAGCAGGGTAAGGGGGAATTGAAGAAAAGGTAAGTTATCCTATATGTTTTTTGAATAAATGATTGCAGATATTTTTCATTTGGGAGTGGTTTGGGAGATAGATGCTGTGAATTAGAACAATTAAATATTACTTCCCTAGTAGGGAATTATCCTGGGAAAGAATTTCAAATCCAGTTTACATTAGTAGTGAATATTCACTGATTCATAAAATCAGTACCATAAGTACACAATGTTTACCCTGGTACACAATTACCATAAAATGTTTTTAAATCATGTATTTTCCTTTCATGGCTCTTTTTAGGAGAAGGGGCTCTAGCAGGGTAAGTGGAAACTCAAGAAAAGGTAAGTAATCCTATATGTTTTTTGAATAAATGATTGCAGATATTTCTCATTTGGGAGTGGTTGGGGAGATAGATGCTGTGAATTAGACAATTAAATTTAATTTCCCCAGTAGGGTATTATGCTGGGAAAGAATTTCAAATCCATTTTACATTAGAAGTGAATATACCCTGATTCATAAAATCAGTGCCAATAGTACTCCATGTGTACCATGGTACACAAATACCATAATTTTTTTTTAATCATGTATTTTCCTTTCATGAATCTTTTTAGGAGAAGGGGCAATAGCAGGGTAAGTGGAAATTGAGGAAAAGGTGAGTAATCCTATATGTTTGTTGAATAAATGATTGCAGATATTTCTCATTTGGGAGTGGTTGGGGAGATATATGCTGTGAATTAGAACAATTAAATTTAATTTCCCTAGTAGGGTATTATCCTGGGAAAGTATTTCAAATCCATTTTACATTAGAATTGAATTTTCACTGATTCATAAAATCACTACCATAAGTACACAATGTTTACCCTGGTACACAAATACCATAAAATTTTTTAAAACCATGTATTTTCCTTTTGTGGCTCTTTTTAGGAGAAGGGGCCCTAGCAGGGTAAGTGGAAATTGAAAAAAAGGTAAGTAAACCTATATGTTTTTTGAATAAATTATTGCAGATATTTCTCATTTGGGAGTGGTTGGGGAGATAGATGCTGTGAATTAGAACAATTAAATTTAATTTCCCCAGTAGGGTATTATGCTGGGGAAGAATTTCAAATCCATTTTACATTAGAAGTGAATATACCCTGATTCATAAAATGAGTGCCTTTAGTACTCCATGTGTACCATGGTACACAAATACCATAATTTTTTTTTAATCATGTATTTTCCTTTCATGAACCTTTTTAGGAGAAGGGGCGATAGCAGGGTAAGTGGAAATTGAGGAAAAGGTGAGTAATCCTATATGTTTGTTGAATAAATGATTGCAGATATTTCTCATTTGGGAGTGGTTGGGGAGATATATGCTGTGAATTAGAACAATTAAATTTAATTTCCCTAGTAGGGTATTATCCTGGGAAAGTATTTCAAATCCATTTTACATTAGAAGTGAATATTCATTGATTCATAAAAACAGTTCCATAGGTACACAATGTTTACCCTGGTACACAAATACCATAAAATTTTTTTAAATCATGTATTTTCCTTTCTTGGTTCCTTTTAGGAGAAGGGGATATAGCAGGTAAGCTGAAAATTGAAGAAAAGGAAAGTAATCCTATATGTTTGTTGAATAAATGATTGCAGATATTTCTCATTTGGGAGTGGTTGGGGAGATAGATGCTGTGAATTAGAACAATTAATTTTAATTTCCCTAGTAGGATATTATCCTGGGAAAGAATTTCAAATCCATTTTACATTGGAAGTGAATATACACTGATTCATAAAATCAGTGCTATAAGTACTCCATGTGTACCATGGTACACAAATACCATAAAATTTTTTTAAATCATGTATTTTCCTTTCATGGTTCCTTTTAGGAGAAGGGGGTATAGCAGAGTAAGTGGAAATTGAAGAAAAGGACAGTACTCGTATATATTTGTTGAATAAATGATTGCAGATATTTCTAATTTGGGAGTGGTTGGGGAGATAGATGCTATGAATTAGAACAATTAAATTTAATTTCCCTAGTAAGGTATTATCCTGGGAAAGAATTTAAATTCCAGTTTACATTAGAAGTGAATATTCACTGATTCATAAAATCAGTGCCATAAGTACACGATGTGTACCATGGTACACGAATACCATAATTTTTTTTAAACTCATGTATTTTCCTTTCATGACTCTTTTTAGGAGAAGGGGCAATAGCAGGGTAAGTGGAAATTGAGGAAAAGGTGAGTAATCCTATATGTTTGTTGAATAAATGATTGCAGATATTTTTCATTTGGGAGTGGTTTGGGAGATAGATGCTGTGAATTAGAACAATTAAATATTACTTCCCTAGTAGGGTATTATCCTGGGAAAGAATTTCAAATCCAGTTTACATTAGTAGTGAATATTCACTGATTCATAAAATCAGTACCATAAGTACACAATGTTTACCCTGGTACACAAATACCATAAATTTTTTTAAAATCATGCATTTTCCTGTCATGGTTCCTTTTAGGAGAAGGGCTATAGCAGGTAATCTGAAAATTGAAGAAAAGGAAAGTAATCCTATATGTTTGTTGAATAAATGATTGCAGATATTTCTCATTTGGGAGTGGTTGGGAAGAGAGATGCTGTGAATTAGAACAATTAAACTTAATTTCCCTAGAAGGTTATTATCCTGGGAAAGAATTTCAAATCCAGTTTACATTAGTAGTGAATATTCACTGATTCATAAAATCAGTACCATAAGTACACAATGTTTACCCTGGTACACAAATACCATAAATTTTTTTAAACTCATGTATTTTCCTTTCATGACTCTTTTTAGGAGAAGGAGCAATAGCAGGGTAAGTGGAAATTGAGGAAAAGGTGAGTAATCCTATATGTTTGTTGAATAAATGATTGCAGATATTTCTCATTTGGGAATGGTTGGGGAGATAGATGCTGTGAATTAGAACAATTAAATTTAATTTCCCCAGTAGGGTATTATGCTGGGAAAGAATTTCAAACCCATTTTACATTAGAAGTGAATATACCCTGATTCATAAAATCAGTGCCATAGTACTCCATGTGTACCATGGTACACAAATACCATAAAAATTTTTTTAAACATGTATTTTCCTTTCATGGTTCCTTTTAGGAGAAGGGGCTATAGCAGGGTAAGTGGAAATTGAAGAAAAGGTAAGTAATCCTATATGTTTGTTGAATAAATGTTTGCATGTATTTCTCATTTTGGAGTGGTTGGGAAGATAGATGCTGTGAATTAGAACTATTTAATTTAATTTTCCTAGTAGTGTATTATCCTGGGAAAGAATTTCAAATCCATTTTACATTAGAATTGAATATTAACTGATACATAAAATCAGCACCATATGTGCACAATGTTTACCCTGGTACACAATTACCATAAAATGTTTTTAAATCATGTATTTTCCTTTCATGGCTCTTTTTAGGAGAAGGGGCTCTAGCAGGGTAAGTGGAAACTCAAGAAAAGGTAAGTAATCCTATATGTTTTTTGAATAAATGATTGCAGATATTTTTCATTTGGGAGTTGTTTGGGAGATAGATGCTGTGAATTAGAACAATTAAATATTACTTCCCTAGTAGGGTATTATCCTGGGAAAGAATTTCAAATCCATTTTACATTGGAAGTGAATATACACTGATTCATAAAATCAGTACCATAAGTACACAATGTTTACCCTGGTACACAAATACCATATAATTTTTTTTAAATCATGTATTTTCCTTTCATGGTTCCTTTTAGAAGAAGGGCTATAGCAGGTAATCTGAAAATTGAAGAAAAGGAAAGTAATCCTATATGTTTGTTGAATAAATGATTGGAGATATTTCTAATTTGGGAGTGGTTGGGAAGATAGATGCTGTGAATTAGAACAATTAAATTTAATTTCCCTAGTAAGGTATTATCCTGGGAAAGAATTTAAATTCCAGTTTACATTAGAAGTGAATATTCACTGATTCATAAAATCAGTGCCATAAGTACACGATGTGTACCATGGTACACGAATACCATAATTTTTTTTTAAATCATGTATTTTCCTTTCATGACTCTTTTTAGGAGAAGGGGCAATAGCAGGGTAAGTGGAAATTGAGGAAAAGGTGGGTAATCCTATATGTTTGTTGAATAAATGATTGCAGATATTTTTCATTTGGGAGTGGTTTGGGATATAGATGCTGTGAATTAGAACAATTAAATATTACTTCCCTAGTAGGGTATTATCCTGGGAGAGAATTTCAAATCCAGTTTACATTAGTAGTGAATATTCACTGATTCCTAAAATCAGTACCATAAGTACACAATGTTTACCCTGGTACAAAAATACCATAAATTTTTTTAAAATCATGTATTTTCCTTCCATGGCTCTTTTTAGGATAAGGGGCACTAGCAGGGTAAGTGGAAATTGAAGAAAAGGTAAGTAATCCTATACGTTTGTTGAATAAATGTTTGCATGTATTTCTCATTTTGTAGTGGTTGGGAAGATAGATGCTGTGAATTAGAACTATTAAATTTAATTTCCCTAGTAGTTTATTATCCTGGGAAAGATTTTCAAATCCATTTTACATTAGAATTGAATATTAACTGATACATAAAATCAGCAACATATGTGCACAATGTTTACCCTGGTACACAATTACCATAAATTTTTTTTTAAATCATGTATTTTCCTTTCATGGCTCTTTTTAGGAGAAGGGGCAGTAGCAGGGTAAGTGGAAATTGAAGAAAAGGTAAGTAATCCTATATGTTTGTTGAATAAATGATTGCAGATATTTTTCATTTGGGAGTGGTTTGGGAGATAGATGCTGTGAATTAGAACAATTAAATATTACTTCCCTAGTAGGGTATTATCCTGGGAAAGAATTTCAAATCCAGTTTACATTAGTAGTGAATATTAACTGAATCATAAAATCAGCAACATATGTGCACAATGTTTACCCTGGTACACAATTACCATAAATTTTTTTTTAAATCATGTATTTTCCTTTCATGGCTCTTTTTAGGAGAAGGGGCAGTAGCAGGGTAAGTGGAAATTGAAGAAAAGGTAAGTAATCCTATATGTTTGTTGAATAAATGATTGCAGATATTTCTCATTTGGGAGTGGTTCGGAAGATAAATGTGTGAATTAGAACTATTAAATTTAATTTCCCTAGTAGGGTATTATCCTGGGAAAGAATTGCATATCCATTTTACATTAGAAGTGAATAGTCACTGATTCATAAAATCAGTACCATAAGTACACAATGTGTACCATGGTACACAAATACCATAAAAATTTTTTAAATCATGTATTTTCCTTTCATTGTTCCTTTTAGGAGAAGGGACTATAGCCGGTAAGCTGAAAATTGAAGAAAAGGAAAGTAATCCTATAGGTTTCTAGAATAAATGATTGCAGATATTTCTAATTTGGGAGTGGTTGGGAAGATATATGGTGTGAATTAGAACAATTAAATTTAATTTCCCTAGTAGGGTATTGTCCTGGGAAAGAATTTCATATCCATTTTACATTAGAAGTGAATATTCACTGATTCATAAAATCAGTACCATAAGTACACAATGTGTACCATGGTATGTAAATAACATAAATTTTTTTTAAATCATGTATTTTCCTTTCATTGTTCCTTTTAGGAAAAGGGACTATATCCGGTAAGCTGAAAATTGAAGAAAAGGAAAGTAATCCTATATGTTTATTGAATAAATGATTGCAGATATTTCTTTTTTTTAAATTATTTTTTTATTAAGGTATTATCTGTATACATAGCTTATCATTGTCCCATCCCCCCCCCATAGATGCCCTCCCTCCCCAGAGTTTTGTGTCCATTGGTTATTCTTATATGGAAGCATACCAGTCCTTTGGTTGATCTCTTATCTCCCCCAGATCTCCCTACCTTCCCCCCCCCCCCGCTGTCATTTGACAGACTGCCTGTTGTTTTACTGTCACTATATCAATCTTTCTGTTCATTCATTTATAATGATCTTTAATATCCATAAATGAGTGAGGTCATGTAGTGTTTCTCTTTCATTGACTGGCTTATTTCACTCAGCATGATGCTCTCCAATTCCATCCAAGTTACTGCAAATGATGAGAATTCCTTCCTTTTTATGGCAGCATAGTATTCCATGGTGTAGATGTAGCATAGTTTTCTGATCCATTCATCTGCTGACGGGCACCTAGGCTGTTTCCAAATCCTAGCTATTGTAAATTGTGCTGCTATGAACATAGGGGTGCATATATCCTTTCTGATTGGTCTTTCTAGTTTCTTGGGGTATATTCCCAGTAGTGCGATTACTGGGTCAAATGGGAGTTCCATTTTCAGTTTTTTGAGGAAGCTCCATACTGTTTTCCACAGTGGTTGCACCAACCTACAATCCCACCAGCAGTGCACGAGGGTTCCTTTTTCTCCACAACCTCGCCAACATTTGTTGTTTGTTGTTTTGTTGATGTTGGCCATTCTGACAGGTGTGAGATGGTACCGCATTGTTGTTTTGATTTGCATCTCTCGGATAATTAGTGACTTGGAGCATGTTTTCATGTGCCTCTTGGCCTTCCTTCTGTCTTCTTTTGAGAGGATTCTATTTAGGTCCAGTTCCCATTTTTTAATTGGCTCATTCATTTTCCTTTTATTGAGTTGTATAAGCTGTCTGTAGATGTTGGAGATTAAACCTTTATCAGTGATATCGTTTGCAAATATGTTCTCCCATACAGTGGGTTTTCTTGTTTTGTTGATGGTTTCTTTTGACGTAAAAAAGCTTTTTATTTTGATGTAGTCCCATTTGTTTATTTTCTCTTTAGCTTCCATTGCCCTAGGTTTAGTATCAGTGAAGAAGTTCTTTAGGCATATGTCTGAGATTTTGCTGCCTGTGGATGCCTCTAGTATTTTTATGGTTTCCCGTCTTATGTTTAAGTCCTGTATCCATTTTGAGTTTATCTTTGTGTATGGTGTAAGTTGGTGATCTAGTTTCATTCTTTTGCATGTATCTGTCCAGTTTTCCCAACACCATTTATTAAAAAGACTGTCTTGACTCCATTGTATGTTCGTGCCTCCTTTGTCAAATATTAATTGAGCATATTGATTTGGGTTGATGTCTGGATTCTCTAATCTATTCCATTGATCAATATGTTTGTTCTTGTGCCAGTACCAGGCTGTTTTGAGAACAGTTGCTTTGTAATACAGCTTGAAATCTGGTATTGAGATTCCTCCTACTTTACTCTTATTTCTTAAGATTGCTGAGGCTATTCGGGGTCTTTTATTGTTCCAAATGAATTTTTGGAGAGTTCTTTCTAGGTCTGTGAAGTATTTCCATGGTATTTTCATGGGGAGTGCATTGAACTTATACATTGCTTTGGGAAGTATGGACATTTTGATGATGTTGATTCTACCAATCCATGAACATGGTATGTTCTTCCATCTGTTTACATCTTTCTCTATTTCTTTTTTCAGTGTCCTGTAGTTTTCTGCATATAGGTCTTTTACCTCCTTGGTTAAGTTTATTCCTAGGTATCTTAATTTTTTTGGTGCGATGGTAAACGGGATTGCTTTTTTAGTCTCTGTTTCTGTAAGTTCACTATTGGTGTAGAGAAATGCCATTGATTTCTTGGCATTTATTTTGTATCCTGCTACATTGCCAAATTCGTTTATTAAGTCTATTAGCTTTTTGATGGAGTCTCTTGGGTTTTTTATGTACAATATCATGTCATCTGCAAATAGTGACAGCTTTACTTCTTCTTTTCCGATTTTGATGCCTTTTATTTCCTCTTCTTGTCTAATTGCGATGGCGAGTACTTCCAGAACTATGTCAAAGAGGAGTGGTGAGAGTGGGCATCCCTGTCTTGTTCCTGTTCTTAGAGGGAATGGTTTTAGTTTTTGCCCATTGAGCATGATGTTGGCTGTGGGTTTATTATATATAGCTTTTATTATGTTGAGGTATGATCCTTGTACTCCCACCTTGTTGAGAGTTTTTATCAGGAAAGGGTGTTGGATTTTATCAAATGCCTTTTCTGCATCGATAGATATGACCATATGATTTTTATCTCTCAATTTGTTTATGTGATGTATCACGTTTATTGATTTGCGAATATTGTACCATCCTTGCATTCCTGGTATAAAACCTACTTGGTCATGGTGTATGATCTTCCTGATGTACTGCTGGAGCCGATTTGCTAGAATTTTGTTGAGGATTTTGGCATCTATGTTCATGAGGGATATTGGCCTGTAATTCTCTTTCATTGAGTTGTCTTTATCTGGTTTTGGTATTAGGGTGATGCCGGCTTCATAAAAGGAGTTTGGCAGTGTTCCTTCCTCTTGAATTTTTTGGAAAAGTCTGAGGAGGATAGGTTTTAGTTCTTCCTTGAATGTTTGGTAAAACTCTCCTGTGAAGCCATCTGGCCCTGGGCTTTTGTTTGCTGGAAGCTTTTTGATGACTGCTTCAATTTCTTCCCAAGTTACTGGTCTATTGAGATTTTTAGATTCTTCCTGATTGAGTTTTGGAAGGTTGTATTTTTCTAGGAATATGTCCATTTCCTCCAGGTTGTCCAGTTTGTTGGAATAGAGTTGTTCATAGTATTTTGTAACAATCCTTTGTATTTCGGCGGGGTCTGTTGTTATTTCACCTCTTTCATTTCTAATTTTGTTTATTTGGGTCCTCTCTCTTTGTTTCTTGGTTAGCCTGGCTAGAGGCTCATCAATCTTGTTAATCCTTTCAAAGAACCAGCTCTTGATTTTGTTGATCTTATGTATTGTGTCTTTGGTCTCTATGTCGTTAATCTCCGCTCTGATTTTTATTATTTCCTTCCTTCTGCTTACAGTGGGCCTTTCTTGCTGTTCTTTTTCTAACTGTTTGAGTTGTAGGGTAAGATAATTTGTTACCATTCTTTCTTGTTTTTTGCAATAGGCTTGTAGGGATATGAACTTCCCTCTCAAAACAGCTTTTACTGTGTCCCATAGATTTTGGATTGTTGTGTTTTCATTGTCATTAGTTGCCATGATGTTTTTGATTTCTTCCTTGATTTCTCTGGTAACCCAGTCTTTGTTCAATAGCATGCTATTTAGTCTCCATGTGTTTAATTTCTTTGGCTTATTATTATTGTAGTTGATTTCCAATTTTATGGCACTGTGATCTGAGAAAATGCTTGATAAGATTTCTATCTTCTTGAATTTGAAGAGACTTTGCCTATGTCCCAATATGTGGTCTATCTTTGAGAATGACCTGTGTGCACTTGAGAAGAATGTATATTCTGTGGCTTTGGGATGAAATGTTCTGAAAATGTCAATTAATTCCATCTGGTCTAATACGTCATTTGGAATTGACGTTTCTTTACTGATTTTTTGTTTAGATGATTTGTCCAGAGGTGACAATGGAGTATTAAAATCTCCTACTATGATTGCATTGCTATTAATCTGTCCCTTAATGTCCTCCAGCAGTTTCTTTATGTATTTGGGTGCTCCCAAATTGGGTGCATATATGTTTACCAGGGTTATTTCTTCTTGTTGGATTACACCCTTTAGTATTATGAAGTGGCCTTCCTTATCTCTTGTTATGTCCTTCACTTTGAGATCTAGTTTGTCAGATATAAGTATTGCTACCCCAGCTTTTTTTTCGTTTCCGTTTGCCTGGAAAATCTTTTTCCATCCTTTCACCTTCAGTCTGTGGGCGTCTGTTTTTCTGAGGTGGGTTTCTTATAGACAGCAGATGAATGGGTTTTGCTTTCTTATCCATTCTGTTACCCTATGTCTTTTAATTGGAGCATTTAAACCATTTACATTTAAAGTAATTATTGAAAGGTAGGTATTTGATACCATTTTTATTCTATCCCCCTGTGTTCCTTCTTCACTTCCTATTTCTTTATTATTACAGTAGACCCTTTAGCATTTCTTGCATTGCTGGTTTGTTGGAGATAAATTCCTTTAGTCTGTTTTTGTCGGTGAAGCTCCTGATTACACCTTCAATTTTGATTGACAGCCTTGCGGGGTACAGTATTCTTGGGTTCAGACCCTTCCTTTGCATGACTTTGTATATGTCATCCCATTCCCTTCTGGCCTGATGAGTTTCTGTTGAGAAATCAGTTGCTAGTCTGATGGGGTTTCCTTTATATGTAACTTTCTGTCTCTCTCTGGCTGCTTTTAAGATTCCGGTTTTGTCGATGTTTTTTGCCAGTTTAATTATAATGTGTCTTGGTGTTGATCTTTGCGGGTTCATTTTGTTGGGGACCCTTCAAGCATCTTGGATTTGTGTTGGTTTTTTCTTCTCTATCTCAGGAAAGTTTTCTGTCATTATTTCTTGAAATACTTTTTCCATATCTTGCTCAGTTTCCTTTCCTTCTGGAACCCCTATTATTCTAATATTGTTTTGTTTTGTATTGTCCCAAAGCTCCCTTAGGCTCTCCTCCTGTTTTTTAATTTTTTTTTCTAGCAACTGCTGTAATTGGGTATTTTTTTCCATTTTGTCTTCTAGCTCACTGATGCGGTCTTCTGCTTCATCTAGTCTACTCTTGATGCTTTCTATTGAGTTCTTCATAGTAGCGATGTCATTTTTCATTTCTTCTTGGGTCACCTTCATTTCCTCTTGGGTCTTCTTCATTATCTCTTGGGTCTTCTTCATTTCCTCTTGGGTCTTATTCATATTGTCAAATTTGTCTTCCATTCTTTTTAGCCAACTTATGATCATTACTCTGAATTCTTGCTCTGGTAGGTTGCTTGCCTCTAACTCGTTTACTTCATTTTCTGGTGATGGTTGATTTTCTTTCACAGGCAGGTTGTTTCTTAGTCTCCCCATGATCTCTCTTTATAGGGTGCCTGGTAACGTAGTTCTCTCCCTCCTGCTTTGATTTAAAGGCACAAAATACAACACAACCAGGTACAACAGACAAGGCACTGGACAGAAATGTGTTTGCAATATTAATATCCTCCAATAAAGGTGTCTAGAACCCAGATAACAAGAACATACAATCCAATAAAAAGAATAAGCAAACCAATCTTACACACACACAAAAAAGCATAAACCTTTGATATAGTTAGCATTCAACATACAACAACAAAGGGGTAGAGAGAAGGCTTTTTTTTTTTTTTGGTGGGGGGGCAGTGACAAGGTAGGTGTGAATGGGATTAGAGCAGGGGGTTGGGAATTATATATACACAGGTCAGGTGAAAATTTTGGAGAGGGTAAACAGAAAGAGTAAGGAAAATTTATAGCAGTAAAGGGTTAAGATAAGCAGGACACCAAAGGTAAAGGGTTAGGAATAGAGAGATGTCATAAAGGTAGGTTTGAGATAGAATAGAGCATTGGAGAAGGCAAGGTATGAATAGTTTTTAGAATAGTAATCCCGAAGGGGGAAATAGAGAAAAAAAGAAATAGAGGAAAAAGGAAAAAAAAAAGAAAGCAAAAAAAAGGATTATAATATGACACTTAAAAAGTAGTAATAAAAATAAACAAAAGAAAATAAGATGAAAAAGATAAAAAAGGTAAAATAGTAGTAGTAATAATGTTGATTACCTATAAACATGAATTAATTAAAAAGGTAAAATCTAGTGATGGCAGATGAAAAAAATTTCTTTAGTAAACTTTGCAATTAAAGTAGGTAAAAAACAAAAATTCAACAGTTAAAAAAATAAAAATTGAAAATTAAAAATTAAATAAAATTTGCAGTAATGAAGGTCATTCACTTTCTGTGTTGCTATTTCTCGCACGCCTGTTTCCAGTCTGGGCGGTAGTTGCAGTTCACTGTGTTTCACCGTTCCTCCGTGTTGATTACAAGACCTGATTTTTAAGCCAATCTAGAGACCCTATGTGCTTTAGCCTCTGGGTGGCAGTGTTTCTGGATGACTTCCAGGACTCTAAAGCCTTTCTAGCTATTTCCCCTTCTCTGTGTCTTTGATGGCTGGAGGGGGGGGGTGTTGCTGCGCCGAGTGGAACTCAGTCAGAACTACCGGTCCGAGGGGAACTCACCCACCGGTCCGAGGGGAACTCACCCACCGGATCGCTGCGAAATCTGAGCTCCTCTGAGATCAAGGGTTCGCGCCGACTATGTTCATTTGGTGTTCCTTGGGGCTGGGGATAATCAGGCCTCCGACTCGAACCTCCTCCCTTCCAAGATGGCGAGATTTCCAGTCCGCGCCAGCGAGTATCTCCGGTAAGGGACCCCACTGTGGGTGGTCAACTGTTGGTGGCTCCCTGATCAGCAGACCCCAAATTTCCTCTGGTGTTTGCCAGTCTCCTGGCTTGTTGACGAGCACTCCTAGCGCGATCCTCAGCTGCTCTCTCTCTCTTCCTCCGGACAAGACTCAGAAACCGCCCATCTGCTCTTCCGCCATTTTCTACTCTCTCGATTGCAGATATTTCTAATTTGGGAGTGGTTGGGAAGATATATGGTGTGAATTAGAACAATTAAATTTAATTTCCCTAGTAGGGTATTGTCCTGGGAAAGAATTTCATATCCATTTTACATTAGAAGTGAATATTCACTGATTCATAAAATCAGTACCATAAGTACACAATGTGTACCATGGTATGTAAATAACATAAAATTTTTTTAAATCATGTATTTTCCTTTCATTGTTCCTTTTAGGAAAAGGGACTATATCCGGTAAGCTGAAAATTGAAGAAAAGGAAAGTAATCCTATATGTTTATTGAATAAATGATTGCAGATATTTCTAATTTGGGAGTGGTTGGGAAGATAGATACTGTGAATTAGAACAATTACATTTAATTTCCCTAATAGGGTATTATCCTGGGAACGAATTTCAAATCCAGTTTACATTAGAAGGAATATTCACTGATTCATAAAATAAGTACCATAAGTACACAATGTGTACCATGGTACACAAATACCACAAATTTTTTTAAAATCGTGTATTTTCCTTTCATGGATATTTTTAGGAGAAGGGGCACTAGCAGGGTAAGTGGAAATTGTCCAAAAGGTAAGTAATCCTATATGTTCGTTGAATAAATGATTGCATGTATTCATCATTTGGAAGTGGTGGGAAGATAGATGCTGTGAATTAGAACAATTAAATTTAATTTCCCTAGTAGGGTATTATATGGGGAAAGAATTTCAAATCCAGTTTACATTAGAATTGTATATTCACTGATTCATAAAATCAGTACCATAAGTACACAATGTGTACCATAGTACGCAAATAGCAAAAATTCTTTTGAAATAATGTATTTTCCATTTATGGCTCTTTTTAGGAAAAGGGGCAATAGTAGGGTAAGCTGAAAATTGAATAAAAGGTAAGTAATCCTATATGTTTGTTGAATAAATGATTGCAGATATTTTTCATTTGGGAGTGGTTTGGGAGATAGATGCTGTGAATTAGAACAATTAAATATTACTTCCCTAGTAGGGAATTATCCTGGGAAAGAATTTCAAATCCAGTTTACATTAGTAGTGAATATTCACTGATTCATAAAATCAGTACCATAAGTACACAATGTTTACCCTGGTACAAAAATACCATAAAATTTTTTTAAATCATGTATTTTCCTTTCATGGCTCTTTTTAGGAGAAAGGGCACTAGCAGGGTAAGTGGAAATTGAAGAAAAGGTAAGTAATCCTATATGTTTGTTGAATAAATGTTTGCATGTATTTCTCATTTTGGAGTGGTTGGGAAGATAGATGCTGTGAATTAGAACTATTAAATTTAATTTCCCTAGTAGATTATTATCCTGGGAAAGATTTTCAAATCCATTTTACATTAGAATTGAATATTAACTGATACATAAAATCAGCAACATATGTGCACAATGTTTACCCTGGTACACAATTACCATAAATTTTTTTTAAATCATGTATTTTCCTTTCATGGCTCTTTTTAGGAGAAGGGGCAGTAGCAGGGTAAGTGGAAATTGAAGAAAAGGTAAGTAATCCTATATGTTTGTTGAATAAATGATTGCAGATATTTTTCATTTGGGAGTGGTTTGGGAGATAGATGCTGTGAATTAGAACAATTAAATATTACTTCCCTAGTAGGGTATTATCCTGGGAAAGAATTTCAAATCCAGTTTACATTAGTAGTGAATATTAACTGAATCATAAAATCAGTACCATAAGTACACAATGTTTACCCTGGTACACAAATACCATAAAATTTTTTAAAATCATGTATTTTCCTTTCATGGCTCTTTTTAGGAGAAGGGGCACTAGCATGGTAAGTGGAAATTGAAAAAAAGGTAAGTAATCCTATATGATTGCTGAATAGATGATTGCAGATATTTCTCATTTGGGAGTGGTTGGGAAGATAGATGCTGTGAATTAGAACAATTAAATTTAATTTCCCTAGTAGGGTATTATCCTGGGAAAGAATTGCATATCCATTTTACATTAGAAGTGAATAGTCACTGATTCATAAAATCAGTACCATAAGTACACAATGTGTACCATGGTACACAAATACCATAAAAATTTTTTAAATCATGTATTTTCCTTTCATTGTTCCTTTTAGGAGAAGGGACTATAGCCGGTAAGCTGAAAATTGAAGAAAAGGAAAGTAATCCTATATGTTTCTAGAATAAATGATTGCAGATATTTCTAATTTGGGAGTGGTTGGGAAGATATATGGTGTGAATTAGAACAATTAAATTTAATTTCCCTAGTAGGGTATTGTCCTGGGAAAGAATTTCATATCCATTTTACATTAGAAGTGAATATTCACTGATTCATAAAATCAGTACCATAAGTACACAATGTGTACCATGGTATGTAAATAACATAAAATTTTTTTATTTTTATTTTTATTTTTTTATTTATTTATTTTTTTAATATATATTTTATTGATATTTTACAGTGAGGAAGGGAGAGAGATAGAGAGCTAGAAACATCGATGAGAGAGAATCATCAACCAGCTGCCTCTTGCACACCCCCCACCGGGGGGATGTGCCCGCAACCAAGGTACATGCCCTTGACCGGAATCGAACCTGGGACCTTTCAGTCCGCAGGCCGACGCTCTATCCACTGAGCCAAACCGGTTTCGGCCATAAAATTTTTTTAAATCATGTATTTTCCTTTCATTGTTCCTTTTAGGAAAAGGGACTATATCCGGTAAGCTGAAAATTGAAGAAAAGGAAAGTAATCCTATATGTTTATTGAATAAATGATTGCAGATATTTCTAATTTGGGAGTGGTTGGGAAGATAGATACTGTGAATTAGAACAATTACATTTAATTTCCCTAATAGGGTATTATCCTGGGAACGAATTTCAAATCCAGTTTACATTAGAAGGAATATTCACTGATTCATAAAATAAGTACCATAAGTACACAATGTGTACCATGGTACACAAATACCACAAATTTTTTTAAAATCGTGTATTTTCCTTTCATGGATATTTTTAGGAGAAGGGGCACTAGCAGGGTAAGTGGAAATTGTCCAAAAGGTAAGTAATCCTATATGTTCGTTGAATAAATGATTGCATGTATTCATCATTTGGAAGTGGTGGGAAGATAGATGCTGTGAATTAGAACAATTAAATTTAATTTCCCTAGTAGGGTATTATATGGGGAAAGAATTTCAAATCCAGTTTACATTAGAATTGTATATTCACTGATTCATAAAATCAGTACCATAAGTACACAATGTGTACCATAGTACGCAAATAGCAAAAATTCTTTTGAAATAATGTATTTTCCATTTATGGCTCTTTTTAGGAAAAGGGGCAATAGTAGGGTAAGCTGAAAATTGAATAAAAGGAAAGTAATCCTATATGTTTGTTGAATAAATGATTGCAGATATTTCTCATTTGGGAGTGGTTGGGATGATGGATGCTGCGAATTAGAACAATTAAATTTAAATTCGTTAGTAGGGTATTATCCTGGGAAAGAATTTCAAATCCAGTTTACATTAGAAGTGTATATTCACTGTTTCATAAAATCAGTACCATAAGTACACAATGTGTACCATAGTTGGGAAATACCATAAAATTTTTTGAAATAATGTATTTTCCTTTTATGGCTCTTTTTAGGAGAAGGGGCAATAGCAGGGTAAGCTGAAAATTGAAGAAAAGGAAAGTAATCCTATATGTTTGTTGAATAAATGATTGCAGGTATTTCTCATTTGGGAGTGGTTGGGAAGATGGATGCTGTTATTTAGAACAATTCAATTTAAATTCCCTAGGAGGGTATTGTCCTGGGAAAGAATTTCATGTCCATTTTACATTAGAAGTGAATATTCACTGATTCATAAAATCAGTACCATAAGTACACAATGTGTACCATGGTACACAAATACCATAAAATTTTTTTAAATCATGTATTTTCCTTTCATTGTTCCTTTTAGGAGAAGGGACTATAGCCGGTAAGCTGAAAATTGAAGAAAAGGAAAGTAATCCTGTATGTTTTTTGAATAAATGATTGCAGATATTTCTCATTTGGGAGTGGTTGGGAAGATGGATGCTGCAAATTAGAACAATTCAATTTAAATTCCCTAGGAGGGTATTATCCTGGGAAAGAATTTCAAATCCAGTTTACCTTAGAAGTGTATATTCACTGTTTCATAAAATCAGTACCATAAGTACACAATGTGTACCATAGTGTGCGAATACAATAAATTTTTTTGAAATAATATATTTTCCTTTTATGGCTCTTTTTAGGAGAAGGTGCAATAGCAGGGCTTCCACAAAATTGTAGAAAAAGAAATTGATCTTAAATGTTTTTTGAGTAAATGATTACAGATATTTCTCTTTTAGCAGTGGTTGGGAAGATAGATTCTGTGAATTAGAACAATTAAATTTAATTTCCCTAGTAGGTTATTATATGGCGAAAGAATTTCAAATCCAGTTTACATTAGAAGTGAATATTCACTGATTCATAAAATCAGTACCATAAGTACACAATGTGTACCATAGTACACAAATACCATAAAAATTTTTAAAATCCTGTATTTTTCTTTCATGGCTCTTTTTAGGAGAAGTGGCGATAGCGGGGTAAGCTGATAATTGAAGAAAAGGAAAGTAATCCTATATCTTTGTAGAATAAATGATCGCAGATATTTCTCTTTGGGGAGTGCTTGGGAAGATGGATGCTGTGAATTAGAACAATTAAATTTAATTTCCCTAGTAGGGTATTATCCTGGGAACGAATTTAAAATCCAGTTTACATTAGAAGTGTATATTCACTGTTTTATAAAATCAGTACCATAAGTATACAATGTGTACCATAGTTGGCAAATACCATAAATTTTTTTGAAATAATGTATTTTCTTTTTATGGCTCTTTTTAGGAGAAGGGGCAATAGCAGGGTAAGCTAAAAATTGAAGAAAAGGAAAGTAATCCTATATGTTTGTTGAATAAATGATTGCAGATATTTCTCATTTGGGAGTGGTTGGGAAGATGGATGCTGCGAATTAGAACAATTCAATTTAAATTCACTAGGAGGTTATCCTGGGAAAGAATTTCAAATCCAGTTTAAATTAGAAGTGTATATTCACTGTTTCCTAAAATCAGTACCATAAGTACACAATATGTGCCCCGCCCTGCGGGGCAACAACGTGGGCACTAAGGAATCCTAGGAGAATGAAACAAGAGAGGGGCGCAAGGAAGGAGGGTAAGTCTTAGTGATCCGATCAAGCCCTCGCTTTTTTATTGAAGTGTAACTGTTTTTAAAGACTCGTAAGGGGAGGGGCAGGGTAAGGGATTGTCATGTGGTGATTGGTTGGGGACTGGGCATGTCTTTAGCTGACTGGTTATTCTGATGTGGGTGGTTCTTCTAGCTTTTGGTGCGCCCGGGGGCTTTGTTGGAATGCTGGCTATCTTGGGAAGAGGGGCTGACCAGGAAGTGAAACTGAACTCTTGTTTTTATGGCTCCCGGCAAATGTGTACCATAGTACGCGAATACAATAAATTTTTTTGAAATAATATATTTTCCTTTTATGGCTCTTTTTAGGAGAAGGTGCAATAGCAGGGCTTGCACAAAATTAAAGAAAAAGAAAGTGATCTTAAATGTTTTTTGAGTAAATGATTACAGATATTTCTCTTTTAGGAGTGGTTGGGAAGATAGATTCTGTGAATTAGAACAATTAAATTTAATTTCCCTAGTAGGTTATTATATGGCGAAAGAATTTCAAATCCAGTTTACATTAGAAGTGAATATTCACTGATTCATAAAATCAGTACCATAAGTACACAATGTGTACCATAGTAACAAATACCATAAAATTTTTTAAAATCCTGTATTTTTCTTTCATGGCTCTTTTTAGGAGAAGTGGCGATAGCGGGGTAAGCTGATAATTGAAGAAAAGGAAAGTAATCCTATATCTTTGTAGAATAAATGATCGCAGATATTTCTCATTGGGGAGTGGTTGGGAAGATGGATGCTGTGAATTAGAACAATTAAATTTAATTTCCCTAGTAGGGTATTATCCTGGGAAAGAATTTGAAATCCAGTTTACATTAGATGTGTATATTCACTGATTCATAAAATCAGTAACATAAGTACCCAATGTGTACCATAGTATGCAAATACTATAATTTTTTTTGAAATAATGTATTTTCCTTTTATAGCTCTTTTTAGGAGAAGGGGCAATGGCAGGGAAAGCTGAAAATTGAAGAAAAGGAAAGTAATCATATATGTTTGTTGAATAAATTATTGCAGATATATCTCATTTGGGAAAGGTTGGAAAGATAGATACTGTGAATTGTGACAACTAAATTTAATTTCTCTTTTGGATATTATCCTGGGAAAGAATTTAAAATCCAGTTTATATTAGAAGTGTATATTCACTGATTCATAAAATCAGTACCATAAGTACACAATGTGTACCATAGTATGCTAATACCATAATTTTTTTGAATCATGTATTTTCCTCTCATGTCTCTTTTGAGGAGAGGGGGCGATAGCAGGGTAAGCTATAAATTGAAGAAAAGGAAAGTAATCCTATATGTTTGTTGAATTAATGATTGCAGATATTTCTCATTTGGGAGTGGTTGGGAAGATAGATGCTGTGAATTAGAACAATTAAATTTAATTTCCCTAGTAGGGTATTATCCTGGGTAAGAATTTCAAATCCAGTTTTCATTAGATAGTGAATGTTCACTGATTCATAAAATCAGTACCATAAGTACATAATGTGTACCATAAGTACATAAATACCATAAAATTTTTTGAAATGATGTATTTATATAGACAATTAATGTCATTTTATAATATTAACACCTAAGCACTTGATCTTACTTGAGACCCTGGAAAGGATTTGTGCTTGCTTGGTAGATCAGCCTTTGGAGGAAGTAGCTGTCAAAGCAGAGAAGGTCTGAGCTGAGAGCAGTAATTGTTGTGGAGCAAATCATGGTACAAGTAATCCTTAACTCTTAAGTGTGGCCTGTTCTTATTTGATACATAAATAAGCTTTGTGTTGATCCTTTTGAATGTTAAATTTCTTTAACTTTTAATTTAAAAATTTTTGGATTATTAATTGGGAGCTTAAAACAAGAGAGTTGACAGTGGACACCAAAGTATCAGAAAGGATAAAAGGTAGCAGTCAGATTAACTGGATGAGAAACAAGAGTCCAAAGAAGGGCACATGGACCTGGAGTGGGAAGTGGTTACAGGAGCCTGGGACAGGGTGTGGTCATAGTGTGTACAAGGGGACAGGTGGAAAGCCAGGCCTCTGGCCCTAGAATGCTTGGCATAGTCACTCCTGGAGTTTTCTTTTTCTGCATCCATACTCCTTGGAGGCCAGAAGACATTAGCCAGCTATGTGCCACAAAGCATTATATGTTGTGATTTGGGTTTGATTTGATTGTTGGTTTCATGTTGATTTTTTTGACCAGGCCCCGTGGACTGATTGCCCCAGCTCTGGATGCTCAAGCCTCAAGCGAAAGGAGCCAGCCTCTGAAGGCTCCACCCTGTGGGACCCCCACATTCCCACCTGGAACTGTGAGATAGTGGAGCCTCAGGAAACAGGGCATACAGGCCATTCCAGGTGCGGTCTGGACAAGGGGTGAGGAGGACAGGGACCTAGGTCTTCTATGGAGATTTACCTCAGCACCTGCTCTAAGGCTGGGGGCTTTGCCGCCACTAGAAGGCCACCAGCAGCCTTGCCAAGGGCAGGAAAACAGCCAGCTATGTGGAGATGCGAGTGGCAGGAAGCCCTGTCTCCCATGGGGCCAGGCAGGAGAGCCACAGACAGGTCCCATGGGTGTAACTGTGGTGCTTGGGGTGCCCTGGTACAGCACATTGGGGAGCAGCAACTGGCTAGTGACAGACCAGGAGGTCTTCAGGCCGGGCCCCTTCAACCCTGACTGTCTGACCCTTTGCTTCCTTAGGTCACAGTAGGCCTAGATAGGCCTGAACTAATGAAATAAAGCTTAAGAGGAAAGACAAAACTCTCCTTTGTTCCCGCCAGGGTGAGCACAAAGCCCACTTTCCAGTCATCAAAGTGGCTGCACTACTTGATCTGCCCCTTGGGCTTAAGCTGCCCGTGATCCCAAGAAGCAATAATTTATACCATACAATGAAGTTAAGTGAAAAGGTAAGTTTTGCCTTGATGTTGGTTGTCTTTGCCAATTTCTACTTGCTTTGAAAGTCAGGTCCTACATTATACAAAGTCCATTAAGACAATTTGCATTAACATTAACAGCAAAAAAAAATGAAACCTACATCTAATCCAAAGTATTGTTTAACATTCATGCCAAGTACTTTCATCTAGTGCGGCTTGCACAGAAACATGGGATGGACAGGTGTTATTCTTACCGTATTTGCAGGCGTATAAGACGATTTTTTGGCCCTGAAAAAGATGCATTTGCCAGCATATAAGACGACTGGGCGTATAAGAAGACCCCCTAACATTTCCACTAAAAATACAGAGTTTGTAATATACTCGCCGTATAAGACGACCCCCCACTTGGAGGCATATTTTTCAGGGCAAAAAAATCGTCTTATACGCCAGCAAATACGGTAGTTCTCTCTTAAGTTTTTGGAAGCATGTTAACTTTTTTTGGTAACAATGCAAGATATACTGATTTAGTGAAGTTTTATTTACTTAGAAATAAATATTGTTTGGTTCAAAGGTAGAAAATAATGTTGCTGACATTTAATTATCTCATGATTTTAACTAATAAATTGTTATACAACTTTCTCTGTAGTTATGTTTTAAGAGAAATTCCATCACATACAAAACTGTGAGGATAAAATGGAATTGAAATGAGTTGACTTGCTTCAGTACTGTAACTTCACTTTAATGGAAGAAGGCTCTGCCTCCTGGAAGACACTCCATGATTTCCCCCTACCTTCCTGTCCAGCCTTTACTCCCCCCCAGAATCTCTGCTCCCTCCAGTTGGGGTCTTTCATACCTCCTCTCACATACATGGTAATGCTTCTGTGCCTTTCCTCACCTTCCCCATACCTGGCGCATCCTTTCCTCCTCTCCCAGTCTGTGGATTTCAACCATAATTCAAGATTTTCTTCTGAACTATCATAGCCCCCAATGAGTTTATATTTCCCTGTAATTTGCATTGCCCATGGTTTGTATAATTTTACTCAATACTATAATTCTATAATTATAGTTTTATAACTTAAATCATACTGGGTTATGGTGTGTACTTCTCTCAAATCCTTTCTTTTTTACAATCCTCAACACTACACACACTATCACACCTCCCAGCCCTTGACTCAATCACTAACACTTGAAGGAGTTTCACTACATTTTTTGATTGGTTTCTTTGGTTAATATCGCAAAAAATTCTACCAAGAAGAATTCTGAGTAATCCTCTAACCTTCTCTGTGATGTCAGAAATGAGTAGGGCCCCTTGATATTTGATACTTGCCTAGTAAACATGATTTCTTAAAGCAAGTTTTGCATCTGGGAAATAATTGTTTTTATAAATCTGTCCTACTAGGGCCGTTGTTGGCAAACTGTGGCTTGTGAGCCACATGCGGCTCTTTGGCCCCTTAAGTGTGGTCTTCCACAAAATATCACAAGCCTAGGCGAGTCTATTTTAAAGAAGTGGTGTTAGAAAAAGTTTAAGTCTAAAAAATTTGGCTCTCAATAGAAATTCCAAATTGTTATACTGTTGATATTTGGCTCTGTTGACCAACCACTGTACTAGGGCCAGCTGATTGAAAACCTATCTACCTCCAACAATTTAACTGGGTCATATTCACAAACATATGCTTTCCTACAACATCTTGCCACCTATACCTATACTACTCCTCTTTTGTGTCTAAACTTTGCCCTGTCTTTCTTTTGCCTGCTTCCTCAAGGATATTGTTTACTGTGAATTTGACATGCTTGGGTATTACTATTTTCTGCCAAATATTAATTTGCTTATCAACTACCTTTAAAAATATGTTCTCTCTATTCTTATCACATTTGTTCCCCTCCCGCCCCAATTATCTTCATTTAATTATAATTAGGCACCAAGTTATTTCCTTGAAGACTGAGTTTGTGAGAACTTTCCTTTTCTTTCCATAAAAACTCCTCGATGAAGTAATGCTTTATATTTACACTTTCAGTTTTTTGTTTGTTTGTTTTTTGAAGGAAATAAAGGCAGCTTTTTTTTAAATGACAACAAAAGGGATATCCTGGCTCCAATGAATGGAGTATTTAAGAGGTATTCTTTAAGAGGTCAAGTCTTCCAGGTTTGAGAAATCTCTCATCACAGCCCAAAGTCAATATCTAAAAGAAGTCAAGAGATAAATATCAGCCTCTAAAAGAAACAGTCCGGCCGAAACCGGTTTGGCTCAGTGGATAGAGCATCGGCCTGCGGACTGAAAGGTCCCGGGTTCGATTCCGGTCAGGGGCATGTACATTGGTTGCGGGCACATCCCCGGTAGGGGGTGTGCAAGAGGCAGCTGGTCGATGTTTCTCTCTCATCGACGTTTCTAGCTCTCTATCTCTCTCCCTTCCTCTCTGTAAAATATCAATAAAATATATTTAAAAAAAAAAATTAAAAAAAAAATAAAAATAAAATAAAAGAAACAGTCCGGCCAACCCTGGACTCATGACTGTCGGGTGCTTCGTATCTGGCTTCACTGAACTCAAGACATTGCCCCTTTCTCTTCCTTCTCAGAGAAGCACTGGCAATTAAGGAATTATTACACTTTATGATTTAGGCTTCTTGGAAGGGATTAAAGCCTAATGTTAAGCCCTAGAACAGAAACTGTCCAAGGAAGCTTTAAATGGAAAGGAAAGTTAGCATCCTAATCAGTTCCACCAATCTGCCCTTTTTCCCACATAAGAAGCAGCCTCCCACCTACATTAAGGGTGTTCCTTGAGGATTCCACCCAGCCAGGCTGCTTAGTGTTCAGCACATGACTGACGTGACTGCTGCCAGACAGAACAACACAGGTCCCTGCAGACAGGTCAGGACTGTGGAGTCTTGTCCATTGAATCGGGGCCTGCAAACAGGCCAGGTGCTCTCAGGTTTGCCACATCCCCACACGTTCATCACCTTTCACTTGGGCCAGTTGCTGCTTTGATGTTATTTTAGACTAAACCTTCTGTTTTCCTGAGCAAAAATGCATAAATGAAAAGAAAAATAATGTAATAACATTAGGACAAAGTCCATGCAAACATCTTTTCTCTAACTTTTCCTTTTTGCAGGTTCTCATTAGAGCATTAATACCATCCTGTTAATGAAAATGGACTAAGAACTCCAGGAGAGGGTGTTACTTCTGAGGGCTTCGAGGATAGCCCCCGACTGATGGCCTTCCAAGCGAGGCAGCTGAGGATGGCCCTGCTGGCACGTCTGCCCTATCCCAGGCCTGCTTTCCCCGGAAGAGGGTCAGCAGCAAGTCATTGAAGGTTGGCATGATTCCAGCTCCCAAGAGGCTGTGTCTCATCCAAGAGCCCAAAGGTGAGTGACGGCATTGGTGCAGAGCCCTGCATAGTCTTCTGCTTAGCACTTGAAGAGGAGTTAGTGGTACTTGGTTGTGGAACAGGTAGAGACATTGCCTGCCTGTTTTGAAGAATTTGCTGACCCTCAGCCACAAGATAACCAGCTGACCTGTTACCTTCTCACCTCTAATTCCACCTGCCCACGTGGACATTACCTCCTAAATCCTCCTCAACATAGGGTTCTTTGATTTTATGTTTTTTTTTTCTTTGTTTTGTTTTTGTGGTTCAGTGGTTTATTTTTCCCCCCAAATTTCATAAATCTTTATTGCTCAGATTATTGCAATTATTTCTCCATTTCCCCCCCATAGCTCCCTTTTACCCGGTCCCCACCCTACCCTCTACCTTTACCTCCCCCACCATTGTTCTCATCCATAGGTGTACGATTTTAATCCAGTCTCTTTCTGCACCCCCCACACCCTTTTCCCCCTGATAATTATCAATCCACTCCTTTATTTGCCCCCGACTCTATTATATTCAGCAGCTTATTCTGTTCCTCGGGTTTTTAATTCACTTGATCTTCTTCTTCTTAAATAATACCTTTCAGCATTTCATACAATCTGGTTTGGTGGTGATGAACTCCTTTAACTTTTTCTTATCTGTGAAGCTCTTTATCTGCTCTTCAATTCTGAAGGATAACTTTGCTGGATATAGTAATCTTGGTTGTAGGTTCTCGCTATTCATCACTTTGAATATTTCTTGCCACTCCCTTCTGGCCTGCATAGTTTCTGTTGAGAAATCAGCTGATAGTCGTATGGATGCTCCCTTATAGGTAACCAACTGCTTGTCTCTTGCTGCTTGTAAGATCCTCTTTTTGTCTTTTGCCCTTGGCATTTTAATTATGATGTGCCTTGGTGTGGTCCTCTTTGGAGTCCTCTTGTTTGGGGTTCTGTACACTTCCTGTACATATAAATCTATTTCTTTCAACAGGTGGGAGAAGTTTTCTCTCATTATTTCTTCAAATATGTTTTCAGTATCTTGCACTCTCTCTTCTCCTGTCACCCCCATAATTCTGATGTTGGTATGCTTGAAGTTGTCCCAGAGGCTCCTCACATTATCTTCAACTTTCTGGATTCCCTTTTCTTCTTGCTTCTCCAGAGGAGTATCCTTTGCCTCTTTGTATTCCATCTCTTTGACCTGATTCTTGTGTTCCTCCATTCTGCTGTTGGATCTCTGCATAATATTTTCCAATTTAGTCAGTTTATGTTTAATTTTTAGTTGGGTCTCATTAAATTTATTGGCCTTTTCTAGGAAATTCTTGAAAAACCTTATAACTGTGGTTTTGAACTCTATATCCTCCATCTTTTTTGTTTCAGATCTATTTCCTTGTCTTGGCATTTTCACTGCTTCCCAGAGTTAGTAGGATCACTTTGTGTGTTTGGTTTCCTATATGGCCCAGTGGATCAGCCTCCCCAGTTACCTGAAGTAGACACCCTTGGTGCTCTCCTTTGTGGACTGTCTTTATAGCCTTGATGTAGCTAAGTCTTTATTGTTGTTGGTAACCCTGGGAGGAATTGACCTTCAGGCCAATTGGATGTGGGTATCAGCTGTGTCTACTCTGGGATACCTTCTGTATTGGAGACAGTGTTATAGGATCAGACTTGCAAAATTGCAGAAGCCTCTGTGCTCAGCTTGGATGGGACGGAGTCTCAGGGCTGAGCTGACAGTCTTGGCTTCCTGTCAGCCCTGCTCTTGTGCACTCGCCTGAGTTTGTGCCTAACCTCTGTCTTCTGAGGCTCCCCTGAGTTTCTGCCTGACCATCCAGATTCCCCATGCAAGAGCATTGGTGCCCCAGGGGCTCTCCCGGAATTGGGTTGGGTCTCTGTAGTCTGAAGCTTCTGTCTCCTTTTGCTATGGAGAGGCCACAGCGACCTCCTCAGTCAGACCTCTCTGCAGGCAATCCCAGTGACTGTAGACTTTGCCTGCTGTGGCTCCCAGCTCCCCCAAGTCTCTGAGTCTCTAGGTGCCTTTCTCTACAGTCCAGACTCCACCCATATGAGCCTGGGTCCACGGGGTTTTGGCTGGGGTTGGGGTTCAGTGCAGTCGGAAAGGGTTCAGTGCAATCGGGAATTCCTCCCCTCCCACCAGCCAGGCATTTGGCCGCACTTCTCTGTGCATGCGTGTCTCCCTACCTCAGCGCTTTGCGGCTCCCAATCATATCTATGAGCCTCTCTCTTTCTTTCTAGTTGTAGATTTCCCACTCCTTCAGCTTTCCTGTGTTTTTGGATGAATTCGGTTCTGATTTTAGTTGTTGTTTTTGAAATTGTTGAGTGAGGCGGCAGCTTAGGTGCTTACCTAAGCCACCATCTTGGTTCTCTGTTCCCCATCTTCTACAATAACTCTTTAATCCATCTTTTAACATCTGGGTTTTACGTCTATCTTTAGACAAACTTGTTTCCATGCATCTGAGAAAAAGATTTCCCATTTTCTTCATTTTCAGATAATTGAGATAACATAGTCATAATTGATATTAGCTCTCTATAATTTGAATGCAGTGCCTTGACATAAAGGGGCAAAAGGGAAATGAAGAAACAGCACTAGTGTTATCCATTAAAACACATTTTATCCTAGTCTCTTTCCTTTACTCTCTTCCTTTCTTCTCTGGCTCAGGGCTAGGGACTGATGGAGATCAGTGGAGGAATTGAGTAAGGGTGGGTTTTTAGAATAATTCAGGTCAATGGGGGTAAAAGTAGGAATAAGCAATTAGCATTACACAACCCAAATATTTTTTATGCTGGTTTTCTCCCTTTCATATTCTTCTTGCATGCTTTATTTTGAATGAAAAATCTGGTCATTTGAATAGGTCAATATTTAAAAATAAAAATCACTAAGTTTATGTTTGTGGTCTTTTTAAATCAGTTTGCAGCTTTTTTTTTTTTTTTTTTTTTTTTTTTTTTTTTTTTTTATCTTCTTATGGCTGATAACCAGAACAGTGAGCCAAGACAGTGGGTTCCTGTCTCAAGAATTCAAAGAATGAAATCGTGGAGCTGAAGATTTAAGTAAAAGCATGGAAAATTTATTGAGACTCCCCAAATAGGGAGGGGCCCAATAATGGGTTGCCACTGAAGCCCTGTCATCTAGGGATATATATTTGCTACAAGCCTGCTCTGTATCTATCAATTTCACCATCTCATTGATTCTCTCTGTGTCTTGCCCAGCAAAGGACCTGAACTTTTCCTATGCGTAAGTTCTCCTTATTGCTGTAGCCCCTCCCTAGGTTTACAAACCTCCGGCTCTGAGTATAAAAAACACTTTTTCTGGCATGGTTGACTGTCCTTAGGCTTGCTCAAATTGCCCTGTCTGCCCCTGCCTATGTTCCACCTGCCTTTGTTTTCCACTGGACACCTGCCCTGCCTGACTACATGTCAAGCTAACTCCTCTCATTATGGCTTTAACTTGAGTGATCCTTATTGTCAGTGGACAAGCAAGACAGTAGTCCTCAGGATCTACAGTTAAGAGCAACCATTCACACGAAGATGTCTGGAGGAGACAAGAAGGAAGGAAGCTATATCACCAGCAGTAAAGTGGGTTAAAGATTACTTCTTTTTAATCATTGAAGACTTCCATCACTTGAGATATGCTGGTTATAACCACTGGGGTGGGGCTCTGGTTTCACCTTTAGCTCAAATCATGAGAGATACATAATGAGAAATTCTATAAATTACTTAGTATTTTGGTCAAGGGAAATTAGACAACAGTTGTTTATAAATGATACTATACCCACATTTTTTTTATTTTTAATAGCAAAATCTGATTACCAAATAATTTGAGGATATAAAGATAATTCCCCAACTGTAGCATAGTTCTCTTTCTGTGTTTCCAATAGTTCTGTATGATTGTCAAGAATTATGTCCTATAAAATTTTTTAAAACAAGGCAAAATAAAGACAGCAATATTAGTCAGAATCTTGAGAGAACATAAGAATAGTCTTGTTTTCTAATTTGTATATTGAACATTATTATTACATTGATAATTTATTTTCAAAACTCCAGTAATATATATTAAATTCATAAATTATATTTTAAAATGAAATGACTTGAATAGAAATGTCCTGTTAAAGAGTAGTAGAGATATACTTTTTACAAAACAATTAGCAATTTATTACTTTGAATACCAAACTTATCAGATTGTATCTTATTACTATTTTTTATCCTAAAGATGTTTGCTATGATTTTTAAATGTTTATTTATATTTTTGTTGTTTTGTTTTTCTTAGGTTGTCTGTAACCTGAGAATACTTAATAAGTACAGGCATTATATTATGAGTCTAAAGTTAGAGTTCAAAAGCAAGTACATAAAAAACAAGTAAGTTAAATACTTAAATGTGTTTCCTTACATAGAGTTTGGAAGAAAGATTTATTTATATGAAAAGGATTTTCTTATAATATCTTTACCTTTGATTATGACAAAATAATTTAAAAAATTTTAAAAATGTAAATTTAGAACAGTAATAAAGAATAATTTGAGGTTGCTTTATTGGGCCAAGAAAGGGAAAGGGACAGGTCATCTATATGTCAGTGATAGTTAGCATCCTATCTAATAAAAGAGTAATATGCATATTGACCATCACTCTAATAACTCCACTTCCCTAAGTGCCCATCAGCAGATGAGTGGATTAAAAAACTGTGTTATATCTACACAATGGAATACTAAGCTGTGGTTAAAAAAGAATTGCCTCTGGAGACCAAAATAAGATGGCAGCCTAGGTAGTCTCCTAAGCTGCCACCTCATCAACATATGGAAAAAAATAATAGCTAAAATCGAAAGGGATCACACCACACCCATAGGAAAGCTGGCAGAATGGGATGGCTGCAACTAGAGACAAAGCAAGGTGCCGCCGCTGCCATGTGGAGTTTAAAACTACGGTGGAACTGGGCCTGCCTGAGCCGCCACCGCCGCCGCAAGTGAGGGAAGCCCACTGAGAGCAGAGCTCGCTCCGCCTTGGGCCCAGGGAGTGGGCCTTCCAGGCCGGCCCACCATGGGAGTGAGGGAGCCAATGCCGGGCATCGGCAGCACCTTCGGCTCCTGCCTGGAACGAGACGCCTTTGAGCGCGGTCTCCCTGCCCGCAGCCATCTCAGCCCGGCCTCTGCACACACCGTGCTGGTGAGGAGCTGTCACGGCACCTTCCGTTTGGGGCACTGGCGAGTCCTTCCTCTGCCACTGCATGGCTGGCCGAAGCTTCCACCACTGCCGCCATGTGGATTTTAAAATTACAGTGGAAATTGAACCACAGGAGGACCATCGCTGCCGCCCCTGCCACCGCCTCTGTGAGTGAGGGAAGCCCACCGAGAACAGAGCTCACTCCGCCCCGGGCCCAGGGAGTGGGCAGATTCGGAGCTTGGCCTCCATGTCCACAGCCACTCTGCTCCCACCTCGAACGAGACACCTTTGAGCGTGGTCTCCCTGCCCGCAGCCATCTCAGCTCGCCCGCAGCCATTCCAGCCTGCCCACCGTGCTGGTGAGGAGATGGCATGGGCCTTCCATTCGCGGCCCTGGTGAGCCCTTCGCCCATCAGGCCAGCTGCCACAGAGTTTCTGCCGGGACTCCAAGGAGGGGTGCCACTGCCACCATGTGCATTTTAAAAATACAGTGGAAATTGAGCCACAAAAGCCACCTCAGCCACCGCACCCGCTGCCGCTGCCACGAGTGAGGGAAGCCCACCGGGAGGGGAGCTTGCTCCGCCCTGGGCCCAGGGATGGGGCTGCTTCGGAGCTTGGCCCCTGCATCCACAGCCATTCTGCTGAGACTCCTTGGAGCGTGGGTGGTCTCCCCACCCGCAGCCGTCCCAGTCCGCCAGGCATGCTAGCAAGGAGCTGGCTCGGCGCCTCCAGTTTGTGAACCCAGCACCACAGGGGGGCCGTGTGTCCCAGGAGAACCGTGTGTCCCAGGGAGCCGTGTGCCCTGGGTGAGCAGTGTACCCCAAGGGGCCGTGTGCCCCGGGTGAGCCGTGGTCCCCAGGGGCTGTGTGTCCTGAAGAGCCATGTGCCCAGGGAGAGCCATGTGCCCCAGGGAAGCGGTGGGACCCAGGGCGGGGGGGGGGGGGGATGACAGGGTGAACCAGAGGAGGAGTGGATTCTATTTGTGTGGTCCTGAGATAGTCACCATAAAACAAGCAGACTGTCAAATGACAGCGGGGAGGGGAAGGAGATCTGGGGGAGATAAGAGATCAACCGAAGGGCTGGTATGCATGCATATAAGTACAGGCAATGAACACAGAACTCTGGGGAGGGAGGGCATGTATGGGAGGTGGGAGGAGCAATGGTAAGCTATGTACACATATAATACCTTAACAATTTTTAAAAAAATGAAAAAAAGAGCTCTTACCATTTGCAACTATATGGATGTAGATGGAGAACATTATGCTTAGTGAAATAAGCCAGGCAGAGAAAAATAAATATCACATGATCTCACTCATTTGTGGGATATAATGAACATAAACTGATGGGGGGGGAAATAGATCCAGAGACAGAGAAACATCAATCAGAATATCAAACCTCAGGGAAGAAATTGTGAGGGAACTAGAAACCCAAGAATGCCTGAGAATGCCTTCCTAGCCATGCAAGCAATCATCAGATGTACGGTAATATTATATGGGGCAAAAGGGGAAGTATTTTGGACTTATGCTCCTGATCCCCCGCCTAATATAGTCACTTAATGACACCAAACACCTTGGTCATCCAGGAGGACCATGGGAGGGGCAAAAAAGTATAAATACGCAGGAGTCTCCACCCAGCTTCCCTTTTGTATGACACAAAATCAAAACAATGTCCCTTTGTGTGTAAAATTAAAGAGAGGTTTCTGGCTTGTGTGGACACCAAAGAAAGACTGGTCACTAATATCACTATTTGCCCCTGGGAGAGGTTCAGAAAATGTAACTAAGACCTTGTCTATACAAAAAGAAATGGACAGCAAGTTTGAAATGGAATTGCTATGCCCTAGACTTGATCAAAGAATATCCTTACATGATGATATTCTACAATGTCATTAAAAATTTTCCCAGTTTTGTATTGCCTCCATTACTTATAATAGTACCTTGCACCCTTAGGGATCAATAAAAATCATCTTTTTGGTGCTTGGAGACAAAGGTAACACATCTCTTGATATTTTAGGATTACAGCAGCATAATTAAAAATTATCCCAAACAAACTTAAACTAATTCTTTGTGTGTCTGGCAGCAATTTAAAAAGGACCTGAAAGGATTTAATCCCTTCCATGTGTAGAAGGCCTCCTGGGAAGGCACCTGTGCATTCTATATTGGTCCCTCTTGCACTTTTGGCCAAGAGGGACCCTCTTCTCACAATCCAATTGCCCACAGCTGCTTCCTGAGCTTTCTGTTCATGTCCAGGTTGAAGCCCCGTGATGACTGGTACCATGGATCTGTTTCTCACCCAGTGGGGTGAGCTGGACCTCCCTGGAGAAGAAACCCGGGATCCCCAAGATATGTGATCAGTGCTGGGGCCCCACCAGCAGGAGAGTGGATCCCAATGCAGGAGCTGGGCGTGGAGGCCATGGGGGCAGAGGCTACCAAGGAGACAGAACCAAACCTCACATCACCCTGCTTGGCCCCAGAGGATGGCTCTTTAGCCAGAGATGGGTTAGATACCTCAGGAAAGAAACAACCTAAGTCAGGTACAGTCACAGAGGGGCCATCAGGAGAGAACATGGGGGTTAACAGGGGTGGGGCACAGACCTTCCCAAATTTGCAGGGGCCTGAACCCTCACCCCTTCTGAGGGGTGTCTTCTGCCCCCATGGCTGCTTCGCTTCCCATGCCCAGCTCAAATTGGGACCTGAATAACATACAGAGACTTGGCTGATAGCAGATACCCTCTCACTGCAAAAAGACTTGTTTGAGTTGCCTTCTATCCATGGTGTGGGGAAGTGGGATTTTGATATCTAAATCCAGCCAACTACTGGGAATGATCAGGGCCTACAAAAGAAGGTAATAATTATTTCCACTAATATTTTCAGAGTAAAATAAGATTGTTGTAGAAGTAATAAATTTGTCAGTAAAATAGTAGACATGATTTCAGGCTAATTTAAATTGGCTAATTGAAATAAGCGAATATTCTAGAAAAATTAATTGTAGTGGACAAAAATCTAAAGTGTTAACTAAAATTTTTATTGGTAGTTCATCTCATGATAAAATTGTGTAACATGTAATGAACTTAAAGCAGTCATATTGTAGTGCAAAAATTAAAATTTAAAAGCTATCAAGACTAGATTATAAAATTTCCAAAAGCCTCCTAATACTTAAATCAAAAAAGGGAGGATAGTAGAAGAATATCATGTAAGGAAAAATATCCTGTAAGTAAATTACATCTAGAAAATTTGTCCTTTAGAAAATTAATTGTAATGCTAACAGCAAGACACCATGAAGAAACACACACACACACACACACACACACACACACACACACACATTGTGTCCAAACAAGCCAGAGAAAAATCATTTGGACAAAAAAATAAAAAAGGGTCCCAAGTCAAATGTATAGAAAATATCCCTTTGTCAACTTTTGGTCAAGAATATGTTTGTATATTTTCAGAAAACAACAACTTTGAGACCATGTGGATTCTGGCAACAGAGAGCAATTGACATGACTACTCCAGCCATGAAGACAAGAGAAGCAGTCCAGAGATGGAAGACTCTGATGTAGCCTTCCCAGACTAGCATTCAGCAGTTGTGCGTCACTGCAGGTTGCCCAGGACCAAACCAGAGTGTGGGACCTGCATTACCACCATTTGTCCACCATCATGAACTGAAATATCATTGCTGACATGTACACATAAGGAACTGTTTGACATTGAAATTGAGGCTCAAAAGAACTGTTGACCCTGAAAGAAACTCATTACAGACTGATAACCATTATTGCTTGTCTCATTTTCACTCCCTTTAAGTGTATTTCTAGTAGGACATGATCTCACTCATCTAGGGAAATGATGAACAACATAGACTGATGAACAGGAACAGACCCAGAGACTAGGAGGCATGGATCAGACTGTCGGACCTCAGAGGGAGTGTACGCGAGGTTGGAGATAAAGTGGAGAGATCAACCAAAGGACTTGTTTTGTGTGCATGCATATGAGCCTAACCAGTGGTCAAGGACAACAGGGGGTTGGAGGCATGCATGGGGAGGGGTGAGGGATGGGAATGGGGGAATGAGTACTAATATGTGATACCTTAATCAATAAAGTAATTTTATAAGTTAAAAATAAAAACAGTTCACAATCATAATGTAAGTTTCTTCTCTCATAACAGTTGAGATTAAATTGTGTCTCAGCAAAAATTGAGCCCATCTCTCTAAAGTCCTGAGCTTTAGCTGAAACCTGTTTAGCTCAGTGGATAGAGCGTCGACCTGTGGACTGAAAGGTCCCAGGTTCGATTCCGGTCAAGGGCATGTACCTTGGTTGCAGGCACATACCCAGTAGGGGGTATGCAGGAGGAAGCTGGTCGATGTGTCTCTCTCATCGATGTTTCTAACTCTCTATCCCTCTCTCTTCCTCTCTGTAAAAAATCAATAAAATACATATTTAAAAAAAAAACAAAATAAAGTCCTGAGCTTTGGCACCTATCTCACAATCACTGAGTCTTTTTCTTCAGCCTGGCCACTAAATCTGGGAGAAAACAAACAAAAAAACCCCAGCCCTTTCTCTCTGCATTCCATTGCTTCTTTTGAGTTAAGAAGAGTCTGATGTTACAGTATAAAATTCAAAACTAGTTTTTAAGATTAACCTTGCTCCAACAAGTAGGTGTTATGCTTTTTTCCTCCAAATTCATCTAATTTTTGTAATACCAGTAAATTTTCATTTGTTTTCATCAGGTTACGAAAATAAAATACATTTATTATTGGTAAAAAAAAAAAAAAAAAAAAAAAAAGCAAAGAAAAGGAAAAGAAAAAAAAAGAAAAGAAAGAAAGAAAGTAAAAGGTTTCCTGAGAATATTAATTTTGGCCCTTAGGAGTGGTTTGGAAAAAATGTTTATTGTGGGGTATTAGTGCATTGTTCTTAATGGGATGGGTGAGCCATATTAGAATCACTTATGCAACTTTTATCTAAATGTTTCTCTAATCACACGCATTCAATTTCTCCTCTTCCAACACACTCTCACTCTCACTCTCACAAGCCTTCTGTTAAACTGAGGAAGGGTAGAAGGCATATTTATAATGCAGAAAAGCATCTGGGATAGTTTTGATTTTAACCCTAATTCGTGTGTTCTCAATCTTTAGTGCACTTTGCAATCACCTAAGAAGCTTTCAGAGCAACCCCAGGTCATTCCCAATGTCAGATGAATCAGATCAACTGACGATGGTAGAAGGTAGTTTGCGAAACTCCTCTGATGATCTCAATGCACAGCCAAGCATGGGAACCACATTGCCTGGTTAGAGGATCAGAGGAAGAGAACCATTTCTCACTCGTGGTGGGACCTTGAGGAAGTCAGTTTTAAGCCTTGGTTAACTTCTCTGTAAAATGGGTTGTTGAATTAATATCACAAGTTCATGGGCTCTTTTCAGCTTCTATACTTCAAATTCTGTGATTTTAAAATCAAATGTTAAGATTAAACTATTTAAAGCACTATTTTAGTGCCCATCTTTGATGCTAACAATGCTGCAGGCCTTCTTTAAAAGTGCTAATATTCTATAACCTAGTTATAAAATTCAGATTTGCTTCCCTCAATTATTTTGAGCCTCATATTAAACACTGAGGGCTAAGAGAAAAAGCATGGAACTTAATCTACAGCACCCCTTTGCTTCATGTTACACAGCATCTGGGAATAACTTAGGGATATAGTAACTTACACAGTATCTGAGTACATATCTGCTCATTAAAATTATATTTAAAGTAATTTTGGAAATAAATGTGACTAATATTACACTGTGTATTGCTTACACTGTTAGCACTGCTAATTTTAGAATTGTTCTAACTATTGATTTTGTGGATTCTTTTATTTGCCATTAAATTTGCTAACAATTTTGTAAAAGTGAACTTAAATGACTGTTTGGTAGAGAGCATTCTATTTACCTTTATGAAATGACAGACAATGGGTGAGCAGGTAGAAACTACTGTATGGCTTAGATTAAAGCATGTGCACAAATAGATCTAACTTGTACAGGATGAAAGGTTCTATCAGTAGAAAGACAAATGACAGGAGAAATGTTTAATAACATATATTATAATAATCACCGGAAACTGAATAATCACTTCTTACTGAATATTCCCTAGCATTTGGTTTTCCTAACTTTGCTAAAAGACAAAGAACTAGAACAAGGTGAAGAGTGCCCATGTGATACTGATCTGAACGAGGATTTCATGGCCACTGGGCAGGTGGAAAGGTCTTCCCCCACCACCACCCTTTTAAAACATGTCTTCAGCCCTGACAAAAAGCCAATTGTTACTTTTTCTTTTCTGCACAGCCTGACATTAGCAATATATTACCACATAAAAAACGGGTGAGCTTAAAACCTGTCTTGTTATTCTAGCTAATAAACTTGTCAGATACAAAGTTAGGGCTGGGGAGAAAGATGGTGGCCGGCAGGAGTGAGGGTATGAAAGAAGTGTGTGCGGACGGCGTGGGTGCTGTGAGGGAGGGAGGGAAAGCTGACTCGCACAGGAGCAGCAGGAGCTGGCAGAAAGCATCTCCTTGGTAAGGAGAGACTACCACCGCTGTGGGCACTCCTGGAAGGCGGGATGCCAGCATGGAGCCCAGCCATCTTTAAGGGGAGAAAGGCCATTTTTAGAAACCCATCAACACCACCAACAAGACAGGCCTTGGAACTTCCCCCACCACCCGGCACCCACCCCAGCCATTATCCTGCTACCCCAGCTGCAGACTCTCGGACCTCCACATCCAAAGATACCCCGTTTGCAGCAGCTGTAAGTGCAACTCGCCCTACCCAACAGCAAAACCCCGGATTCGCGTGTTTGCAGGCTCATGCCTGCTCTGCCCATGACCCAACCCAATAGACAAGGACACCCCACCCCAGGGTTGCGGGCCTATCCTGGGGCACTCACGTACTCCCGCGCAGGCTCGCGCATGTTACCCCAACCCCATAGACAAGGGGACAGCCCACTCCATGGTTGCATGTCTCTCCTGGGGCAGTGCGTGGGAGACTCCAAGAGCACCCCAGAGTGGATTCTGTACAGACGGGGGCACGTGGCCCTGCAGTGGAAATTCTGAACGCCCTCTTCCTGGAGGCTAGCCCAGCTGCTCACCCACAGTGCCAGGACCCCTAGGTGTGCATCGAGCTCTGCGCCCTGAGAGTGCACATCCGCAGATACAACACTGCAGAGGCGAGGTTCCAGCAGACCTCTGTAAGCCACTAGTGGGAGCCACTGTGAGCTGGCCTTGGGTGCGATCTTGAACAAGCAGGAGGCTCACACCCATCCAGTAGTAGAAGCTTTGAATTCACTTAGCTTAGATACTGACCCACAGGCACCTCAACTGGGCAATTACGCTGCTAGGGCCCTGCAGAGTCATGTATTGCACCCCACTGGCAATCTGACGTGGGTTTTCCAGTGAACCACCACTAGGAGCTAGCACCTATTCACCACAGGTGCAACAGCAAAAGCAGGGTCCACCCATCCCACAACTGCATATCTCTGGGCACCTCAGCCACGCCTTTCCTAATAGCAGGTCCCCTCAGCCCCAACACCCCAACAGATGGTTCCTGGGGTCCACTGCGAGTCACGGAGGCTGAGTCCCTTCCCAGAGCTATGGGCTCGGACAGGGAAATCTTGCCATCTTGAAAGGAAAAGTGGATCTTGTCAGAGGTCTGAATATTCACAGCCACGGCGGCCATTGAGCAGCTGTGAGCACCAGAACACAGGTCCCAGGTGGCGCAAACACTTGGACTCCAAGGAGCTCTTCACTGCACCACAGAAAGGTCACATTTTGTGGGATAGCGGGAGTCCCGGAAGAAGTCAGAAACAGGCACTCAGCACCCTGGAAGCTGGAGGACTGTGGAGGTATTTACAGGGAGAAGCCCAGGGCTGTTGGGCTGGTGTGATCCGAGATTGTGGAAGGGGCTCCGCAGTGCTGCTAACAAGGGAATCTCTAAAGAGCAACCCGTTTGGATCTGATGCAGAGGAATAGCTGGCAAGTTTCAGGGGAGTGCAGTCCTCTCAGACTTGCCCACCAGCCTCCACAAACCAGTTGAGTGTCACAAAGAAGAAGAAAAAAGCTAGAAAGACCTTAGAGCCCTGGAAGTCAACCAAGAAACACTGCCACCCAGAGGCTGAATCACAAATTGACCCTAGTGTAAAAAAAATAAAAGAACATCAGAAATTAAGGCACTGCCTGTTTAAAAATCAGGACAGGATTACAACACTGAGGATCAGTGAAACACAGGGAACTGCAATGCTGTCTGGAATGGAAACAGGCATGCCAAACAGAACGATGAGGAAGTGAATGACCTTTACTACTGCACATTTTATTTTATGTTTAATTTTCTAATTTTTGTTTTTATTTTCATTATTTGCATCATTTACTTAAGAAACTATTTTTTCTTTTTCCTCACTTGATTTTACCTTTTCAATTATTATATTTTTATTCATAATCAGCATTATTACTACTACTCTTTTACCTTATTATTTTATTTACTTTTGTTTTTATTATTTTTTAAGTGTCAATTTATTTGCTCTTCATTTTACTTTGGTATTAGTGTTCTACCATATATTTTTACATTTCCTTCACCATTGTTTTATTGTATCTCAACTCTAACTTTATGCCATCACTCTCTTCCTAAGCTTTCCTTTTTTGGTGTCCTGTTTATCTTAACCCTTTCCTGCTCTAGATATTCCCTATTCTTTCTGTTTACCACCTGCTAAAATTTCACCCTACTTATATATAATTTTCAACCCCCGGTTCATGTCCATACATACTTTCCTTTTCGCTGCCCTAACTTAAAAAAAAAAGTTTTTCTCTTTGTCCTTTTGTAGTTGTTTATTGTATGTTAACTATATTGAAGTTTTCTGCCTTTTTGTGAGATTGTTTTGCTTATTCTTTTTGTTTGATTGTATGTTTTTGTTTCCTGTGCTTTGGTTTGTTTTTTTACTTCTGCTTTCCCTTTCCTCACTTTTTATTAATTGGTGTTGTAGGTTGTATTAATCTCCAGGTACTTGTTGGGGGCATTTTCTGTGATTAATGATTGTTCTATTGGAATTTCCTCCCCATATATACATAGTTTGTCCCTCATTTCTCTCTTAGTCTCATTCTAGTCTCTCTTATTCATTTTTTTTGCTCCTTTTACCAATTTTATTTTGGCTTTTTTTTTCTTTCTTTTTACTTTTCTATCTCTCCTACCCCCTAATTTGCCTTTCTTTTGTGGTCACAGTTGTAGGAGAATATTAATATCAAGACTACATCACTGTTCAGTACTTTGTGTGTTGTACCTGGTTGTGTTGTATATTGTACCTTCAAATCAATACAGGAGAGAGAGAAATACATAACCAGACATCCTGAGAAGAGAGACCACGGGGAGACAAAGAAATAGCCCACATATGAAAGAAAAGCAGGCATCACCAGAAAATGGAGTAAACAAAAAAGAGACAAACAACCTATCAGAGCAAGTATTCAGGGAAATGGTCATAAGGTAGCTGAATAAAATGGAAGAAAAATTGGACAATATGAGGAAGAACCAAGAGGAAATGAGAAAGAACCAAGAAGAAATGAAAAATGGCATCACTGCTGTAAAGAACTCAATAGAAAGCATCAAGAGTAGAATAGAAGAAGCAGAGGACTGCATCAGTGAGCTAGAAGACAAGATGGGGAAAAATACCTAAGTAAGAGTGGCTTCTAGAAAAAAAATTTAAAAAACAGGAGGAGAGCCTAAGGGAACTTTGGGACAACACAAAACAAAATCCGCATAATAGGAGTTCCAGAAGGAAAGGAAACTGAGGAAAACCTGTTTGAAGAAATAGTGACAGAAAATTTCCCTGATAATAGGGAAGAAAACACCCACACAAATCCCAGAAGCTAACAGAATCCCAAGCAAAATGAACCCCAAAAGACCAATGCCAAGGCACATTATAATTAAATTGGCAAACACCACCAACAAAATAAGAATCTTAAAAGTGGTCAGAGATAGAAAGTTGCATACAAAGGTAACCCCATCAGACTAACAACTGATTTCTCAACAGAAACTCATCAGGCCAGAAGGGAATGGAATGAAATATACAAAGTAATGCAAAGGAAGGGTCTGAATCCATGAATACTATACCCAACAAGGCTATCAATCAAAATTGAAGGTGAAATCAGGAGCTTCCCCGACAAAAAAAAGGACTAAGGATATTTATCACCACCAAACCAGCAATGCAAGAAATGCTAAAGGGTCTTCTGTAAAAAATAAATAAATAAAAAGAAATAGGAAGCGAAGAACCAACACAGGGATATAGAAAAAATGGCGACAAATAAATTCATATCAATAACTTTAAATTTAAATGGATTTAATGCCCCAATCAAAAGACATAGGGCAACAGATTGGATAAGAAAACAAGATCTATATATATTCTGTCTACAAGAAACCCACCTCAGAAAAAAAGACACACAGACTGAGGGTGAAGGGATGGAAAAAGATATTCCATGAGAATGGAAATGGAAAAAAAGCTGAGGTAGCAATATGACAAATTATATCTCAAAGTGAAGGACATAATAAATGCCAAGAAATCTTTGGCATTTCTTACACCTGTAGTGAACTTACAGAGAGACTAAAAACGCAATCACATTTGCCATCACTCACACACACACACACACACACACACACACACACACACTCCACATTTTCTCTTAGAATAGAATTTCCTTTGCTGAGTAATGGACTTTTCAGCTGTTTCTCCAGGAGAATGTTGTGCTGACCTCTGCTAGCCTCTACTTAGTCCTGTGAAAACTGTGAACAACAAATGCTTAGTATTTTATTTTTCCCTAAGTGACTTGCAGTATTTTAAAGTAGCCAGGATAGCAAATGGAATTGCATACTAAATAGCATTTTAGCAATGAGAAAACGTGTGAGAGCAGACTTACTCTAGTCAAGTATAGGTTCTTAATTTTTCTGAAAAAGTATTTATATTTCCAGGCAGTGGGATCCTAGCTAAGTACTTGATCCGAAGGAGGGAGGCTATCAGTGATGCAGAGGGCTAATCAGTAATACCTGCTGCCTCTGGAAGGCCTGTACTTACAAGGTCCTTGAAGATGTCCTTGGGCATATTTAGTAGCAACTTTAGAGAGAAAAAAATCCCTCAAAGACATTGCCAAGCATTTGCCTTCACTACCCTGTACAATACACGCATTACCTTGGAGACAGTAATCACTTGACACCAGGGCATAATTTAGAGCAACAGCCTTTAAGGGAGGACAAGATAAAATGGCTGGTGATCAAATGAACTAAAAGAGCCCAGAGGCCATCTATCTATATAATAAAAGGCTAATATGAAAATCGACTGAATTGCTATAACAGGCACTGACTACCAGCAGGCAGACACTCAATGGAGAAACTGTCCCCTGGTGGCCAGTGTGCTCCCATAGGAGGAGCTCTGCTCAGCCAGAAGCCAGGCTCATGGCTGGCAAGCATAGTGGCAGAGATGGGAGTATCTCCCGCTTCCTTGGCAGTCAGATATTCCCCAAGGGCTCCTGGACTACAGGAGGGCAAAGACTGGGCTGAAGGACCGCCCATCCCTGAGTGCACGAATCTCATGCACCAGGCTTCTAGTCTATATTATAAAAGGCCTGTGGCCATAACACTGGAATGTGAGAACAACCAAACAACTGGTCACCAGGAGGTACTTGGAGCACCTCTCTATGCCACACACACACACACACACACACACACACACACACACCCTGGCTTGTGAACCACTTGGCTCAGAGACGGGGCCTGCAGCTAGTACAGTGTGGAGGCGGCGAGCTACTCACCTGCAGTGGGTCTGGGGCCCACCAGTGTGGTGGGTCTGGATCTCGCAGGAGCGGCAGGTCTGCGTCTTGTGTGATTTTGTACATATAGTATATATGGACTACTAATATGCAAAGTGTCCCCTCAGGAGTTCAACCCAGAGACAGAGTTTGATCACTCACTGTGATGTGCACTGACCACCAGCGGCTGGCGCGGAATGAAGGGAGGCCCTGGCCAGTAGCCAGAAGGCTCCGATCAGCCCTGATCGCCAGCCAGGCCCAGGGACCCTATCTGTACATGAATTTCATGCACTGGGCCTCTAGGCTATTATTAATAAAGATCATAATCAAGAAAGTAAATATACCAAGTAACAGAATGTGTTGGAGTAACTTAACCCTTTGTGTTTAAGTTGTTATTTTAAGTATTTCTACTTAGGGTGCTTTGGACAAACAATTTTATAATAATATCGCTGTCTAAATTTTAGAGCTTGAAGACACTCAGCTTAAAGACTAGTAGTAGAACCAGAAAACTACATGAAAATATTAAGGGGGAGGGGAGAGAATAAAGGCATGTAAAAGCATAAAAGGGGGAGATGAAACTGTCTTAGAGGAACATTTGAAAGGTAAATTTATTTACTAACATCACTTTCCAAAGGCATAAGATTTACTTGGTTTTCATGACAAATTAATCTATGAACTTGGCCCAATAGTAACTATGCTTAAAATTTAGAGGCTAATTTATGAGTTAAATTTATTTTCTCTGATTCTGCATTTGATTTACTAAGTTAGCTTATTTTCCAATAACTTTGGGTCTTCCAATTCTTCTTGATAGAGTCGCACATAGTTTTCCAATTATCTTTTGATATCATCTTGAGAAGTTTGCCCTTGGAAGATTTCTGATTCCACCTCTTTATGTTACAAATGACTCATTTTGAAATATGGTTATTTATCTTCTGCATCAGGGAAAGGGATCACAATGACACCAAAATGATGTTGACAAGGATTCTCACTAGGAAGCAACTGAAAGTGAAATCAAGGAGAAAGGTAAGTTGAAGAAGGACCCTTAAATAAAAAAATAAAAATAATAAAAATACCAGATTTATGGGTTTCAAATGTACCTTCTCCCACATGTCCAATTGTCAGATAATGTTAAATGAAGAAAAGGAAAAGAAAAAATACTGTATTTATCCAAAAGGTAATTTGCAGTGAAATGAATTAAAGCACATTAAATCAATAAATTAACCTGTAAAGATGAATTGACTTGTCCTACTGTGTCTGCTACATCCCGTCTTGCTCTTTCTTCAGTCTTCTTTTTATACTTTTCTACTTCACAGGATTCTACCATATTCCTTTCCATGTGTGTTCTGAGCTTTACTGCTTCTTGTTTTGCCTTCTTTACTCTATCCTTTAGTTCCTCACGTCTCTTTAGAAGTGCTTCCACTGATAACTCCTGTGGAGGTGTCTTTTCTTCATACAGACATATACATTTTGAAGAAGAAGGTTGCCGTTTTGCTATAAGCTCATCATTCTGCATGTATAAAAAAATATAGTTTGGTTAGGAAGGTGGGGACACCAGTATGAGATTTTGAAATGAATTCAGTTGCAATAAAATGTTGCCTATACTCTGGTAGGGTCTTAGAACGTGGAACCTTAAATTACTCAGAATCAAGACTAAAGTAAAAACAACCAGGAGTCACAAAAATGTACTTACTGTTGTGATCATCTTGGCCACACAACATCTCTTCTGCACGTGATTTTATACTCTTTTTCCTATGACTGTTTCATGTCTTTTCCCCACAAAATGACTACACATTGCTCTTAAATAGAAAGTCTCTTATCTCACCCCCCCCCATCTGATCACTTCATAAGCTTTAAAAAAAGTTTTAGGGATATCATATTGCAGTATTCAGGGCTTGGTCAACAAATGCCTCCCAAAGTAAAACTTTCAAAATGAGACTAATTAATGAATCTTATGAGTATAGACTCTAATGCCATACATCTTTACTGAACTACAAAGGTTTGATGCTAATTTGAATTGCATTCCAAAAAGAAATGGTTCCCTGCTTTACTGAGAAATTACATCTCTCACTGTATAAGTTTAGCAAGATGAGCCCTACGTTTTTTAAGGTAGAAAAAAATGGGTATGGTTGCTTACTCCAAAAGTATTATCTTGAAATTCTCTGTTAGTTCCCATAAAATAAGAGAACATACTAAGCAAAAACAACATAATCATCAACAGCAAACTTGCTGGAATGAGAGTGATCATGACTTGGGAAGAACTACTTTTCTTCAGATACAATGGTTATTTGGTCAGACAAGGTGAGGGACGCTGAGTTTTTGCAGCACATCTCCTGATTGTTTGGCACTTGTCCATGAAATAGGAGCTGGTCTGAGGGCTCATTGGGTTCTGGTGAATAGGATATGGTGACTGCTGTGTGCCTGCTATGTCTGGTGCCCTCTGACCCTCTCCCCAGGAAAGCTCACCCTGGAAACCCAGCCACCATGTTGTGAAGAAGGAAGCAGCCCAGGCCACATGGTCAGTCCTCATACAGGTGTCCCGCTGAGCTGCCCCAGCTAATGTTGCAGCCAAAAGCCCACTGCACCTGACAAACCCGCGAATGAAAAGCCTTTAGATGATTCCACTTCCCAGCTTCAGGTCATCCCAGCTGGTGGCAGGTGGAAAGGAAATGAGCTGGCCTCCAGGCAGATTTGTGAACAAGTAAATGCTGCTTTAAGACAGGAGGTTTGGAAGTGGTTATTAAGCAGCAAAAAGTAACTGGCACAGATAATGACATTAAAAATAGGGTGCTGACACTAAAAAGAAACACACACAGGTGTGGGAGTGCAGTTGAACAGGAGGCCAGGGGATCTCCACATGATGTAGAGTAGCGTGAGAATGAAAACCAAAAGGGCCTCCAAGAAGCAGTGAGTGGCGGCCTGATGGCCCCTAAGGAGGCTGACAGCAAGGGCTTTTCGGAAAGTGAAGACAATGACACCAAAACGAGGATGATACGGATTCTCATTAGGAAGCAACTGAAAGTGAAATCAAGGAGAAAGATAAGCTGAATTAAATAAAAATTAAAAATAAAAACACCGGATTTATGGGTTTCAAATGTACCTTCTCCCACATGTCTAATTGTCAAATAATGTTAAATGAAGGAAAGAAAAAGCAAAAATACTATATTTATCCAAAAGACAATTTGCAGTGAAATGAATTAAAGCACATTAAATCAATAAATGAACCTGTAAAAATGAACTGACTTGTCCTACTGTGTCTGCTACTTCCCGTCTTGCTCTTTCTTCAGTCTTCTTTTTATACTTTTCTACTTCACAGGATTCTACCATATTCCTTTCCATGTGTGTTCTGAGCTTTACTGCTTCTTGTTTTGCCTTCTTTACTCTATCCTTTAGTTCCTCACGTCTCTTTAGAAGTGCTTCCACTGATAACTCCTGTGGAGGTGTCTTTTCTTCATGCAGACATATACATTTTGAAGAAGAAGGTTGCCGTTTTGCTATAAGCTCATCATTCTGCATGTATAAAAAAATATAGTTTGGTTAGGAAGGTGGGGACACCAGTATGAGATTTTGAAATGAATTCAGTTGCAATAAAATGTTGCCTATACTCTGGTAGGGTCTTAGAACGTGGAACCTTAAATTACTCAGAATCAAGACTAAAGTAAAAACAACCAAGAGTCACAAAAATGTATTTACTCTTGTGATCATCTTTGCCACACAATATCTCTTGTGCACTTGATTTTATACTCTGTGCGATTACCAAATGGCTTCTGGGCTAACATCAAATCCAGGATGTCCAGGATAACATGGTCTGAGGATGAAGCCAAGACTTATAAAACCCTTAAGACTTATGAAGCATTTAAGTGGTGCCTCAAAGCATTTTCAGAATGTAAGCATTTTAAACGCACTGTCCTATAACACCACCAGGAAGCCCAAGGTGAAGAGCTTACCTGAAAACCAAATGTGAGGTGGCTTTTCTAGTCCCATGAACCCAAATAAAATTAACTGTAAACTCAAAGCTTCTAAGAGAATAGTACCCTTTTTCCCCGAAAATAAGACAGTGTATTATATTAATTTTTTGTTCCCAAAGATCTGTTAGGTCTTATTTTCAGGGGTGCATTATGTTTCCATTAAGTAGGTCTTATTTTTGGAGGATGTCTTATTTTCGGGGAAACACGGTTGTAGGAGAAACCTTGCCTGCTAGCTCCCCTCTTTAAGGGAGACCAGCACAGTCACAATCAAAAGAACCTGTGGGCCTTAAATGTCCCACAGGGAGGAAGCAGGTTGCAAAAAGAGCTGCAAGCACAGGCCAATTCTTATGAAAAGGACAGAGCAAAGTCTCAGAGGAAACAGCCAAGGGCCACAGAGAAGCACTCCAAGGTTAGCACTAAGCTTTCCTTTTCTCCATGAGGAAACAGAAAGGATTATGAAATCACTTTAAAGCTTAGTGGCAAAAAATCTGCAATGCCTTTGGAACCATTCAATCAAATAAAGGAGGAATATGCAAATTAACCATCACTCTGCTACACCCACAAGCCATGTACGCCAGCCACGCACACCAACCAATCAGAGCAGAGTGAGTATGCAAATTAACCCCAATCAGGATGGCTGCCACCATAGAGAGTAGCAGGGAGGCTTGGGTTTCCCTGGCAATGGAGAAAGCCAAACTTTCCACACACCCTGGCCAGCCCAAGCTTCCAATGAAGGATACAAAGTTTCAGTTATAGGAGATAAATCTCAAGTAAAATGGCGGCAGCCACGGATCTGGAGAGAGCAGGCTAAGGTTGTCCCTGGCAATGCAGGAAGCCAAGCTTTCCACCTGCCCTGGCAGGCCTAGGCCTCCACTCTAGGCTACAAAGTTTTAATTATAGAAGGTGAATAAACCCCAACAGAAATGGCTGCTGCCCCTGATTGAGCAGAAGGCTTGGCTTCTCTCCAGGCTACTAAGTTTCAATTGTAGAAGATAAATATATCCCAGATACCAGGGCCTCCACTTGTGTTGCTGAGGGATGTGGCCAACTTGCAAACCACCACAGGTCCCTCTCCCAGGCCTCCCCACGCCCAAAGAGAACCCCCACCCTGATATGAGACACCCTTCAGGGCAAACCAGTAGGCCCCCACCCGTGCACCAGGCCTCTATCCTTTCTAATAAAAGAGTAATATACAGATTGACCATCACTCCAACACACAAAACCAAAATAGCTGCCCCCATGTGGTCAAAGATCCTGCCCCAATGCTGACACAAGGTGGCCAGCAGGGGAGGGCAGTTGCAGGGGAACAGGCTGCAAGGAAGGGCAGTTGGAGGTGATCAACCCTACAGGGGAGGGAAGTTAGGTGTGACCAGGCTGGCAGAGGAAGGAAGTTGAGGGAAAAAAGGCTGGCGGGGGGCAGTTAGACATCAATCAGACTGGCAGGGCAGTGGTTAGGGGATGATGAGGCTGGCAGGCAGAAGTGTTTAGGGGCAATCAGGTACACAGCCCAGCAAGCAGTTGGGAACAAGTAGTCTTGAATTGTGAGAGGACCATTTAGGGCAGTGGGACATCCCTCAAAGGGTCCCAGATTGGAGAGGGTACAGGCTGGGCTGAGGGACACCCCCGCCCCTGCACGGATTTTGTGCACCAGGCCTTTGGTTTAATTACAATTTCTTCTCTAGCTTACTTCAAGCTTGCTTATGTTATACCACAGTGTTTCTCCTTGGGGGAAAAACTGGCTTAAAACTTTTGAGATTTCAGCCCTAGCTAGTTTGGGTCAGTGGATAGAGTTTCAGCTTTCAGACTGAAGGGTCCATGGTTTGATTTAGGTCAAGAGCACATTCCTGGGTTGTGGGCTCAATCCCCAATAGGGGAGTGCAGGAGACAGCCTATCAATGATTTTCTAACATTGTTGATGTCTCTCTCTCTCTCTCTCTCTCTCTCTCTCTCTCTCTCTCTCTCTCTCTCTCCCTTTCCCTCTTTCTCTCTCCCTCCCTCTCTCCCTTTTCTTCTTTGTAAGAAAATATATTGTATATACATATATATTTAAAATAAAATTTTAGACTTCATAGTCAGGCATAGGGAAAGGTGACAGTCCAGATTTTAATCTTCTCCTCCCTATTGGCAAGTCTATGAATTAAGAGTTAAACACAATGAAGGAAATGGCTAAGTCACCAGGATTTCATATAAATGGTAGTGAAGTGGGAAGCATTGGGTTAGAGGCTGAAGTGTTGAATGGAGAAAAAAAGGATTGGGTATTATCTTTGTAAGCCTACTTTCCCATCAAGTAGCAGAGTCAGCAAAGCATAAGCTGGCCATAGGCTTTATCAAGAAACAAGAAATCTCCATAAAAGTAGAGTTAAAAACATTCCACTATACATAAAACAACTGGTAATATACAAGATGACTGGGAAAGATACTCATAAAATTTGATCTATTACTGTCAAAAGGATAGACTTATTAATCAGTAAAATAAAAGGAACTTTTTACTCTGCTGGTGGGAATGCAAACTGGTGCAGCCACTGTGGAGAACAGTATGGGGTTGCCTGAAAAAACTAAAACTGGAACTCCCATTTGACCCAGTGATCCACTTCTAGAAATATTTCCCAAGAAACTAGAAACAGGAATCAGAAAGGATATATGCACCCCTATGTTCATAGCAGTACAATTCACAATAGCTAAGATTTGGAAACAGCCTCAATGCTCATCAGCAGATGAATGGATTAAAAAACTGTTGTACATCTACACAATGGAATACTATGCTGCAGTAAAAAAGGAGTTCCTACCATTTTCAACAACATGGATGGAAATGGAGAGCATTATGCTAAGTAAAATAAGACAGGCAGAGAAAGATAAATATCACATGATCTCACTCATTTGTGGAATATAATGAACAGCATAGACTGGTGCACAAGAACAGACCCAGAGGCTGAGTAATATCAATCAGAACCTCAAGCCTCAGGGGAGGAGAGGGTCGGTGGGAGTAAGAGGGAGAAATCAACCAAGGGACTTCTGTGCATACATATGAGCCTAATTAATGGACACAGATAAAAGGGTTTTGGGGCATTAGTGGGGGGTAGAGGGTAATGGGGGGATAAGAACACATATGTAAAATAATACTAATACTAATACTACTAATAATATTTTTTTTTTAAATAAAGTGTCACCAAAACTGGGTTGGCTCAGTGGATAGAGTGTCAGCCAGAGGACTGAAGGGTCCCAGGTTCTATTCTGGTCAAGGGCATGTACATTGATCGATGAAAGGCAGTTGATCAATGTTTCTCTCTCATGGATATTTCTGGCTCTCTATCTCTCTCCCTTCCTCTCTGCAGAAAAAAAAAAATCAATAAAATATATTTTTTTTGAATAATAAAGTGTGAGGTAATCAGAACCCCAAGAACACCTGAGAATGTCTTTACTGCCATGTTAGCAGTCATCAGCTGTATGGTAATATAACCGGGGCTATTGGGGAAGTATTTCTGCACTTATGTTCCTGATGCTTCATGGGTCGAAGCCCTTATGTGGCAAATCCCCCCACCTAATATAGTCACTGATGACACCAAATTCATTGGTCATCCAGCAGGACCATGGGTGGGGCAAGGAAGTATAATTACACAGGGGTCACCACCCAGTTTCCCTTCTGTATGACACAAAATCAAACCACTGCTCCTCTGTGTGTAAAATTAAAGAGAGGTTTCTGGCTTGTGTGGACACCAAAGGAAGGGACCATCACTACTTCCTCCTGGGAGAGATGCAGAAAATGTAACAAAGAACTTGTCTAGCGGAGGACTGAGAAGGTGGAGCAGTTCTGTACCGTGCTGCCTTCCACTGGTTAAGACCTCCAAGAGCAAAGGCCTACCGAGGTGAGGATGCCCCTACTGTCACCTGTAGAGGGGCAACACTGAGCTGGCCAATATTTGTGGTGCTGCTTGTCCTGGCTCAGCGGAAGCCTTCCACTAAGTCTGAAAGACTAAGACATCGCAGGGACTCTCCGCCACCGCCCACAACCGGCTCGGCCCTGCCTTTGCGCCACACCCGCGGATCCCACGGCCTCCACCACTGCCACCGCCTGAGGCCTGCTCTGCCAGGCCTTCGCACGCGCTGTGCTGGCACTGCGCCTTCCGTTGGCAGACCCAGAGAATCCTCTCTCCGCTGCTGCATGGCCAGGCCAAAGCATCAGACACTACTGTCATGCGGATTTTAAAACTACAGGGGAAATTGAGCCACAGGAGCTACCATCGCTGCTGCACCCGCCGTCGCTCCCAAGAATGGGAATCCACCGAAATCAGAGCTCACTACGCCCCGGGCTCACAGAGAGTGTGGCTTCAGAAATTAGCCTCTGCATCCACAGCAGCTCTATATCCGCACCAAAGAGGACATCATTGAGGGCGGACTCTCCCCATGCAGCCATCACAGCCCGCCCACAATCTTCCCAGCACACCCACCATGCTGGGAGGGAGATGGAGCACGCTGGTGAGGAAATGGCACAGCGCCTTCCATTAGCCGCCCAGGCGAGCCCTTCCTCCGATGCCACATGGCCGAGCTGAAGCTCTCGCCACCACCGCCATGTGAACTTTAAAACTACAGTGGTGAAAGAAGCAGGGAGACCGAAGCAAGATGGCGGCCTAGGAAGTCTCCTGGGCCGCCATCTCCTCAACAATTTGGAAAAAAACAACAGATAAAACCAAAAGGGATCGCACCAGACCCACAGGAAAGCTGGCAAAATGGGAAGGCTACAACTAGACACAAAGCAGGACGCTGCTGCTGCCATGTGGAGTTTAAAACTACAGCGAAACTGAACCTGCCGGAGCCGCTGCCACCGGGAATGAGGGAAGCCAGACCTCGCTCTGCCCCGGGGCCCAGGGAGTTGGCCAGCCCTGCCGGAGCCACGGGAGCTGATGGGGGCCTACACCACTGCTGCCACCACCGCCGCGCCTTCATGGCGCCTTAGGCTCCTGCCTGGACGAGAAGCCCGTGAGAGCGACCTCCCAGCCCGCCCACAGTGCTGGAGAGGAGCGAGCGCAGCGTCTCCCCTCCTGCACAACCAGCTCGGCCCAGAAACGGGAAGGATACAACTAGACACCAAGCAGGGCGCCGCAGCTGCCATGTGGAATTTAAAACTACGGAGAAACAGGACCTACCGGAGACACTGCCTCCGGGAATGAGGGAAGCCAGACCTCGCTCCGCCCTGGGGCCCAAGGACTGGTCCAGCCCGCCGGCCATGGGAACCAGGAAGCTGATATGGATCCTTAGGCGCCTGCCCACAACCATCCCGAGGAGCTGTCGTGGTGTCTCCCGGCCTGTGGCCAGCTGGGCCCAGTCTCTGCACACACCTTATTGGTGGGGAGCTGGCGCGGTGCATTCCCTTTGCGCCCCGGAGAGTCTTTCCGCTGCCACCGCCAGCAGCCGGCTCCAAAGCTTACGCCACTACCGCCATGTGGATTTTAATACTACAGGGGAAATTGAGAAATGGGAGCTGCTGTCGCTGCCGCACCCACTGCCGCCCCTGTGAATGGGAATCCACCAAAATCAGAGCTCACTACGCCCCTGGCTCAGAGAGAGTGTGGCTTCAGAATTAAGCCTCTGCGTCCACAGTAGCTCCACTTCCACAACAAAGGAGACACCATTGAGGGGGAATTCTCTGCCCACAGCCACCTCAGCCCGCCCAAAACCTTCCCAGCACACCCGCCGTGCGGGTGGGTAGCATGCACGGCACCTTCCGTTAGCGGCCCCGGCGAGTCCTCCCTCAGCCGCCGCATGGCCGGGCCGAAGCTCCCGCCACTGCCGCCATGTGAACTTTAAAACTACAGTGGAAATTGAACCACAGGAGCGACCGTCGCTGCCGCACCAGCCACCGCCACCCCCCACCACCACTGCAAATAAAGAAAATCCACCGAGAACAGAGCTCACTGCACCCTGGGCTCAGAGAGTGAGCGGCCTCAGAACTTAGCCTCTGCGTCCGCAGCTGCTCCGCTTCCACAACAAACGAGACACCTTTGAGGGCGGTCTACCAGCCTGCAGCCATCTCAGCCCACCTGCAACTGTCCCAGCCTGCCTGCCGTGCTAGCAAGGAGCTAGCACGGCACCCCGAATACTCGACCCCAGCGCCTAAGAGGGGTCGTGTGCCCTGGGTGAGCCATATGTCCAGGTGGCCATGTGCCCCGGGTGAGCCGTGTGTCCCAGGGGGCCGTGTGCCCCAGGTGAGCCGTGTGTCCCTAGGGAAGCAGTGGGACCCAGGGGGAGGGGCGGTGAGAACCAGAGGAGGAGCGGACTCTATTCGGGTGGTCCTGAGATAGCCACCATAAAACAAGCAGGAGCGGATTCTATTCATGAGATCCTGAGATAGTCACCATAAAACAAGCAAATTATCAAATGACAACAGGGAGGGGAAGGAGACCTGGGGGGAGTTAAAAGAACAACCTAAGGACTGGTATGCATGAATACAACCAACGAACACAGAACTCTGGGGAGGAAGGGCATGAATGGGAGTGGGGGGGGGCAATGGTAATATATGTACACATATAATACCTTAATAAAATTCATGTGAGGGGAAAAAATAAAATAAAATAAAATAGAGAATGAAAAAATAAATAAATAAATAAATAAATAAATAAATAACTACAGTGGTAATTGAACCACAGGAGCGACCGTCACTGCTGCACCTGGCACCACCACCCGCCACTGCCGCCGCGAATAAAGGAAATCCACTGAGAACAGAGCTCACCACGCCTTGGGCTCAGGGAGTGGGCGACCTCAGAACTTAGCCTCCATGTCTGCAGTTGCTCCGCTCCCACACCAAACAAGACACCTTTGAAGGTGGTCCCCCACGACTGCAACCATCTCAGCCCAACTGCAGCTGTCCCAGCCTGCCCGTCATGCTAGCAAGGAGCTAGCGTGGCGCCTCAAATATGCGACCCCAACACCCTAGAGGGGCCGTGTGCCCCGGGTGAGCCGAGTGTCCCAGGGGGCCGTGTGCCCCAGGTGAGCCGAGTGTCCCAGGGGGCCGTGTGCCCCGGGTGAGCCGTGTGTCCCAGGGGGCCATGTGCCCCTGGTGAGCCGTATCCCCGAAAGGGGACAGGTGTCCTGAGTGAGCCGTGTGTCCCAGGGGGCTGTGTGCCCCGGGTGAGCCGAGGTTCCCAGGGTACAGTGTGCCCAGGGCGAGCCATGTGTCCCAGGGGAAGCAGTGGGACCCAGGGGAAGGGGCAGTGAAAACCAGAGGAGGAGCGGACTCTATTCATATGGTCCTGAGATAGTCACCATAAAACAAGCAGACTGCCAAATGAGGAGCGGATTCTATTCATGGGGTCCTGAGATGGTCACCATAAAACAAGCAGATTGTCAAATGACAGCGGGGAGGGGAAGGAGACCTGGGGGGAGATAAGAGAACAACCGAGGGACTGGTATGCATGAACATAAGTACAACCAAGGAACACAGAACTCTGGGGAGGGAGGGCATAAATGGGAGGGGGGACAATGGTAAGCTATGTACACAGATAATACCTTAATAAAATAAATAAATAAATAAATAAATAAATAAATAAATAATAATAAAAAATAATAATAAAAAAAGAACTCGTCTATACAAAAAGAGATTGACAGCCAGTTTAAAATAAAATTGCCATGACCTAGAGCAAAGAATATCCTTACATGATATTATTATACAATGTCATTATCATTTTTCCCAGATTTGGGTTATCCCCATTACCTATAATAGTAGCTCACACCCTTAGGAATCAATAAAAAATAATAATCATTTTGGGGACAAAGGTAACACATCTCTATATATTTTAGAATTACAACAGCATAATGTACAATTATCCCAAACAAACTTACAAACCAATTCTTTGCATGTCTGGCAGCAATTTTAAAAGGACAGGAAAGGATTTTATCCCTTCCACTGTGTAGAGGGCCCCCTGGAAAGGCACCTGAGCATTCTATATTGGCCCTTCTTGCTCTTTTGGCCAAGAGGGTCCCTCTTCTCATGGTCCAGTTGGCCACAGCTGTTCCCTGAGCTTTGATTTCATGCCTGAGGTTGAAGCATCATGGTGACTGATACTTTGGATCTGCCCTCGCCCAGTGGGGCCTGGAGAAGAAAACTGTGTTCCCCAAGATATGTGATCATATCTTGGCTTCACCAGCAGGCTAGGAGATCTGAAGGCAGGTGCTGGGCATGGAGGCCACAGAGGCATAGGCTACGAAGGAGATAGAACTGAGCCTCATATCACCTTGCTTGGCCCCAGAGTATGGCTGGTTAGCCAGAGATGGGTAAGATTCCTCAGGGAAGGAACAACCTAAGACAGGCACAGTCACAGATGGACCAAGAGGAGAGAACTTGGGGTACAACAGAGGTGGGGCACAGACCCTAACTACCCCCCCTCACTTTTGCAGGGGCCTGAATCTTCACCCTTTCTGAGGGAGGTCTCCTGCCCCCATGACTGCTTCGCTTCCCATGCGCAGCTCAAACTGGGACCCAGGTAACAGACAGAGACTTGGCTGACAGCAGCTGCCCTCTCCCTGCAACAAGACTTGTTTGAGATGTCTTGTACCCATGGTGTGGGGAAGTGGGTTCTTGATATCCAAATCCAGCCTAGTACCAGGTATGCTCAGGGCCTATTAAAGAAGGCAAATAATCCTTTCCACTAATACACACAAGGTAAAATAAAATTGTTCGTAGAGGGTTGAGTTTGACAATTGAATAGTAATCAATTTCTCAGAGGAAATTAAATTGGCTAATTGAAATAAGCAAATATTCTAGAAAAATTAATTGTACTGGACAAAAATCTGTTCCTAAAGTGTTAACAAAAATTTTTATTGGCAGTTCATCTCATGGTAAAATTGCATAACATGTAATGAACCTAAAGCAGTCACATTTTAGTACAAATTATTAAAATGTAAAAGCTATCAAGACTACGTTATAAAATGTCCAAAAGCCTCCTAATATTTAAATTAAAATAGGGGGTGATAGTGGGAAAATATGTAAAGAAAAATATCCTGTGAATAAATTTCATCCAAAAAATTTGTACTTTAGAAAAATAACTTTCATTTGAAAAGCTAACAACAAGATACCCATGAAAAACACACATGGTGTCAAAACAAGCCACAGAAAAATCATTAGGGGCAAATAAAATGAAAAAGGATCCCAAGTCAAATTTATAGAAAATCTCCCTTTATTAACTTTTGATTGAGAATATGTTTGTATATTTTCCGAAAACATCTTTGAGACCATGTGGATTCCTGCAACAGAGAGGAATTGACAGGACTGCTCCAGCCATGAAGATGGGAGAGAAACAGTTCAGAGATGAAAGACGCTGACACCTTGCATATTAATGGACAACAGCTATGTGTCACTGAAGGATGCCGAGGACCAAACCAGAGATGGTCGGATGTGCATCACCACCATTTGTCCAACCAAATCTGAAATATCATGGCTGACATGGACACATAAGGAACTGTATGACATTAAAATTAGAACTAAAAAGAACTGTTGGCCCAGAAAGGAACTGACTACAGCCTGATTCATTTGCCTCTAAACATAACCATTTGGCTTATCTCAGTTTCAGCTCTTATAAGGGTATTTCTAGTATCACGTGATCTCATGCATGTAGGGGAAATAATGAACAACATAAACTGATGAACAAAAATGGACCCGGAGACAGGGAAGCATCGATAACACTGTCAAACCTCAGAGGGAAGATAGGGGATGGTGAGTGAAAGGGGGAGTCATCAAACAAACAACTTGTATGCATTCAGATAAGCCTAGACAGTGGTCATGAACAACAAGGCAGTGGGGGCATATGTGGGGAAGAGTTTGGGATCAGAATAAGGGAATGAGGACAAATATGTGATACCTTAATCAATAAAGAAATAAAAAAAAAACAACAAGAAACAATGGTAATAAATTGACTAACCATACAACTCAAAGAGTTGGAAATATGGCAGCAGTGTAAACAGAAGGAAGGAAATAATAAAGCTCAGAGCAGAGATAAATGACATAGAAACCAAAAATCAATACAAAATATCAAGAATACTGAAACCAGTTAGCTCAGTGGATAGAACGTCAGCCTGTGGACTGAAAGGTCCCAGGTTCGATTCTGGTCAAGGGCATGTACCTTGGTTACAGGCACATTCCCAGTGGGGGGTGTTCAAGAGGCAGCTGATCGATGATTCTTTCTCATCAATGTTTCTAACTCTCTATTCCTCTCTCTTCCTCTCTGTAAAAACCCAATAAAATATATTTTTTTAAAAAGATCAAGGAAAACCAAGAGCTGGTTCTTTGAAAGGATAAACAAGATTGATGAGCCGCTAGCCAGGCTCACCAAGAAGCAAAGAGAGAGGACCCCAGTAAACAAAATCAGAAATGAAAAAGGAGCAATAACAACAGACCACACAAAAATATAAAGGGTTGTTAAAAAATACTATAAACAACCCTATTTCAACAAACTGGACAACCTGGAAGAAATGGACATATTCCTAAATAAATATAACCTACCAAAACTCAATCAGGAAAAATCTAAACATCTCAATAAGCCAATAACTATGAAAGAAATTGAAGCAGTCATCAAAAAACTTTCCGCAATCAAAAGCCTGGTGCAAGACAGCTTCACAGGGGGAGTTTTACCAAACATTCAAGAAAGAACTAAAACCTATCCTCCTCAAACTATTTCAAAATATTCAAGAGGAAGGAATACTTCCAAGCTCCTTCTATGAAGCCAGCATCACCCTAATACCAAGATCAGATAGAGAGAATACAATGAAAGAGAATTAAAGGTCAATCTCTCTTGAACATAGATGCCAAAATCCTCAACAAAATTCTAGCAAATTGAATTTAGCAGTACATCAGAAAGATCATACATCATGACCAAGTAGGATTTTTCACAGAAATGCAAGGATGGTACAATATTCGCAAATCAATAAACATGATACAGCACATAAACAAATTGAGAGATAAAAACCACATAGTCATATCAATTGATGGAGAAAAAGCACTTGACAAAACCCAACAACCATTTTTGATAAAAACTCTCAGCAAGGTGGGAATAGAAGATCATACCTCAACATAATAAAAGCTGTATATGACAAACCCACAGCCAGCATCATACTCAATGAGTAAAACTAAAACAATTTCCCTTCAGAACAAGAATAAGACAGCGATGCCCACTCTCACCACTCCTGTTTGGCATTGTACTGGAAGTGTCAGCTATTGCAATTAGACAAGAAAAAGAAATAATAGGCATCCAAATTTGAAAAGAATAATAAAGCTGTCCTTATTTGAAGAATGACATGATATTGTACATAAAAAAAAAACAGAAAGGCTCCATCAAAAAATTAATGGACTTCATAATTGAATTCAGCAATGTAGCAGGATACAAAATTAATGCAATAAACCTATGGCGTTTATATACACCAATAGTGAACTTACAGAAAGAGAGACTAAAAAAGCAATCCCATTTACCATCGCACAACAAAAAAATTAAGATACCTAAAAATAAACTTAAGTAAGGAGGTAAAAGACCTATATGTGGAAAACTACAGGACACTGAAAAAAAGAGATAGAGGAAGACATAAACAGATGGAAGAACATACCATGTTCATTGATTGATAAAATCAACATCATCAAAATGTCTATACTACCCAAAGCAACCTATAGATTGAATGAACTCCTGATTAAAATACCAATGGCATATTTCACAGACCTAAAAAGAACTCTCCAAAAATTCATCTGGAATAAAAAAAAGACCCTGAATAGCCACAGCAATCCCGAGAAAGAATAAAAATTAGAAGGGATCTCCATACCAGATTTCAAGCTGTATTACAAATCCACTTTTCTCAAAACAGCCTGGTACTAGCACAAGAACAGACATATCGATCAATGGAATAGAATAGAGAATCCTGATATAGACCCAAACCACTATGCTGAATTAATATTTGAAAAAAGGAGGCATGAACATACAATAAAGTCAAGACAGTCTCTTCAATAAATGGTCTTGGGATAATTGGACAGGTACATGCAAAGAAAATGAAGCTATATCACCAAATTAAACCATACACAAAAATAAACTCAAACATAAGACAGGAAACTATAAAATACCAGAGGAATCCACAAGCAGCAAAATCTCAGACATACGCTGAAAGAACTTCTTCACTGATACTGCCCATAGGGCAATGGAAGCTAAAGAGAAAACAAACAAATGGGACTACATCAAAATAAAAACTTTTTTACAGCAAAAGAAATCATCAACAAAACGACAAGAAAGCCCATTGTATGGGAGAACATATTTGCAAATATTATCACTGATAAAGGTTTCATCTCCAACATATACAGACAGCTTATGCAAATTAATAAAAGGAAGATAAATGATCCAATTAAAAAATGGCCAACAGACCTAAATAGAATCTTTTCGAAAGAAGACAGAATAAAGGCCAAGAGAAACATGAATACATGCTCAAAGTCACTAATTATCTGAGAGATGCAAATCAAAATGACAATGCAGTACCATCTCACACCTGTCAGAATGGCTATCATCAACAAATCAACAAATGACAAGTGTTGGGGAGGTTGCAGAGAAAAAGGAACCCTCCTGCACTGCTGGTGGGAATGCAGACTGGTGTAACCACTGTGGAGAACAGTATAGAGTTTCCTCAAAAAAATGAAAATGGAACTCCCATTTGACCCAGTAATCCCACTACTACGAATATATCCTAAGAAACTGAAAACATCAATTGGAAAGGATATATGCACCTCCATGTTCATAGCAGCACAATTTACAATACCTAAGATTTGTAAACAGCCCAGGTGCTCATCAGCAGATGACTGGATCAGAAAACTATGGTACATCTACACAGTGACATACTATGCAGCCATAAAAAAGAAGGCATTCTGCCAAAACCGGTTTGGCTCAGTGGTAGAGCGTCGGTCTCCAGACTGAAAGGTCCCAGGTTCGATTCCGGTCAAGGGCATGTACATTGGTTGCGGGCACATCCCCAGTAGGGGGTGTGCAAGAGGTAGCTAGTTGATGTTTCTTTCTCATCGATGTTTCTAGCTCTCTATCTCTATCCCTTCCTCTCTGTAAAATATCAATAAAATATATATATATTTTTAAAAAGAAGGCATTCTTACCATTTGCAGCAACCTGGATGGAACTGGAGAAAATTATGCTAAGTGAAATAAGCCAGTCAATGAAAAAAAATACCACATGATCTCACTCATCTATGGATAATAAAGAACATTATAAATTGATGAACAAAAGGATAGGTACAGAGACAGTAAAGCATCAAACAAACTGTCAAATTACAGCAGGAAGGATAGGGAGAAGTGGGGGGGGGTAAGAGATCAACCAGAGGACTTGTATGCATGCATATATGCATAACCAATGGACGCAAAATGCTAGGTGGTGAGGGCATGTATGGGAGTGCGTTGTGGGGAACAATGTTAAAATATCTACACATATAATACCTTAATAAAAAATGGAAAAAATAAAAATAAAAAATAAAAATGATGGTAATAATTACTTAGGGGAAAAATAAACCTTTTAGGTCCCATCTTCATTTGCTGGATACAATGTCTGCTTTTAAGCTGATAGAGCAAACACATTTATAATCTATATGTTTTTAATATTCAACTAGATTCAACATTTAGCCATCATTAAATGCTACTTTGAATTTTCTCTTAGGAAACCTGAAAAATATTTATCTCTATGGATACTTACATCTCTTTCTACATTATCATTTTCATATTGATGTATTATTTCTTCAAAATGATGCCATTCATTGATTAACTCATTAATACTTTCCTTCAGGTTAAGAATTTGCTTTACACCTTCAGCTTTAAATGTATTTATTTTATCCTGAATCTGATCCTGGATGTTAACTGCTGTGTTTTCTTCCCTGTCTGTTTGGCTGTCAGCCTGATTCAGTTGCTGGTTTAGCAGCATACTTTCACTGTGTAGGTGAGTTGGCTTCTGTAAGGTCTCCTGCTTTCCAATATCTTTATCCATTTTGTCTTGTCCATCTTCATATACCTGTTCTATTTCCTCCTTTTGACACTGTTTTTGACTGAGTTCTCTTTCTAAAACCAATGTCCTTTCTTTGAGAGCATCTCTTTTCTGATGGAGCTCAATTTCTAAGTTATTGTTTTTGCTTTTTGCTTTACAAAGCTGTTGAGAAAGAATCTCATTGTTTTGTTTTAGGTTAGGCATATCGAAATTTATTTTGTCCTGTAAACAAAAACATTCATCTCTTTCTCTCTGGAAAGCACGTTGTAGGTCTCTTTTTGATGTCTGACAATGCTCATGAGCCAGTATAGACCGGTATGATTCTACTTCTGCTTCCAGTCTTCCTCTGTTTTGTTGTTCATTCTCCAGTTTAGAGTTTAGCATTATAAGCTCAGCCCTCAGACCTTCAAGCTGCGCATTGTGTTGAGATACCGATTCTCTTATTGTCTTTTGAAGACAGTCATTCTGTTCTCTGACAATTGCAATGTCCTCAACATACTTTTTTCCCATTTCCTGGTTCTGATTTTTGACTGTGTTCATTTCTAGTCTTAGCTTGGTAATTTCTTCCCACAACATGTGATGTTCTTGCAATAGACTTTTTTCTTTGTCAGAACTCTCAGAAACCTAAGTAACAGAAATGAAACTTTGAGCTAAAACATTGAAATGACATGTCACGATAGCCTATGAAACTAAAGAATAACCTACATTGATAATAAAAAGTTGCAATAAGTGGATAGCCCACTGGGAAAAAAATAGAGTTGGATCCAATCCTCTAAATTTATACAAGCATAAATTCTCCAAAGCTCAAAAATTTGATATAATATGAGGAATTTTTAAGTGAAAAAAATCACAAGAAAAATTTAAGAGTCTCAGAATTAGAAATTGTTTTTCTAAATCATCACAAGCCCAGAATGCATTTAATAAAAGTTAATAACTGTACACTAAAAGCTGATATTAGAGTCTGAACATATAACTACCTTACCATAAGAGTATTAACCAAGCTTAAATTAGGATAAACTAAATTTTCTAAAATTCTTTCTTCCCCAATATTCTTTTTAGAAATAATTTTCTAAAATTCTTTCTTTCCCAAAATTCTTTCTTCCCCAATATCTTCTCCAATAATAGGATATCATAGATATCCTATTTTTCTATTGCATTCCTAGTCAGTTATAAAGACTACCTCCATGATCAACTGATAACCAAGCATTTTCCTAAGCATTTCTACATCCATCAATGAACTCATTTGGTTATCACAATCTAGAATGGAGGGGTTAAAAGATAAGTAAGTTCAGGATTTTTTCCAGGTTTTCAGACTCCACAATTCATGCTCCTGCACCAATCCATAGTTCTCCTCCAGTGTGGATATAGAAACACAAAAGAACTCTATATTTCAAAAAACAAATGATAAATAGGATAAAATTTACAGATTCTTCTTAGAAAATCATGAGTTTTTTGTTGCTGCAATAACTTTTATTTCTTGTTCATGATGTTAAAGTAGTACCGTATTAAATGTAAAATGGGGAGGAGGGGGGATACACAGAACTACTTTAGTAGGAATAAGATAGTTACCAATACATTACCACTAGTTTTATATTACAGCATGCAATTCTCTTTAGAAGTCCCTTGTATTAAAATGGGATACTACTTAGAACAAATTTTACTTTTCTCAAAAGTAGAAGAATGACATCTAAAATATCATCTCTGGCCCTAACTGTTTTTGGCTCAGTGGATAGAGCATCAGTCTGAGGACTGAAGGGTTCCAGGTTCAATTCCAGTCAAGGGCAGGTACCTTGGTTGCAGGCACATCCCCAGTAGGGGGTGTACAGGAGGCAGCTTATTGATGTTTCTCTTTCATTGTTGTTTTTAACTTTACCCCTCTCCCTTCCTCTCTGTAAAAAATTAATTAGAAATTAAAAAAATAAAATATCATCTTTTAACTGGTTATACCCTCCTCCATTTCATCAGTGGAAGTGGAAACTAATGATATTCATTATCTCTCTATTCATATATCAA